>JACDQD010000006.1:29732658-29791757 GCA_019843655.1 Lethocerus indicus | reverse complement strand
ACAAGGGCTTCAAAACGCAACTGAGTTTTTCCTTCTATCTTTAATAGAAGGGGAGTTAGGCAAAACCGAAATCATTTTTTATCGTACAGGGCTGCCATTGCGTGTGCAGGTAGGCCACTACAAGGCTAAAACGCAACTGAGTTTTCCCTTCATCTTTTAATAGAAGGGGAGTTATGGGCAAAAAACCGAAATCATTTTTTTTATCGTACAGGGCTGCCATTGCGTGTGCAGGTAGGCCACTACAAGGGCTTCAAAACGCAACCGAGTTTTCCCTTCTATCTTTAATAGAAGGGGAGTTATGGGCAAAAAACCGAAATCATTTTTTTTTATCGTACAGGGCTGCCATTGCGTGCAGGTAGGCCACTACAAGGGCTTCAAAACGCAACCGAGTTTTCCCTTCTATCTTTAATAGAAGGGGAGTTATGGGCAAAAAACCGAAATTATTTTTTTTTATCGTACAGGGCTGCCATTGCGTGTGCAGGTAGGCCACTACAAGGGCTTCAAAACGCAACCGAGTTTTCCCTTCTATCTTTAATAGAAGGGGAGTTATGGCAAAAACCGAAAATCATTTTTTTTTATCGTACAGGGCTGCCATTGCGTGTGCAGGTAGGCCACTACAAGGGCTTCAAAACGCAACCGAGTTTTCCCTTCTATCTTTAATAGAAGGGGAGTTATGGGCAAAAAACCGAAATTATTTTTTTTTATCGTACAGGGCTGCCATTGCGTGTGCAGGTAGGCCACTACAAGGGCTTCAAAACGCAACCGAGTTTTCCCTTCTATCTTTAATAGAAGGGGAGTTATGGGCAAAAAACCGAAATTATTTTTTTTTATCGTACAGGGCTGCCATTGCGTGCAGGTAGGCCACTACAAGGGCTTCAAAACGCAACCGAGTTTTCCCTTCTATCTCTAATAGAAGGGGAGTTATGGGCAAAAACCGAAATTATTTTTTTTATCGTACAGGGCTGCCATTGCGCGTGCAGGTAGGCCACTACAAGGGCTTCAAAACGCAACCGAGTTTTCCCTTCTATCTTTAATAGAAGGGGAGTTATGGGCAAAAAACCGAAATCATTTTTTTTTTATCGTACAGGGCTGTCATTGCGTGTGCAGGTAGGCCACTACAAGGGCTTCAAAACGCAACCGAGTTTTCCCTTCTATCTTTAATAGAAGGGGAGTTATGGGCAAAAAACCGAAATCATTTTTTTTTTATCGTACAGGGCTGTCATTGCGTGTGCAGGTAGGCCACTACAAGGGCTTCAAAACGCAACCGAGTTTTCCCTTCTATCTTTAATATAAGGGGAGTTATGGGCAAAAAACCGAAATTATTTTTTTTTATCGTACAGGGCTGCCATTGCGTGTGCAGGTAGGCCACTACAAGGGCTTCAAACGCAACTGAGTTTTCCTTCTATCTTTAATAGAAGGGGAGTTATGGGCAAAAACCGAAATTATTTTTTTTATCGTACAGGGCTGTCATTGCGTGTGCAGGTAGGCCACTACAAGGGCTTCAAAACGCAACCGAGTTTTCCCTTCTATCTTTAATAGAAGGAGCAGACAAAAACCGAAATCATTTTTTTTTTATCGTACAGGGCTGCCATTGCGTGTGCAGGTAGGCCACTACAAGGGCTTCAAAACGCAACCGAGTTTTCCCTTCTATCTTTAATAGAAGGGGAGTTATGGGCAAAAAACCGAAATCATTTTTTTTTATCGTACAGGGCTGCCATTGCGTGCAGGTAGGCCACTACAAGGGCTTCAAAACGCAACCGAGTTTTCCCTTCTATCTTTAATAGAAGGGGAGTTATGGGCAAAAAACCGAAATCATTTTTTTTTTATCGTACAGGGCTGTCATTGCGTGTGCAGGTAGGCCACTACAAGGGCTTCAAAACGCAACCGAGTTTTCCCTTCTATCTTTAATAGAAGGAGTTATGGGCAAAAACCGAAATTATTTTTTTATCGTACAGGGCTGCCATTGCGTGTGCAGGTAGGCCACTACAAGGGCTTCAAAACGCAACTGAGTTTTCCCTTCATCTTTAATAGAAGGGGAGTTATAAAAACCGAAATCATTTTTTTATCGTACAGGGCTGCCATTGCGTGCAGGTAGGCCACTACAAGGGCTTCAAACGCAACCGAGTTTTCCCTTCTATCTTTAATAGAAGGGGAGTTATGGGCAAAAAACCGAAATTATTTTTTTTTATCGTACAGGGCTGCCATTGCGTGTGCAGGTAGGCCACTACAAGGGCTTCAAAACGCAACCGAGTTTTCCCTTCTATCTTTAATAGAAGGGGAGTTATGGGCAAAAAACCGAAATCATTTTTTTTTATCGTACAGGGCTGCCATTGTGCAGGTAGGCCACTACAAGGGCTTCAAAACGCAATGAGTTTTCCCTTCTATCTTTAATAGAAGGGGAGCAGGCAAAAACCGAAATCATTTTTTTTTATCGTACAGGGCTGCCATTGCGTGCAGGTAGGCCACTACAAGGGCTTCAAACGCAACCGAGTTTTCCTTCTATCTTCAATATTCCGGGACACCCTCAAATTACTTAGTTGTCGACTTCCGACATATATATATATATACATATATTCCGCCTTACCTTCGATTATCGCCTCGCCTGTTTGGTCGGGAGTGTAGATCGCTCCAGAGGTAGAGCAGTTCGTAGGCCATCAGCCTGAAATAGGCCGGGCGGTTGGGAGCCATCAAGCGGCCCTGTTACTTCCAATTATCCTGTGCAGAGGCTCGTCGGACTTCAGCGCCCGCAACAGAGTCGGCACCACCTGTCACCACTTCGTGTCGCCGTTAGCAGGCCAGCGCATTAACTGACCAACAGACAATTAATCAAATTTTTATAAATTTATATATATATATATATATTTCATCGATTCGTCAATTCTATTCATCTTTCAGGATGACTAATAATCAAAGTCGATATTTGTAGCCGGCAGAAATGCCCTGCTGCAGGTCAACAAGTTCTCGGCAATATTCTCTTCAAGGGATGATGTCATCCCTTATTTATTCCACTCTTCCCGATCAGATTTCAATCTTCAGTACCTTCTTCAGTATCTGAATTCTCCGTGTATCATATATATATATATATATATATATATATATATATATATATATATATATATATATATTAGGGTACCCGCAGTAATCTCAAAGTTTTTTTGGACTTTTTGCAATTCATTTCATTTTGCCCAAAAGAAACTTTAATTATTAATCTACATATATATATATATATATATATATATATATAACTTTTCAACAAATTTTCCCAGATTCCCCTCCGTTGAAGAACTCTCCTCATACAAATTATCAAATTGTCGATTACTTTTGTGTACACCCAATTAATATATTACAGTATTATTATACGTCCTACATTGTTATTTTTGGTCTCATTGAAGTTTACCACTACGAATAATAACCCTTTTTTCCTAACCACTTTTCCGGCCGAATTTTCAATTTCCCTCAAAGACCTCAAATATCAATCTTATCAAATTGTCGATCACCTTTTGGGCTACACCTAATATATATATATATATATATATATATATATATATATATATATATATATATATATATATATATATACGTGACACCGCAGGGTGACAAAGTAACGAGTGCGGTCTGAGGATGCCCGAAAGTGGCACAACACAGCGCTACTGAAGACGGACGGCGAGAGGCCGAAACCCCCGAAATCCCTCTCCAGAAGCGCGACAATGAATAGAACTTCATGAACCGCGTTCCTTCTCGGTCAATATTGACCGATCTTCGGGGAGGTGGGTGGGGGGGTGGTTCGCTTTTATAATAACCACCGACCCCCATCTGAACTCGTAGACAGTGATAAGGTATAAGCGAGGGATGATGCGCGTATAAAACTATCCCTGGGACAGTGACCGGTAGGGACTTACGGGAGGAGTCCACCCGGGTGCCTACCTACGACTCGATGCTGCCTTTTATTGGCACTTTCCCATAAACCGGTTCCTTTCTCCGCCACCATCCACTGTTTCCCATTCGTCCCCCCCACCTCCCACCCCCCAGGTATCTGAGGGCGACGACAGGTCCACCGAAATAGATATAAAATAGCGGTATTACCGGCGGTGAGATATGCGTGAAGGGCTTTCCCAGAGGGCCGTACGGCTTCGAGCTGGAGGAAGGCCGTAATAGGCGAGTGCGTAGTCGAGCTGTATCAGCCTGCACCAGGCGACTTCGTGCAGGCACAACACCTGTATCTCCGCGTTGGGGCGACCTCTCGACAGCCCTGCTGTACACGCTTACGGCGCCCTCGATATCGTTCTGAAATCATACAATATATATATATGCATACAGTGGTCCAAAAAAATGTATCCACCGTTCAACAAGTCCACAACTCGGAAACTCTGATTGACGGAGTTGCGTCTCATTTTGGCACTGTTATAGTCTAGCGTGGTATGGGCTTATCTCGACGGTGAATTGGAAATTGGATGAATTTCGAGAATACTGCGTATAGTCGTTTGCGAATATCCCAACTGAAGACGTTGTTGCAGTCGGTACAGTTCTGTCCGTGTCTGTCTGTCTGTGGATGTTAATAATGGTGGACCACATTTCGAACAACCTACAGTCTGATGGATATCTTTAAGTCGGACTTTAAGCTACACTTTCACCCAAAAATGAGGGACAGCTCAGTCAATCAGTTTCCAAGTTATGGCCTGTTGAAGAGTGGATACATTTTTTTGGACCACTTCCAAATATATATATATATATATATATATATATATATATATATGAGGAATGGGGACCGAACCCTGAGTGGATTTTGGGATTTTGAGGAGAAGAGCCGGGAATGGATTTTAAGGACTTTGTCCACTGAGAGGTCATTACGGATTGTTTTCGGTTAGAAACATAGCCCCGGGGGGGGTGAGGGAGGGGATTAAGGATGGTCTGGAAGGACTTGGATTTCCTTGGCGGAACCACCAGAGCACAGTTCTATTACGTATTTATATATATTTATTGTCAGTTTTGACGCCCTTCGGATACACAGCACTGGGAGCGGAAATTGGGCGCAAGCCGGAGAAACCGGCAAAGGGCCAACATCGGGCCCTATTTAAGGGCCGAAATCGGCGCCCCATTCTCTTTGCAGGGACTTCGGCGTCCAGGAAAACCAAACCGGTTGGGAATATTTTCAATTTTCCAACTTTCCTTTCAAAGGGCAACTGTAACTCACTTTGGGACCGTTGTTATTATGGACAAATAGGCCCACATTTTTAACCCGTTTTTTGCACTGTAAAACCGTTTTTTCTGTGCCTAAATAACACATTTAACCCCTCTTTTGCCCTCCTGTGGATAAATACCACTGTCAAGCCCTTCTTTGGGCTGTAAAACCTCTTCTTTGAAGGCTAAATAACACTTTTAACCCCTTTTTTGCCCTGTAAAACCTCTTCTTTGAAGGCTAAATAACACTTTTAACCCATTTTTTGTTCTGTAAAACCTGTTCTTTTAGGGCTAAATAAACACTTTTAACCCTTTTTGCCCTGTAAAACCTCTTCTTTGAAGGCTAAATAACACTTTTAACCCCTTTTTTGCCCTGTAAAACCTCTTCTTTGAAGGCTAAATAACACTTTTAACCCCTTTTTTGCCCTGTAAAACCTCTTCTTTGAAGGCTAAATAACACTTTTAACCCTTTTTTGCCCTGTAAAACCTCTTTTTGAAGGCTAAATAACACTTTTTAACCCCTTTTTGCCCTGTAAAACCTCTTCTTTGAAGGCTAAATAACACTTTTAACCCCTTTTTGCCCTGTAAAACCTCTTCTTTGAAGGCTAAATAACACCTTTAACCCATTTTTTGTTCTGTAAAACCTGTTCTTTTAGGGCTAAATACCACTTTTAACCCCTTTTTTGCCCTGTAAAACCTCTTACTTAGTGGCTGAATACCACTTTCAAGCCCTTCTTTGCGCTGTAAAATCTCTTCTATTAGGGCTAATACCACTTTTAACCTTTTTTGCCCTGTAAAACCTCTTCTTTGGCTAAATAATGCTTTTAACCCCATTTTACCTGTAAAACCTTTTCTTTGAAGCTAAATAACACCACAATTTTTTGTTCTGTAAAACCTCTTCTTCGAAGGTTATAACACTTTTAACCCCTTTTTGCCCTGTAAAACCTCTTTATTAGTGGCTGAATACCACTTTTAAACCCTTTTTGCCCTGTAAAACCTATTCTTTGGTCTTTCGATTATAATTTTGATTCTACAAAAGCCAGAGCAAACTTTCTTTGTGTTTCAAAAGTAGCTTTCAGAGATTCTTTCAATCAATTCCGTTAGCTTTTTGCACACCAGTCGATGTAATTTCGATACCGAATGTTTCACAGAATGGACCGAATAATAACGTATCAAAGAATCTTATCACGCAAAGATGTACTGGCGTACTTGAAAATGTGTGTAGCGCCACTTGTTGTGGTGAATTCAGCAATTTATTAAATTGTCAACCGATAGTAATTTTGGCGTTAAGCCAACTACAAAATAAACGGTTAAATTTCAGCCATCTGGGACTGGAAAATTATTCAATTTTAGTAGAAATTCTCCCGTGTTTTATATATATATATATATATATATATATATATATATATATATATATATATATATTTATATATACATATTTATAATCGTACTATAAAGGGAAATATGTTTAGAGTGTTTTCGATTCTTTTAAATTTAAAAAAAATTGTTTTCGTTAGAAAATTGATGAGACGGGAGAAATTTTTCAGTAGAAATTCTCCCGTATATGTATTTATATATATACATATTCATAATCGTACTATAAAGGGAAATATGTTTAAAGTGTTTTCGATTCTTTCAAATTTAAAAAATTGTTTTCGTTAGAAAATTGATGAGACGGGAGCGACTTTTTCGTAGAAATTCTCCTCATGTTTTCTTTATATATATATATATATATATATATATATATATATATATATATATAAAGGGAAATATGTTTAGTGTTTTCGTTCTAAATTTAAAAGGTAAATTGTTTAGTAGAAAATTGGAGACTGGCTGGAGCCTTTTTCGTAGAATTTCTCCCGTTTATATATATATATATATATATATATATATATATACATTTATACTGTAGGTTCGTGATGTTTCTGTCTCCTCTCTCGCTGCCGGTTTTGGTCTTTTGCTAGACTGCGGTTTGTCGGGCCGCTCGCCATCTTCAGTAGCGCTCTGTGTGTCACTAGTCACTGTTATTAGCACTTTGGATACTGTTTTTGGGGGGGTATCCTCACTGCAGCACTGTGTCACTTTCACGTACTGTCGGGATGCCCAAAAAACACATCCAAAGTGCTAATAACAGCGACTACTGACACACAGAGCGCTACTGAAGATGACCGACAAACCCCTGTCTAGCAAAAGACCAAACCGGCGAGAGGAGACAGAACCTATTCGTATTCAACCTCGCAGACCACAAAACAGGTATATTAAAAAAAAAATGACTGGTAAATACCTTGAGCCTGTATTTTTCCGCTGAAGAACAGGAACAGCGCCGAATCGGCGAAATCGCTCTTCGATTCTTCGATTAGCCGGAAGCCGCCTCGACGCCCGCCGGTCACGTTGGCCGTCGGCCGCAAAACGGCCTCACTATTGTGTGATACCAGAGCAGCGCCAGGCTGGCAGAACAGAGAAAAAAATCATATATATATATATATATACATATATACAGCTGTAAAAACACGGCGCATACATTTCATACAATACGTGCAGAAACACAGAAATTACGCAATGTAAATTACAGATTGAACCCGTGGCCGTGAACGTTTGAACGTATTTAGAGAAAATATTAACTGGGTAACATAAATAGACATAAGCTGTATATAGAAATATAATGTTTCTCACACGGGATTTATTTATTTTTTTATGACGATTGATTGTATATATATATATATATATATATATATATATATATATATATATATATATATATATATATAGTGAGGTAAAAACAGGGAGAATTTCTACAGAAAATGGCTCCAGTCTCAACAATTTTTTAATTTAAAAGAATCGAAAACACTCTAAACATATTTCCCTTTATAGTGATTGTAAATATGTATATATAAATACATATATATATATATATATATATATATATATATATATATATATATATAGAAAACACGGGGAGAATTTCTACAGAAAATGGCTCCGTCTCATCAATTTTCAAACGAAAACAATTTTTTTTAAATTTAAAAGAATCGAAAACGCTTTAAACATATTTCCCTTTATAGTATGATTATAAATATGTATATATAAATACATAAATATATATATATATATATATATATATATATATATATATATATATATAGAAAACACGGGAGAATTTCTATAGAAAATGGCCCCTGTCTCATCAATTTTCTAACGAAAACAATTTTTTTAAATTTAAAAAATCGAAAATACTCTAAAATATTTCCCATTATAGTACTATAATGTATCAGAAAATATTTATGGGATAAGCATATATATATATATATATATATATATATATCTATGTACTGTCGACCGGTTCACCCGACTGAAAATTAAAATTGCGCCGGAGACGAATAAAACGTTATAGGCGAAAAGGAAAAATGGCATGAACGCTAGTACCTGGCGAGCGGCTCTCATATCCGGTCCCTGTCTGGCGAACATTAGCGCTTGAGGCCGACTATCCGGTCGCCGGCGAATCCCAACAGCTGTATAACGCGGGAGGCGTTCGGCAAGAGCGATACACAGAGGTGGAACAGGCCGTAGCGAAACTTATCGCTCATCAGCCGGGCGACTTCGCTCGGCTCAATCTTCGCTCTGCCGACAGGGAAATAGGTCAAATATATCCGTACCCAGGCGAGTGCACATTTGCGGAGCCGACACAGTTATTATAATACCGTAAAAAAAATTAAAGTAGTAAAAATAGTGGCCGTAGTACCTCAGCGGCATCTGTATGGAAGGCCACTATAGTGGCCTGTACCTCAGTGGCATCTTATAATAGTGGCCCGTAGTACCTCAGTCGCATCTTACGTGAAGGCCACTATAGTGGCCCGTTACCTCAGTGGCATCTTATGGAGAGCCACTATAGTGGCCTTACCTCAGTGGCATCTTATGGAAGGCCTCTATAGTGGCCCTTACCTCAGTGGCATCTTATGGAGGCCTGTACTTATAGTACCTCAGTGGCATCTTATGGAAGGCCACTATAGTGGCCATATATCATGGCATCTTATGGAAGGCCACTATAGTGGCCCGTAGTACCTCAGACATCTTATGAAGCCACTATAGTGGCCCTGAGTACCTCAGCGGCATCTTATGGAAGGCCACTATAGTGGCCCTTACCTCAGTGGCATCTTATGGAAGGCCACTATAGTGGCCCGTAGTACCTCAGTGGCATCTTATGGAAGGCCACTATAGTGGCCCTTACCTCAGTGGCATCTTATGGAAGGCCACTATAGTGGCCCAGTACCTCAGTGGCATCTTATGGAAGGCCACTATAGTGGCCCGTAGTACCTCAGCGGCATCTTATGGAAGGCCACTATAGTGGCCCCTAGTAGTACCTCAGTGGCATCTTATGGAAGGCCACTATAGTGGCCCTTACCTCAGTGGCATCTTATGGAAGGCCACTATAGTGGCCCGTAGTACCTCAGTGGCATCTTATGGAAGGCCACTATAGTGGCCCGTAGTACCTCAGTGGCATCTTATGGAAGGCCACTATAGTGGCCCTTACCTCAGTGGCATCTTATGGAAGGCCACTATAGTGGCCCTTACCTCAGTGGCATCTTATGGAAGGCCACTATAGTGGCCCGTTACCTCAGTGGCATCTTATGGAAGGCCACTATAGTGGCCTTTACCTCAGTGGCATCTTAAGGAAGGCCACTATAGTGGCCCTTACCTCAGTGGCATCTTAAGGAAGGCCACTATAGTGGCCCTTACCTCAGTGGCATCTTATGGAAGGCCACTATAGTGGTAGTACCTCAGTGGCATCTTATGGAAGGCCACTATAGTGGCCCTTACCTCAGTGGCATCTTATGGAAGGCCACTATAGTGGCCCTTAACCTCAGTGGCATCTTAAGGAAGGCCACTATAGTGGACTTTACCTAAGTGGCATCTTACGGAAGGCCACTATAGAGGGCCTCTTTGAGATATGGACAAGGCTATTTGCTATGTGCCTACTGGGGCGTGGTCTGTCCACCGGTGGCCGACGAGAAGAGGGCCGAGAACGGGTTCCTGTAGCCGTTGACTGGCGAGGGGTGGCCGAGGCGGAGGCGCTGAGGCGGAGGCGGAGGCGGAGGCGGAGGCGGAGGAGGCGGTGCCGGTACTGACCACGTGCAGGACGAGGGCGAATCCGGCGTGACGACGCCACCCCGGCTTATCACCCTCAGGAAGGCACATCGCTACCTGGCAACAATGGACGATAGGTCGTCGTCATAAAAAAAATAAATAAGGGCGGCAAGCCGAAGGTCAATAAGGTCACGGGCCAAAGGTCACCAGCCGTATATCGTCCTTTAAATTGGCGGGACGTCCACAGATAACACGCGTCAAAGGTCAGCAGCATTGTACATCTCAACCTGGACTATATATATATATATATATATATATATATATATATATATATATATATATATATATATATATATATATATATATATATATATATATATATATATATATATATATATATATATATATATATATATATATATATATATATATATATAACAGGTTTTTGTTAAAGACAATACTCTATTTTCACTAAATTGATACATGAAAAGAGGCACAAATAATGAATAATATGTTCCTCTGTTCACAACAAAACTCCACTGCCAGTGGTTTTGAACCTAGGGAAAGGGCTATTCGATCTTAGGGTTTATCTTAGAAAATAAACCTAGCTGAAAAAGGGGCTGGGCTGGCCCTGCACCATCCCCCCTGAATAATCCCTTTTGGATGTGTTGGCTCAGTACGGTTTCACGAACTTCGTTTTACAATTTCGAGCATAAAAAATTGAATCAAGCATATTTTATGAATTCCTCTATCTCTATCTCTCTCTCTCTATATATCTCTATCTCTATATATATATCTCTCTCTCTATCTCTCTCTCTCTCTCTCTCTCCCGTCTCTCTCTCTCTCTCTCTCTCTCTCTCTCTCTCTCTCTCTCTCTCTCTCTCTCTCTCTCTCTCTCTCTCTCTCTCTCTCTCCTCTCTCTCTCTCTCTCTCTCTCTCTCTCTCTCTCTCTCTCTCTCCTCTCTCTCTCTCTCTCTAGGCTCTAGGGCGCTAAACCTAGCTGCCTCAACATATATATATATATATATATTATATATATATATATATATATATATATATATATATATATATATAGGATTATAATAGTGACTGCTACAGTACATACCCCGGTACAGAGTCTATTCCGACGCCCGACCGTAGTGCTGAAGCAGTGTCGTGTAGGTGTGGTGGTAGAGGCGCCAAGCCTTCCTCAACGCACCAACCGGCCCTAACGCAGCCGGCCTTCGTCTCGTCCAACAGAAGGGACAGAAGGGCCGTACACACTTGACAGTCGGCCAACACTATCTGCTCTTCGAGTTGGGCCGATTCGGATCTCGCCTGAATTAACATATCTGGCGATTACCAAACGTCCTCGAAGTGCCCCGGCCCTTCGCACTCGAAAGTTTATATAACGGGAATATATATATATATATATATATATATATATATATATATCACTAATCGTTAGAATCTGATTCGTAGCTCGGTTCTATATTGTCTCAGCGTTATCACTGGGGGCTAAGAGCGTCTCTATATAATTATTTTACTGTAGGTTCGCGGTTTTGTCGGCCGCTCGCCATCTTCAGTAGTCACTGTCGCAGCACTTTATAATGTTACTTTTTGGGGGGGGCATCCTCACTTCTGCGCCGTGTCACTTTCGCATGTACCGCCCGAAAACGTCCCGAAAGTGGTGACGGTGACCAACACACGGCGCTACTGAAGACGGCGAGCGGCCGACACCCATCGCTATATAAACCACGCGAATTTATAATTTTCGACAAAATTTTTTTTCCCCCGCCAGTCTTTTATTATTAATCTAATCGCAGCGAAACGCAATTCGTGAAATTGACGAAATAATGATCGGTGGGGGGTGGTGGGGAGAAAAAAAATTAAAATTTCGAAACTCTCTCTTACCGAGGGCGGAGGATAAATTTTATTTCCCGAATTGACGGACAAAAAAAAAAAAATTGAAATTGAAATTGAGTTTCGGCCCGCATAAGACACGAGAAATAAGAACGAACACAGTATAATATAATTTATAATAATATTAGTATGTACCTCGAAAGTAATCGACAATTTGATAAAGGGGTTTTTGGGGAATCGAGGAGTTCCACTCGAGAGGGGGAGGGAATCGAAAATTTGCCCCCAAAAAGTGGCCAAAATTTGGAGGGTTGTCGATAATATCGGCGGATGTTGAGCAGGGTGGAAAATGTCGATTACTTTTGCCTACCCCGTAATACTTGATAATTAATTGAAGGTAACACGGTTGTACCTAGGGGTCTTGAGGAATTCCTCGAGAGGGAGGGAATCGAAAATTTGTCCCCGAAAAAAGTGGCCAAAATTTGGAGGGTTGTCGATAATATCGGCGGATGTTGAGCAGGGTCGAAAATATCGATTACTTTGCCTACCCCCGTAATACTTGATAATTAATTCAAAGACGTACGGTTGTACCTATGAAATGTCAGACCAAAAATTTCGGTTTTCGGGCCGCAATTTTACCTCCGATAAGGCGAAAATCGGAATGAACACAGTATAATAATACTTATAATAATATTATTAGGTGTAGCCCGAAAGTAATCGACAATTTGATAAGGTGTTTTTGGGGAATCGAGGAGTTCCACTCGAGAGGAGGGAATCAATTTAATTTGGAGGGTTGTCGTTAATATCGGTGGCCATTTCGGAGCCTAAAACCGCATTTCAGGTTCAATTATAGCCCAAAATGCCATTTCGGAGGCTAAATACCGCATTTAAGATCCAATTTTGAGTCTGAAAATGCCATTTCGGAGCCTAAAACCGCATTTCCGCATTTTCAATTATACGCCCGAAATGCCATTTCGGAGGCTAAATACCGCATTTAAGATCCAATTTTGAGTCTGAAAATGCCATTTCGGAGCCTAAAACCGCATTTAGGTTCAATTATACGCCCAAAATGCCATTTCAGGCTAAATACCGCATTTAAGATCCAATTTTGAGTCTAAAATGCCATTTTGGAGCCTAAAACCGCATTTTAGGTTCAATTATACGCCCAAAAATGCCATTTCGGAGGCTAAATACCGCATTTAAGATCCAATTTTGAGTCTAAAGATGCCATTTTGGAGCCTAAAAACCGCATTTCAGGTTCAATTATACGCCCGAAAATGCCATTTCGGAGGCTAAATACCGCATTTAAGATCCAATTTTGAGTCTAAAATGCCATTTTGGAGCCTAAAAACCGCATTTCAGGTTCAATTATACGCCCGAAAATGCCATTTCGGAGGCTAAATACCGCATTTAAGATCCAATTTTGAGTCTAAAATGCATGTGGCCTTGAAAACCGCATTTTTAAATTTCGTCTAAAATGCCATTTTGGAGCCTAAAAACCGCATTTCAGGTTCAATTATACGCCCAAAATGCCATTTCGGAGGCTAAATACCGCATTTAAGATCCAATTTTGAGTCTAAAAATGCCATTTTGCCTAAAACCGCATTTCAGGGCCATGCCTAAAACCGCATTTTTTTTCGCGTCTAAAATGCCATTTCGGAGCCTAAAACCGCATTTCAGGTTCGGGCCATCATACGCCTAAAAATGCCATTTCAGACCTAAAACCGCATTTCAGGTTCAATTATACGCCCAAAAATGCCATTTCGGAGCCTAAAAACCGCATTTCAGGTTCAATTATACGCCCAAAAATGCCATTTCGGAGCCTAAATACCGCATTTCAGGTTCAATTATACGCCCAAAAATGCCATTTCGGAGCCTAAAAACCGCATTTCAGTTCAATTATTAAAAATGCCATTTCGGAGCCTAAAACCGCATTTCAGGTTCAATTATACGCCCAAAAATGCCATTTCGGGCCTAAAACCGCATTTCAGGTTCAATTATACGCCCAAAATGCCATGCCATTTCGGAGCCTAAAACCGCATTTCAGGTTCAATTATACGCCCAAAATGCCATTTCGGAGCCTAAAACCGCATTTCAGGTTCAATTATCCCAAAATGCCATTTCGGAGCCTAAAACCGCATTTTGGGCCCTCTCTCTCTCTCTCTCTCTCTCTCTCGGTGGATGTAGAGCAGGTGGAAAATGTCGATTACTTCGCCCACCCCCGAATACTTAATAATAATTAATAATTAATTTGAACTTAATTGATTGTACGTACTTTGGCGTTGCCGAATACTCTGTTCCTGACCGTCCTCAACCAGCCCAAATCCTGTGCGCACCTCTTCTCGAGATCCTTCAGCAGGACAGTCGCTTCGTCCAACAGACGTTCCTCGAACGTCATTATTAGCGTTCTGCCAACGAACAACAACAACAACAACAACAACATATTACTGTTATGGATATTTCGAATCGCCCTTTAACGTAACTACAAATAAATGGCAGTTTATAATTCAAATAAAAAAATTTATTGATAAACACTGCGACTGTATTTTGCCGCCAATGTCCCGGATATTTTCCACCGTTACTCGGCGATATTTAATTCCATTTTTTTCTAGGCCTTACTCAGTCGAGTTGTCGAAAACCGTATTTCTAAATAAGACGAAGATTGGAAATCGAGACTTTAATTGATATCGGTTGGCCCTATTCTGTAGCATTTCCAACAAAAGGCCACTATTAAATCAAGGCCACTATAGTGGTCGCAAAGGCACTATCAGTGGCATCTGGAAGGCCACTATAATGGCCGTACCTCAGCATCTTACGGAAGGCCCACACCTCAGTGGCATCTTATGGAAGGCCACTATAGAAGGCCGTAGTACTATCTTACCTCCATCTTATGGCCACTTGGAGCCACTATAGTGGCATCTTATGGAAGGCCTATAGTGGCATCTTATGGAGGGCCACTATCAGTGGCATCTTATGGAAGGCCACTATAGTGGCCCGATAGTGCCCTTAGTGGCATCTTATGGAAGGCCACTATAGTGGCCCTAGTACTTCAGTGGCATCTTATGGAAGGCCACTATAGTGGCCCGTACCTCAGTGGCATCTTATGGAAGGCCACTATAGTGCCTCGTAGTACCTCAGTGGCATCTTATGGAAGGCCACTATAGTGGCCCGTAGTACTTCAGTGGCATCTTATGGAAGGCCACTATAGTGGCCTTTACCTCAGTGGCATCTTATGGAAGGCCTATAGTGGCCTGTAGTATAGTGGCCCTATAGTTACCTCAGTGGCATCTTATGGAAGGCCACTATAGTGGCCCATAACCTCAGTGGCATCTTATGGAAGGCCACTATAGTGGCCACTAGTAGTGGCCCGTTACCTTCAGTGGCATCGGATCTTGTGGAAGGCCACTATAGTGGCCTTTACCTCAGTGGCATCTTATGGAAGGCCACTATAGTGGCCAGTACCTCAGTGGCATCTTATGGAAGGCCACTATAGTGGCCCTTACATCAGTGCGCATCTATGGAAGGCCACTATAGTGGCCCGTAGTACCTCAGTGGCATCTTATGGAAGGCCACTATAGTGGCCACTTACCTCAGCATCTTATGGCAGTGGCCCTTAAGGAGGCCACTATAGTGGCCCGTACCTCAGTGGCATCTTATGGCCACTAAGTGGCCACGGCAGTGGCATCTATGGAAGGCCACTATAGTGGCCTACCTCAGTGGCATCTCTTATGGAAGGGTCACTATAGTGGCCCTGGTACCTCAGTGGTGGCATCTTATAGAGAGGCCACTATAGTGGCCCTTACCTCAGTATGGCATCTTATGGAAGGTCACTATAGTGGCCCGTAGTACCTCAGTGGCATCTTATGGAAGGACGTAGCAGTGGCACTATAGTGGCCTCAGTGGCATATTATGGAGCCACTATAGTGGCCAGGCACTACGGAGGCCGCTACGGTGGCCCGACTACAGCGAACCGGTTTTACGGTACAGCCGAAACGTTTATCGTATAAATTGAACGGGTACAATACCATGAAAACTATGTAGCAGCGTCCAGCGGCGAGCTGTATCGAATCGCGCCTATCCGAGAACAGACGGTGGGCCTCGGCGTACCGGTTGTTTAGCAGCAGGTGTATACCGCGTCTGGCCAGCACCCAGTCCTCCTCCTCCTCCACCACCTCCTGGACATCCTCCACAACGCCATCATCCTGTACCGTCCTCATACTGTCCCACTAGTCCTTATCCACCCTAGGCCGCCCCCGCCTCCCCTCCTCTTTAACCGAAAACACTTACAGACCCAACACATAGGCGCCGAATTCCGGCCCCAACCCTTGAATAACACATTTTTCAACTCTATTTCATATTCCGAACTATATTAAAGAGGACCGCACCAAGTTCTGGAATTCTGAGCACACGATCAGCTGATTTTGACAGGCGCCCCTGGCGGCCGTCGCCGACTCTAACTACCGTTCGAAAACATTCGTCCCTTTTCCGATTATATTAATCTTTTTTTTTTTTTTTTTTGGGGGGGGGGGGGGGAACGTTTTAAAAATTTATTCGAAATACATTCGAATGTGTATTTATTTTCCTACCGGCCAAAAAAAAAATCAAGCCCCCGATCGATTACATCGCCGCCCAACATATGCCACCTATATCGCGGTATTACCAAAAAAAACAAAAAAACAATTTTATCTTTATATACGATAAAATTTCGGCCTGCCCCACTTACAAGTTTAAATATAGCGAATTTTTAAACAATAAATTTAAATTCTCCAACCGACTTCAACAATACGCCCCACACCAACACAACCCCGCCCCATCTAATCTCCGTTTCTATTCTCCACTCAGGCTACATTCGCGTTCTCGTTTCGGTTCCTAATTTTATCGGTACGGAAAGAAACACTTTAAACTGTGTTCTGAATTATTTAAATTTCTAATTTTAAATATTTTTTTTTTGGGCCGGGTAGCGGGGTATAACGGGCAAACACTGTAAATGCGCCCGCCGACAATGAGTACTGAGAAATTTAAAAAAATTTTTCTTAAATTTAAGTTACGCTGTTTTTTTTTATTGTAAAAAGATTTGAAGCCGTATAATTATTGGAGAGTAATTGCTGGAACAGTGTAAAGGGAGTGCGATCAGGCTTACCAACCCAACTGTTGGGATCCTGCGAACCGCCACCGAAATGTATTTTCTGTATATTGTTTGTCATCCAAACTATAATCCACTTATTTTAGATTCATCTATTTATTTTTCTCTTTTCAAAACTTGTCCTCGCACAGAAGTGTATAGTTTAGAAATTATGACCGTACCTACGATCGAAGATGGCCGCAGCGTCGAAGCTGAAATTACGGCGAAGAATAGATCGTGGCCTGAATTTCGCCCGACTGTATATTCTTAGCGAGATACCGCCAAAATACGCCGAATATTTAACTATAATTTCACTGTCAGACACAGTTGAACAACTCCACAGATTATACACTTCATTGAGATATTCTATACTCGATTTCCCCACAGAACTTAGGCAAAAAAAAAGCTTCGGAAAAAGGCCACAAATCACCGACTTCCGATAATATTTTATTATATCACTCGTCGAATAATAATCGAATAATTGTTATCAGCCAAAATACAGGGGGGGCAGGCGATTGAGATAACGTCGGGGCCCAATAATTGGAATTGTTAAATTTCATATTTCAACCCATTTTTTTTTCCCTATTGGAGGTCGTTAAATTGACTTAAAACGAAAATTTGGACTCTCAAGACAGTTTTAACTGAAACCCTGGGATCTTCTAAGCCCCAAGACCCTATAATTGTTCCCGGTCAAAAGTGCCATATTTTGGGCTGTTTTCTTCTATTTCTACTTGTAAAATTCAATGTTTATTGTACAGAATAAAAAAAAAGAAAAGGTTGAAAAAAAAATGCCCAAAAACAACATTTCTCCCTTATCGAAAGTCGAGTATTCGAAGTCACTACTGACTTCCGTGTAAGCCGGTAGTCGGGATCCGACTATTTGGCTTTCGATAATTTCTATAAATTGTCCAATATATTAAGTTATATTCAACATTTTCCACGTTCAATTACAACCTTTACACTACCTTTGTATAACCTTCAGTGTTTCCTCAAATCGTTATGATTCATGCATTTTTTGCGGCTCCAGTTTTGTATTATTTTTTTTTTACGGATCACAAAACGCCCTTAAATAACTCGACTGGGGGCCTCTGAAAATTAAAAGCGATTGCGGTGAGAATAAAATCATATTTTATGTCATCTCTGAGCCAACAAATGGTGTATATACTGTAGCGTAGTGTATCGGGTCGACGACTTAATAATTATTATTTTCAATAAGTACGACGACATCTTTTCGGCACGGATAAGATTCTTCGATACGTCGTTATTATTATTATATTGTTCGGTGTCCTGTCGGAAAGCGTTCGGTATCGAAATTACATCGACCAGTCGAACACTTGTCGTAAAAACGCCGTTTACGGTTGAAATTCTGGTCGGGGGATTTTTTCGTTAAATGACGAGGGAGCCCTCCGGAGGACACGTCCTGTTGAGGTCGACGATGACCCGAAAACAAATATAATAATAAAGGCCGTAAAGGCGAATAAAGGCCGTAGTTCGACACCGTCCACAAAGATGTACACTGACGTACCTAAAAATATGTACAAGGAACATAAATTTAAACACGGTTCGCTATCGAGATCGTCGCCTCTTATCTATCTACAATAAAAAAAAAATAAAAGGGCCAGATAACGACAGAAAATATCCCGTTCGTTTCTGTTTAAAATTACAGTCTATCGGTATCTTTTCCTAGTCGTTATCGAGGCGCACACAAGTTACGACACAGTATCGGACGACGGGGCGCGGTTTATAATTCGATATTTTTAAAAATTTCTAAAAGTCGTCAATAGACGATATTCGACGGCGTGCCGAAGCGAGTTTTAAATAAATAAATTGGAAAAAAAACAGCGCCGACACTGATAGAAAGATAAATATAGTTATAGTCGAATAAGTGAATACGTCGATATCGGACCCATTGGTCGAGGGCTCCGTAGAGCGGAGCCGTTTAAAATTTGTCTTCAGACTTTCGAATAATTTTCAGTTTTCAACGCGTAACGACAAAAAAAACGAATCGTAAAAACTGTTTATAGGATATTTTTCGTTTTCGGCCAAGAATCCGATTCTAATTGATAGCGATATATATTTCCTGTTATACGATGCGATACGTACCGCGTGAATCGAAAGCGATATCGAACGATCCGAAAGCGATAGACGGGAGAAAGTGTAGAAGAGACGGCGGCGGATTCGACTGAAAATGACGAAAAGAAAAAAAAAAAACCTTCGATTGCAAAGGTCTAAAAGCGTCGTCGCAGAATATCGAAGTTCGGCTAAGTCCGAGAATCTGCAAAAAAAAAAAAAAATTGAGATTAACGGCTCTTTTCGTGGGCATAAATTAAAACGAGTATATCGCTATCCACGAGGTTTATTAACCGAATTCGGGAGGATTTCGTGAGAAAACACTTTTCAGGCTTTGTTATATATTATTATTATTATTACGAAAATTTCAATATTCCTCTGCACGTCAAACGTAACTTACCTGGTAATTTACCGATGACGGAGTACGGGCCTATGAGCAAAAATTGTTGAAATATATATATATATATATATATATATATATATATATATCATTTCCTGTATATGCGTTCGGTAATTAACGGAATGTTTTTGTCGGCAAACCGAATTCGGTAAATATACATCTAATTAACGTAGTCCGGACGCAATAAAAGTACAAAAGAGAGAATATTATAAGTCAAACGGTAATAACGTAACTCGTAATTCATTTTTAGTTTTTAATAACCCGAATATTCTCGATCGAATAAATGGAAATGGATGATAGAATAAATAATTAATGTCGTTAACAATATATATATATATTATTATAATAAATCAATATTTCAAATGTTCGGGAACAATACATTTTTTTTTGTTTAATAATTCCACAGTTTCCTCTTCGATATTTTCATAAAATAAAAGCTTTCGTTAAATACAATAATGACGATAATATAATACAAAATTTTAATAATAAATAAATAGATTCATTTCTGTAAATGCGCTACATAAACTGTCTCTCGCGGCCTTGAATATAAATTGAAATATTGTGTGTACGGAGGAGATGCGATACGAATCGCATCGTTTATCGTTTAAATGCATTTTTTGGGTAATCATTAAAAAAAAAAAAATTTATATTATAAGACTACATACCTTAAGCTAACCCCGGAACGGTGTCAGAGAGCCGGGAGGATTATTTCAGAGATTTAATTTTAACAAAATTTACCAGGTCGGGGGCTGGGGTGGGGTTAAATTTTCTCCCGAGAGATTCTTCGAATCGATTTAGCGACATCGGATTACGGATCTGAATTGATTTCGACGCTCTACACCTTGAAGAATCGATAAGGGCTGAATGGGGTGGGGGGTTTGAACCTCGAATAAGTTATTGTCTTGGTACCGCTCCGAGTGCAACGGATCGAAAATTTGAATTGATATTATACTCGAATTATCGAGAACGCCGACCTAATCGACGGAATTTTTCCCGCGTTGGAGCTCCGGCGGAAGGGTTTTTTCGCCCCGTTTCCCCCGCCGAACTGTTATCGCGCTCCGTCCAACGAAATCGTTAATCTTCAAAAAATTACACCTTATTCTTCGTTCCCGTACCGCCGTTAACCCGTAACGGTCCCCAGTAATTCCGGTATAAAATAAGTCGTAATTAATTGATCCCCGGTCGATCCGCTCTTCGGTCGGATCCCGATTATGCAACTGGTGGGAAATTTCGAGGACAACACCCGAGACGGCTCCAGGAGGGGAAAGGGGAAGAAAAAAGGCGTTTCGGCTGAGCTGACTCTCGAAGAAAAATCCACGAATATCCAGGAACTGAGGTCGTTCCTGCGGTATAAAAAACGATCCCGCCGATCGAGTCGCGGTTTAATTCGAATTTCAATACTCAATACTCGCCGATATAATCTCACCTGGAGGAGTACGCGCCTGTACAAAAGGAAATGGGTACTCGTCGATTAGACTCCCCTTCACGAGGGTTGATGTATGTACCGAGAAACCGATGCATTTTTCATCGCATCGCCGGTGAAATATCGCACCGGCGATACCCGAATACCGAATAATAGAGGATGGGATATCGCCCCCCGGCTGTATAATTCTATCCCGACTGTCGGAAAGGCGTACAAGAGTGTGTACACAAGTTAACGTGTGTGTGAACGTAAACTCGCCTTGTAGCACCCGATTCCTTCGAAGCGATACTTTTCTCGCATATTAACCCTTCTCGCACTCCGCTCTTCTTCCCTCTCGGTGGGACGTTTCCCCTACCGAGTTTTTTCTCTCGAATATCGAAAAGAGCGATAAGTCTAAATTGATATACCTGTGTGTGTGTGTGGTCTGCGAGGGTTCGTTATGTTTCCGTCTCTCTCTCTCACTCGCCGCCGCCCGGTTCGGTCTTCGCTATAGACGGCGGTTTCTTGACGGTCGCCGTCTTCAGTAGTCGCCGTCCCGCGGCACTTGACGTCGATACAGTACATGCGAAAGTGCGACAGTTAGGGGCAGTGAGGACGCCGCCGAAAAACATCAAACATGCTAATAACAGTGACTACTGACACACAGAAGCGCTACTGAAGACGGCGGCCCGACAAACCGCGATCTGGCAAAAGACAGCGAGAGGAGAGGCGGAAACATCGCGAACCTACGATAAGTCTAAATCTCCGGTCAGCTCAGTCCGGTTTGAAGCTTCGAGCATAATATACCGGAAAAGAGCCCGATTGGGGGGCGATTTTCGTGCATCGAGAAGCGTATCTTCCAGCGAGACAAACGCGGATCAGATAACGGATCGCACATTGCGAGACCGATATCGTGCTTTGGCGGGCGGAAAAACAACCGGAACAAATTATAACAATCGGCCCGCGTTTCAAAATTTATCATACCGTACAAAATGCAAATCCATTCGCCAAGTCCAACATCATTGTTACTTTCGTCCGTAAGCGTTCCGGTGTTTCCGGCCGTAAAAAGTGGCGCCGAATAGCCGATAGGCCGGCGTTCAACCAGTTGAGAGTTTGTTCCGAAAATAATAACGAACAGCTCGTAAACAAAGCGTTATTCAACCGACTATACGTCAAATATATAGTCGCGGTGCGGGCTACATTTATTCGATATATATATATTGAAATTGAACGGTCGGGTTACAGGTGTCGGTTAACGGGTTAGTCGCGATACGGAGGGTCAATCGACCAGTACCAGGATCGTATTTACGAATTAATCGGTAGGACCGAAAACAAACAGTGCGCCCGTTTCAATTGAACTTCGTTCGCTACCCAACCGTCAGCGAATCCTTGGATATTTCTGCAATTTACACAAATTATACGAAGTCTGTACTAGGGGTCGCTCGGTCGCTGTTAGATTACAGTCGAAAATAGGTCGTTTAACGGGTCAGTGAAATTAACGGGCGATAAGATTAAAAAAAAAAAAAATTAATTTAAATCTCATAGCTACATACGAGCGGGCTGTAAAAATTATTATTACATTCAATATTTTTAACCTGGCGACAAAATGATGAAATAATTTAAAGCTGGCATATATATATATATATATATATTTTGTCCTATAATCGATTTCTTCTAATTTAACATTTACGCGTTAATCGTCAGATTAGCGAGAGCGATAATTTTTTGACAAAAATAGATAAAAAAATTATTATTACTATATATATATATTAATATTTTTTTTTTTAAACCTGGCGTCAACAAAATCGATTTAAATTTAAACGAGGTCGTTTTATAAATTGAGCAATTTTATTTAAATCGATAAATATATATATATATATATATATATATATATATATATATATATATTTTGTCCTATAATCGATTTCTTCTGATTCAACGTTCAGTTTTTATCTACAGCCGGGCGGTTCATATATTGAAAGAGTAGTTATTTTGGCTAAAGTGGGCGTTTTCTCGAGTGGATCCTCGGAGGCGAAATGTTCGTTCGGCCTTCGATATTAATAGTCGTTAGTTGTCTATGGAAATTGGGGTGGAAAAAGTGTTGTTTAAAGATGCGGGGATTCGAGGCCGAACGATTAACGGACCCGTCGACCGATTTAACTCTTCTTGTATTCGATCCTCTCGACTTTGACGTCGTCGCTGACCAACTGGTAGACGTAGGTGACGACTGTCGCGCTCTGTATGTCCATCAGGACGAACGACGGTACGACGCCCGAATCCAACGGGTTGTAGGCGCCGGTCGCCGATCCCGGATTGATGTAGAATTTGTTGTCGTGTTCGTAGGCCTCGAATTTGTGCGTATGGCCCGATATGAGTATGTCGACGTCCAACTGCCTCTGGAGCAGGGATAGAGATTGGGGATCGCCCCATGGTACCACCTGGTGGCCGTGACACAGGCCGATACGGAATTGGCCGACGGTGACAACCTTCTGTTCGGGATAGGCGAGGCTTTCGTCCAAATCCCCTGACCACGTGAACGTCGCTGGCCAACGTCTTCAGATAGTCGAAGGACTCTTTGGTGCAGAGATTGCCCGTGCAGAGGATGTGCTGTATACGGCCGGGCACCAACAGCTTTTTGAATTTGGCCGGAAGGCTGCTGCACCTGTGCGGTATGTGCAAATCGCCGAGCACCAAAACCAACATTTCACAAAACGGGAAATTTACAATATAAAATGGAAACCGAAAAAACGCCTCCTACTCGTCCAGAAGCCTGGCGACGCGATAATCAGTCTGGCCAACTCAACTCTCCCCCCCACCCTTCATATATATACACCGATTCCAATTATATTTTATTTCATTTACCAATCGATCTCGTTCAATTTTCAAATTCTATACTCGCATTATTTACGCTTAAATTTTTCTACATTTACAATAATAAAAAAATTCATATTTATACATAATACAGGCCTCCGTAGGTATTATACAATTTTCAATGTAGACCCGAAATATTCCCCTTTCCCCCGGCCTTATTGTTAACTACCAAGATACAAGATATTAAGCGCATTTATATACTTGAATTTTTTACAACTACAAGGCTACGGACAATCCAACAGAGATGTATCTCTAGTATTTGCTTTCCATTGCCGTATGGCTTACGGCAGGATTTGGTGACAATTTGAAATACGAATCATTTCGATAAATTGCTACACCGCGGGGTGCCCCAGTGTAAATTGGCAGTTGTCCTATATTTGTATTGTTTGTTTTCCCCCGTGAAATAATTGCGAAAATATTTTTCGTCGCGGCTACAACCGATCGATGTATCTCTCGGTAAGTATGTTTCTCGCAATTTTATAGCATCAGCGCTATAAAATCATCCGACTGTCGGGCCGAATAAAAAAATTCGGATAATATAATGAGAAGTTGAAATTAGATAAGAGGAAACGTTAATATAGGCGTTGTATATATTGTTGTATATACGAGGCCCGTATACGGCGACGGAGTAGGTTGCAATGGAGGAGGCCGTGGAGACGTGTGTCTGCTGTATAGTCCGTTCTGTCGCCATTTGTCCACGAGGTCGACCCTCCCTATTTGTCGAAGAATAATAATGGCGAGAAAAAAGGACAACAGCGACAAAACGTCCCAGGGCTCGGACCAGGCGAAGATGAACAGGCCGAGACGAACGAGGACGAAGAGCCGAATTTCGACGATCCCGAAGGATTCGCTGACAAAATTACGGACGAAGGTGAGTTAGAAAACTACCGGTCGGGGCAGGGGGCGCCCAGCCGCCGCGTCTCGACGCCCATATGTACACGTTTCAATGAGCTCTGGACAATTCCAGGAATTCTAATATTCGGTACAATCCCGGACCTAACCCCCCCGGCCCATTTTTTCCCACTTATCCTCCCAGTTGTTGACAATCTTCAACCCCTTCCACATACACCCCTCCCCCTCCCCTACAGTTGAATGGAACCTCGTCGAGCGTTTCTATCTACCGTCGGGTTGTCCGAAGTTCGTTTCGCCTTCCGTTTCCGTCGATCCGATCGGACCGATGGACACAAGCGAAGGAGCGTTACCACCCTCCTTCGAGACGGAGACCGATTCAATCCGATTGTATACAGCCGATCACAATATACCGGTCAACTGTGTATGCGAGTATACCGTCGTCGACCGTACAAAGTAGCGACCGTCGGCTATTTAAATTGTAAAAAACATTCCATTGATGGGACATATACGGATCACGTCCGAGTCCAGCGGTCGCTAATTATTCCCCGATTATGTAACTGGTAGAATTCCGTGGACAACACCGAGACGGAGTATAATAAATTGATATTATACTCAAATTATCACTGACTTCGGGGTAATATCGGGAAGAACATCGGTCGGTGCGGAATTTTTCCTCGCGTTCGAGCTCAGCGGAAGGGTTTTTTTTTTCCCCAAGAGATTTTCGAGTCGATTTCATGACATCGGATTACTGATCTGAATTGATTTCTGACGCTCTACACCTTGAAGAATGCGATAAAGGGCTGAATGGGGTGGGGGGGTTGAACCTCGAATAAGTTATTGTCGGGCGCTGACCCGCTCCAAAGTACAACGGATCAAAAATATGAATTGATATTATATTCGAATTATCGGTGCGGAGCGCCCGACCTAATCGACGGAATTTTTTCCGTGTTCGAGTCCGGCGGAAGGGTTTTTTGCGCCCCGTTTCCCCCGCGCCGGAACTGTTATCGGCGCTCCGTCCAACCGTCGTTAATCCTCAAAATTACACCTTATTCTTCGTTCCCGTACCGCGTTAACCCGTAACGGTCCCAGTAATTCGGTATAAAATAAGTACGTAATTAATTGATCCCGGTCGATCCGCTCTTGATCGGATCCGATTGTGCAACTGGTGGGAAATTTGAGGACAACACCGAGGCGGCTCCAGGAGAAAAGGGAAAAAAGCGTTTGGTAGACTAACTCTCGAAAATTCCACGAACTCGGAACTCCGTTCCAGCGGTATAAAGCGATCCCGCCCGATCGAGTCGCGGTTAATTAGAATTTCAATACTCAATACTCGTCGATATAATCTCACCTGGAGAATGCGGCGCCTGTACAAAAGAAATGGGTACTCGTCGATTAGACTCCCCTTCACGAGGGTTGATGTATGTACCGAGAAACCGATGCATTTTCATGCAGCGCCCGGTGAAATATCGCACAGCGATACCGAATACCGAATAATAGAGGATGGGATACCGCCCCGGCTGTAATTCTATCCCGACTGTGGAGAGCGTACAAGTGTGTACACAAGTTAGCGTGTGTGAGCGGAAACTGCTAGCGGCACCCGATTCCATCGAGACAATACTTTTCTGCATATTAACCCTTCGCACTCCGCTCTTCTCCCCCTCGGAGGACATTAACGTACCGTTTCCCCAAGTCGTCTCTTGAAGCAGGCGCAAGAAATCAAATTGAAATATCGTAAAATTACTAGAATCGTATCACGAAATGTCAGAGGCAGGCTCTCACTCGAAAAAGCGATAAGTCATCGGAGGAGAAGAGATTTTCAAAGCCGATCTTCGACCGATTTTCGACTATCCTCCTCCAGTGTTGACAATTTTCGACCCTTCCAATCGTTTCCGACGAATAATGTTTGCCCCGACAGTTGAATGGGTCGTTGTCGAGCGTTTGTATTCTCCGTCGGGTTCGTTCACCTTCCGTTTCTCGGCGTTTTCCGTCGACACGTTCAACCGTCAGAATGACGGCCAGGTTAAAGGTGTTTCAATCGCGCTTTCCTCCACGAGCCTTTTTGCGCCCGACGTTTTTTATTAAATAATCCGTTTTCATCCCCGCCACTAATCGCTCCCGTCGCTACGCGGCGTTTGTAAAGCGAGTCGCGAAGTGGAAATGCGATCCGGCACATTTTCACCGTTAAATCGTGAGGACAACCCGTACGGCTTGTATAGCGAGCCCATTTACCATTGGCGTTGTAGGCGCGATTATTTCGATTAACGTTTAATCTTCGTCTCCGGTGGGGCGGCTTCGCTGGGCGGTTCTCCGATCTCCGAGATCGAAATCTCCGACTTTAAACCGGGGCAAATTGCACTTCCAGTTCTTTGACTCTGAGACACCTTACCCCAAAAGCGGCGGCAACATCTCGTTATATTCTCGTATTTTGCCTTCTAGGAAAAAGTAATAGAGATAAATACCTATAACACACCTTGTTCGCTACCATATTCTAAAATTACCATATAAAATTAACTTGAACTTTTTTCAATCGCCCGAAGTACCAACTTCTAGAATATGTGTGGCGTCAATAATTCCGATATATTCAGTCCTGGCCGAATGCCGCCTACTCGAAAGGCACATACTTTCCGGACAACGTATTACAATAATCGATATCCATATTGTATCTTCGTACTTTCACCCTTTTTATACTGGCAGATTCTCGTGGCCGGGCACCAATGTATATATATGTATATATATATATATATGTACAGGTAAATTTGGGATGTACAGTCCACCCAACCTGACCCGTTAACAACCAGATTGATTGTACGTCGATATACTGCATACATTATTTGCAGTGCACAGTGATATATATATATATATATATATATATATATATATATATATATATATATATATATATATGTGGCAATAGAGACGGAGATGGGAAATGACAAATTGGGATTGTCGATTTGAATTTTAGCGTTGTAATTTATTAGAATCGATACTTTCTCCCATTTATTTATTCTCGCCTGCAGTTATTTCATTCTTATATTTTTAATTTGCGTCGCTCTTATCAGTCGCTTTCCGCTTCGCCCCCGGTATACACTTACGGCCGCGATTGATGCGAAATTGAAATCGAATCTTTTCGGTAATTTGCTCCTGGATAAGTGGCAGCGGCCCGTCGCGTGTATTGCTTTCGTCGTAAAAAAATAATATATTTCCGATATATTTTCCGTTCGTGTCCAGAATTGTTGGCGACATTTTGGCGGAGAAGCCGACGAAGCCGGCGGTTTCGACTCGATCATTGTCGTCGACGGAGTGCCACAAAGTTGGACCCGAGAGGTTCGAAGCTCCAGAGTGTAATACTGAAACATTTCACAAAGTTCGGCAACATCATCAGCGAATATTATCGAAGAATGAAAGCGATCAGACCAAAGGGTTACGTATACTTAATAGTTTTGTGATGTGTCACTGTCGGCTGTAAAATTAAAATTTGATGATTGGAATTTCGTCGGCGGATCATATCCTCCGCCCTATGCCGTGGACATTAACTTAGTTAAGTCTTTAAGTTTGTGCTACGTAAGCAATGAAACCCCCTCAGCTTTGCAGTTTTATCCGATTCATCCGTTGTTCTAATTTTCAATATTTTTCTTTATCCAGGTATGTGTTCTTTGAGTACAGCAATCCATGAAGTGCACTGGGCGCCGTCAACGACCAACAATTACAAGTTGGATAAGAACCATACTTTCCTCGTCAATCTTTCACGATTTCAAGAAGTGAGTTCATCCGTTTTGTATTTGATAAGCGAAAGCGTTTAAGTAATTCCTTGTCAGAAAGTTCTCGGTTGGCGCTGGCGCCTCTATATTCCCGTCGGTTGTTCAGGTATGAAGAAATCCCGACAAGTGGGAACCGCCCGAACGCAGGCGTACAAAGAACAGCGGGACGCACTACTACCTGCTGGAGCCCGGCGCCCTACGACCAGTTCGTCATATGCAGCGGCGGCAATCCGGTACAGATATGGCAGAATACGAGCGCCGCAGCCGACCAAGATCGAAGAGAGGCGGTGCGTATCGCTTTGTCCATTACAACACGTTTACAGCGCTTCCGACTAACTGGTGCAGTACAATATTCGCCACGCGGCTACTCGCCTCTAAATATCGCTTGGTCATTTATCGTTTCAGAGATGGACCGAAATGTACGTTCAGTGGTCGCCGGTCGGCACCTATCTGGCGACGATTCACCAGAGGGCCGCCCTGTGGGGAGGACCGAACTTTGAACAGATAATGAAGTTTCGCACACGGAAGTTCAGTTCGCCGAAGTTTCACCTCGGAAAAGTGAGTGGCGGCGATTTATTTAACGCCACGAAAACGTTTCTTCGGCTAATTTCGAGTGATCTAGTGACCCAATAACACAGCCTCACCTTCACCGTGGATTTTTTCTGTTCTCTTCTCCAGCTACCTGGTGACCTATTCGCCCGAGCGCCCGAGGCCCACGGCCAGAGCCCGAATCATCATCTGGGACATAAGGCTGGCGAGGAGATGAGAGCTTCGACCCGAAGGGCAGAGCATATGGTCGACGTTCAGGTGGTCCAAGGACGACAAGTACTTAGCCAAAATAGGCAACGACGTGCTCAGCATATACGAGACGCCGTACGTCTTTTTAACGGCCGTCGGTGGTCGACGAAAAGCATGGATGTTTTAGTTATAAAGTCGGTCATAAGTAGAGATATAGCATCGAAATAATCGAGCTATTTCGGTATTTAAAAATCGAAAAAGCTCAAATCGCCGAGATTTGTTGCCTTTCGCTGGTTTTGTTAGACCGGTTTCGACTGCTCGCCACCTTCAGTAGAGTAGTCGTAATCAGTCACTCGAGCGAAGTCACAACTCACTCGACGGCTTGAACCGTCCCTGAGATTTTCCGTATCCTCCGATTCTGGAGTTTTTCGCGCCGCCTATTTTCAAAGATGATCACTCGACGGCGCCTCCCGCCGATAATAATGTATTTTCTCTGTTTACGGCCGACAGTCGTTCGGGCTGTTGGACAAGAAGAGCGTGAAATCGCCTGGCATCAGAGACTTCGCTTGGTCGCCGACCGACAACATACCGCCTACTGGGTCTCCGAAGACAGGAACGCACCGGCCAGAGTTGTACTCATGGAAGTGCCGAGGTAACGATCGCGTTTCAATTTACATTACGCGTCCGTATTAACCGTAAATTATAACATACTCATTATTATCAATTATAACGTAATTTAAAATGTGTACAAGTGTTGGAGCGTCATGTCTCTCGCTTGAATGGCTCTCGGACAAAGAAACCGTCAGGTTGACGGCGCTTTTTTAATAATTTTATGGCTCGGTAAAGCAATTCTACTCGCCAAGAAGATCTCTCGCCAGCGCTTAAGCCGAAGCTGGATGTGGAGAAAGTCGGGAGGAAACACTTCAGGAACCGGATTTGCGATTCGCCGACCGTCCGGTATGTTGAGGTCATGGTGGATTCCACGGTCAGAAACATACCCGGGGAGCATTAAGCATGTTGCTCAATTCCGTATGTCCAATGTCGGTTTCAGTATCGCTTTGTATATTCTGTCAGTCTTTCGCTTAATGTCAATTTCGACGTCCGTTTTCAATAATGGCCTTAAGAGTCCAAATTTTCCGTTCAAGTCGGTTCTTTCGTGAAGAATAGTCGAAAAAAAAAATAATGTTCGATTATTCAGTTTCATTAGATGTAACATAGAATTCACGTATTCGTAAAGTTATAACCGGTATCGCGGTCAGTTTAAACATACCCAGCGGTTTTGTGGTCTGCGAGGGTTGGAATATACGTAGATTTTTCGTGTTTTTCTATATTCTTCTCGGTTCGCTTCGACCGAAAAACATCCAAATACTACCGGAAGTGACTAACATCGCTACTGAAGATGGCCGGCGGTCAAACCTGTCACCGGCGAAACAGGAGAAGGAAACACGAAAATCTACAGACCCAATTATTGTTGCATATCGCCTAGGAACATTCATTTTAACGGTTACAACCGAGAATATTATCATGCGTGTGTTTACGCTCCGCTTTTATTATACTGCGCGAAGAACTTGAAAGCACTATAACCGGGGTCCGTCGTCGGGGGTCGAACTGAAAATAATTAAAATTAACGATTGCTTTTTCTTTCCAGTCGATCAAGTTCGTACAACAATCTGTGTTCAACGCTCTGCGACTGTAAGATCCATTGGCAGAAGTCGGGAGATTTTCTTCTGCGTGAAAGTGGACAGGTACACCAGGTGTAAGAGAGGAAAAGGGAGAGAACAAGTACATTGTGTTACCGCTCCGCTTCTGGTCGGATAGTGTGTGTGTCTGTTCTATCGAAAGTTTTCGTTGTCAGACGCCGGTTTACTTATTTCGCTTCGCCCTCTTCCGCCCAGGGCATGTATTACAACTTTGAGATATTTCATGCGCGGAGAAAACATTCCGATGGACAGCGCCGAGATCAAGGAGTCGATACACGCCGCTTGGGAACCGGTCGGATCGAATTCGCGATCATACACGGTGAAACTTCCAATAGATCGTCTTTCCACGGTCCAAGACCGCCAGAAACCAGTATTATTAAGTAAGTATCACAACTTCGCCGTCCATTCTCTAGAGTAACGGAGGTTCCGGCACGATTGAGTGTCGCTATCGAAAAATTAAATAGCCGATACACGAGCGAAAGTTTTAAAGTGTTCTTTCTATCAGATTCGACTTGAAATTCGTGACCGCTAAAATACACGTACAATGTATGGATGTATGGAGTCGAACCATGCGGGTTCTTCCAATATCGGTTCTAAATCGCCGAACTGGAGACCGCCCCTCACTGCTCTCTCTCTGTGTCTATGTCCACGGTCGCAACAATAAAAGAGTTAACTTTGAAAATGCTGCTCGCGCCCGCCAGAGAAACTGGAGAAGAGGAACTGCAACACCCTGTTCTGGTCGCCGCCCGCCAGTTCATCGCCTCCGCCGACCTGAGGAGCAACGGCGTTTGGAATTCATCGACACGGCCGATTTCACGGTCATGAGCACGACCGACCATTACGGCGTTGTCGGACGCCGAAAGGGACCCGACCGCCGATACATCGTCACCGCCAGACGCTTCTGAAGTTCAAGGTCGGTTCAAGTTCTCGACCCATTCCATTCGAACTACTTTTCTTTCGATTTACCAGCAACTGCATCAGATGGTTCCTTTTATTATCCAAGTATAATCGAAAATTTGAGGTGAAATATCAAACTGTGAGGAGACTGAATAAATTATTATCCGATTTTGATATACCTGTGTGTGTGGTCTGGCGATGGGTTGGAATATACTAGTTTCGCTGAGTGTTTCTGTCTCGCTCGCTGGTTTAGGTACTTTCGCTAGACCGGTTTCGCCGTCACGCCAATGGCGAAACCGTCTGGCGAAGACCTGAACCAGCGAGCGAGACGGAAACATCGCTAAACCAGATTTATTATCCGCTCGAAACATCTATCCGTCAATCCGCTGTCGACTGATCCGGCCGATATCGCTGATTCTCGCGTGCGACGGGCCGCATTTACTGGAAATATATCGCTACAATTAGAATCGGATTCTGGTCGATATTGTCTGCGCGGTCGCTACACGGGCTAACAGGCGCTGCTTGTCGCCTGAAAGCGAAAAATATCCGATAAATAGTTTTACGATTCTTTTTGTCGTTACGCTGTGAAAGTGAAAATTATTCGCATCGAGTCCGAAGACAATTTTAAACGGTTCGCTTCACGGAGCCCTCGACAACGGGTTTTAATCTTCGATATCGATGTATTCATTTATTCGACTATAACTGTATTTATCGCTCGTACGCTTGTCGAATATCGTCTATTGACGATTTTTGGCATTTTAAAAAAATCGACCAAACCGCGCCAAAAAAAAAAATGTTCTTTGTACATATTTTTAGGTACGCCAGTAGCACCGCTTCTTTCTGTCGTGTCAACTACGTCTTGTGATTCATTTTACGGCCTCTATATTATTATTATATTTGTTTTCAATACCGCCGGATCGCGGTGTTGACGCCCGATAACGACTAGGAAAAGACCGATTGATTAGATCTTTATTATGCGGAATCGATCGATGTATCGGTAAAGTATAATCGAAAAATCTAAATATCAAATCCGTAGGAAAACACACACACGGACATCTATCCGTCATTTTCGGCCTAATCTGCTTCGTGTCCACTTCTTAAGATCTCTCTATCACATCACTAATAACGGGAAATATATTTATCGTTAGAATCGGATTCGTAGTTCGTTCGGGATATTGTTCATGCTTATTCTGACGGCTAAGAGTCCGCTTATACATTATTATGTTCGCTATAAACTTTGAATTTAATTGCCGCTACTACATTTGTCGATATCGCTATAATTTTCGCAAATTTTCTTTTATTCACGATATATCGGGTGATATAAATATACCTGATTGTTATAAACGCAGTAATATATTGTATTTCGTTGTACTTCAAGGCCTAATCCAGACCACTTAACATTCTTGACGGCATAATAAAGTCGAAGCGGAAACTTCAAATTTAAAATTAAGAATTAGCGAAAAATATGGAAAATCGTCAAATTAAAGTTGAAATGATTAAAATTTCCACCTCTGGGTACCGAAAGGGGATTTATATACATATACGCGTCTCGTAATTATGAGAGTGGTCTAAGTCAGTATTCAAACTTTGAATACAACATTTTCGTATGTACCTCATATATATTCGTAGTAAACTAATTCCATTAATCGAGACTAATAGAATTCTAAATTAAAATGTCGCGCATAATATAAAGATATTTCGAAAGCCGTATTTCATTAAATATCTCAAACCAGAAATATACGAATTGGACCACTTTCATAATTATGGGCACATATATATATATATATATATATATATATATATATATATATATATAATAATATTTTCACCAGATGTTATATTTCTGAAGATTTTGGAATTAATTTTATTTCGCCAAAAAAAGAAACTTTCGTTATTTAATATCTACTATTCACCAATATTATCGACGACAACTCTCCACGCTTACTTTTCCGGCAAATTTTCTGGCGATTTAATAACTCCTCGAGTCCAAATTACGCCTTATCAAATTCGCATTTTGGGTTACACCTAATATATATAATATATATATATATATATATATATATATATATATATATATATATATATACACAAAATCTGGTAAGAAAATGTCATGAAATATTATGAAAACCCGTGTGAAGATCCTACAAACAGGAATAAATAATAATCTTTCGCTTCCGTAAATAGTAGGATGGATTTAATGGTGTAATTTAGTGAACCAAGTATTTATTTGAATTCAGAATATCGTGTCCTCCAAAACGCGCTGATGCGCAGGCAGTTGTCCTCGATCTTTTCAGGAATGAATCGCCACTTTTCTACTCCGATCTCAGAGATCGGGGATACGGGCGGTCTAAAATCAGGACCTGCTTGGGTTATTTTCTGAAATAAATACATTTTAGCAACAAGGCTATACGAGCAAATGGGATCGGTTCGAATCTGACGATCATTCTTTTAAAGAGCTTTGAAGGCCAACAACTCGGAATACTCAAGAAATTACTTCTAGCCGAATGACGAAGTTCGATTTTTCGGCAGTAACTAACGAATTATATATAGAGACGGTTCTCTCTCTCCCTGTAAGAACGTAGACGGAAGTGATTTAGATGGGCGAACTCAAGGCGGTCAGTCGAGAAGCGAATCCGGAAGCCGGATGACTGGAAAGACGAGTCTCAATTAAGAACTCGAAGAATCTTATTGAAAGACGAGCAGGATTGTGCACTACCGTTTTATTTCCACGCCAGAAGAAACGAGCAGTTTTTTTCCAAATTATTTTTCTCGAATTAGTTATTAATAACGCCGCACGGAAAGACGTATCATCTCCCTCTCTATATATATATATACGGGCGGCGCATTTAATGTTACAGTACTTTATGTGTGTTGACTTTACCGACAGCCGGATAAAATATGTAAATTGTATATTCTCGGAAGTGAAAATTATCAGATTTCCTACCCCTCTGTCGACGGCTCTATAACCGCCATTCGCTTCTCTCTCTCTTCTCGCACTCAACGCTCATTATTTATCACTAAAATGTCACGCTCTCTCTGCCATATCGGCAAATATCACGCCGCGATTATCTATTTACGGCAACGGATTAATTTATCTATCGATTCTTTTTACATTCTATCGAGAGAAACATATAGCAATTTCAGAATATATATATATATATAATATATATATATATATATATATATATATATATTTACTAACAGAAAGATTTTTATTCTATTTTTCCGATTTACAGATATTAAGGCTGTCGAGGTTGGGTAAAATCTGTAACGTCCGCATTAGAATAACTTTTATTTTCGGAATTAAAAACTTTGAATACGAAATGCTAGTCAAGAGATCGAAAGAAAATTATCTGAAAATATGGATTCGAACGAGGAATATTCTATGCATTCGCAACAAAATCCTGTATAACAACGCCAAATTACATCTATTTAGCTAAATAAACAAAAAAAAATTAAACATATTTTATAATTTTGTAATGTACGCTATCGACAAAATGTATAACGTCGGTCATACAGCGATATATACACGAAGAATTCTTCGCTTAAATCTCGTTTTTTCCCCCGTCTTATCGACACTGTTCACTTGTTGTACTTACGATTTAAACGGAATTCAGTTGAAATTCGATTGAAACGAAATGTTTCAATAACGGTTTATAATATTAAATTGTACCAAACTAATCGACAATTTGACGAGATGTATGTATTCTGGTCTTTGAGGGTATTCGAAAATTTACTATATATCGTGAATATACAGTCGGTTGAATAATTAAAGTTTCTTTTTTTTTTAGCGAAAAATGAATTCCAAAGCCCCTAATATATTCTTATAGTTTTATACGGGGCATTGCGGCCATTGCAGTATTTGAGTTTTGTAAATATACAAAAACTGTTTCAGAACAAATCAACAACTCAAGCGACATGCATATTATTTCAAGTATTTCGAAAGTACAAATTTTGATAAATTCAAATTTACAATATTTTAATATTGTAAACTTACACTTCGATTACAAATGCGAACTGTTCAAAGAATAACTCGAGCAAATTCTGATCCTATAAAATTTGCGATAAATGTGTAAATATACAAAAATATGTGTATTTACTCATAAGTACATTGTATACTTCAATTACAAATTTCAACAGATAATAAATGTATCCTGTAAGGTATATAATAAGCCTTTCTCACTGTACGACAAATGTACGACAAAAATTATTTATATATTTATGTGTATGTATGGTATACGTGTCGCTCAATTAAAAATTGTTTAAAACGTTGTCGTTTGTCGCTGTTATTGCAGGAAGACACCGGCTATTGGATCTGGACGTTCCAGGGTAGAATTCTGTCGAGGAACAACATGCCCAAATTCTGCCAACTGTTGTGGAGGCCACGGCCTCCGTCCCTGCTGCCCGTCGAACAGCAGAAGGAGATCAAGAAGAACCTGAAGAAACTATTCGGCGCAGTTCGAAAGCAAGGACAGGATGCGTATGACGAAAGCGTCAAAGGTGAGAACAGAAATCGGTTTAAAATTTATGCCTCCTGCGGTCGGAATATTACCAGAGATTTCGTGCGACTGCTTTCGGTAGCGCCGCTACCACTGTCACACTTTCGCACTTTGAATATTTTTCGTCATCGCCACCAAGATTACTGTGCCGAATTATATATATATATATATATATATATATATATATATATATATATATATATGTGTGGACAAGAAAAATCACAGTATACAGTCTCCTCAACGTATCTTACATAAACCGCTTCAATTAATGCAGTTGAAAGTTAATTTTTAATGTACAGAAATTGAAATAAATGCGGAGTAAAAACCCATATAAGTTATTAGAAATTTACAGAAAGTTGCAATAAAACTGAATATTGTTTCACGGTGATTATCGATCTGAATCGAACTAAAATTATCCATTTTCACTGTAGAATTGAGTAGAAAAATTGATAATTACATAATAATATCATGAATAAAATACCTTATATAAACTGGTAAATTATAGCAGTTTAAAGTACATTTTTAAATGTACAAAAAATTGAAATAAATGTGGAGTAAAAACCTCAAATAAGTTATTAGAAATTTACAGAAAGTTGGAATAAAAAACTGAATATTGTTTTCGGGTGATTATAGATCTGAATCGAACTAAAATTATCCATTTTCGCTGTAGAATTGAGTAGAAAAATTGATAATTACATAATAATATCATGAATAAAATACCTTATATAAACCGTAAATTATAGCAGTTTAAAGTACATTTACCGGCTATTCGAGGGCTTTATTTTCTCCCGTCGATCTATATTCGGGATTAGTGTACCGTGACGTATTTATACATTTTCGTATAAACCCCAAATAACAGATTTATTTTGTGACGTCATATAATTATATATATATATATATATATATATATATATATATATATATATCGTTTCCACTACAAGCTGGAATAAAACTGATTATTGTTTACCTGTAATATCGATCTGAATCGAACTAAAATTATCCATTTTCGCTGTAGAATTGAGTAGAAAAAAAATTGATAATTACATAATAATATCGCGAATAAAATACCTTACATAAAGACCGCTCAATTAATGCAGTTGAAAGTACATTTTTGAATGTACAGAAAATTGAAATAAATGCGGAGTAAAAACCCACAATATAAATTTTTAGAAATTTACAGAAAATGGGAATAAAAACTGAATATTGTTTACCTGTGAATATCGATCTGAATCGAACTAAAAATTATCCATTTTCGCTGTAGAATTGAGTAGAAAAAAAATTGATAATTACATAATAATATCGCGAATAAAATACCTTATATAAACCGGTAAATTATAGCAGTTTAAAGTACATTTACCGACATTCGAGGCTTTATTTTCTCCCATCGATCTATATTCGGCGGGGATTACGCGGCGTGTACGTCGTACGCACGATAACATTTTCGTGATAAACCCCAAATAACAGATTGTTTATTTTGTGACGTCTTCATATAATTATATATATATATATATCGCTTCCACTACATGATTTTCTCAATAAGTAACCGCCAGAAAGACATCTACCGGAGTGGATGACCTGACCATATCCACGCCTGCCCACATGGCAGAAAATTGACTATTGTGTATCCCCCGTACTGCCGACTAACTGTGTTTTCCGCTTTTTCTTTTCCAGGAACTTGTCGAGAAGAGAGCGGCGGCGATGAAGAAATTCGAAGAGTTCCGTCAGAGCTCTCTTCAAACTTGGTTGGAACAGAAGGAGAGGCGCATGGAATTGAGGAACAGTACGATAGTTTTTCTTCTTTTTTATTTTTTTAATGTTTTTTTATTTATCGGGCAGGTATTTGAGGGGATTTCATGGTGGCGATGGCGGCAGCTTGTGTGTGTCAGGAGGGATGGTGGGGAAGTTATGACGGATCCTTATCATGTGTCACATAAATCGTCCGGTACTTTATAAATTTTCAAAATTTTAATTTTTACTTTCCCGGACACCTCCTGGGCTTGAAATAGCCGGGCATCTCCGCCATTTTATCTTTTTTTCTTTTAAATTGGCGGCGGTGGGGTGAGGGGGGAGGTGGTGGAACGCCGCCATCTTGTGTATATGAAACGCCGCCATCTTGTGTATATGAAACGCCGCCATCTTTGTATATGAAGCGCCGCCATCTTGTATATGAAGCGCCGCCATCTTGTAAAGGAAGCGCCGCCATCTTGTATATGAAGCGCCGCCATCTTGTATGAAGCGCCGCCATCTTGTAAGGGGCGTGCCGGCATCTTGTAAAGGAAGTGCCGCCATCTTGTAAAGGAAGTGCCGCCATCTTGTAAAGGAAGTGCCGCCATCTTGTAAATGAAGCGCCGCCATCTTGTAAAGGAAGCGCCGCCATCTTGTAACAGAAGTGCCGCCATCTTGTATATGAAGCGCCGTCATCTTGTGAATATGTAGAGCCGCCATCTTGTGTATATGAAGGGCCGCCATCTTGTGCATATGAAAGGCCGCCATCTTGTGTATATGAAGCGCCGCCATCTTGTGTATATGAAGCGCCGCCATCTTGTGTATATGTAGAGCCGCCATCTCGTGTATATGAAGCGCGGCCAGCCACCCTATACCCCTAATACAATTGTAATATAAATTTTCTTTAGTTCAACCTCTACGGGCCGAATTTTTATTTTAAATCGAAAAATCGGCAATTATAAACCTGTATATGCGAATGAAAAAAAAAATTGATATTGGTTGACAACGTTATAGGATTAACATTTATCCACCGTCTCACAGTAAAAAGCTTTAATTATTTGGTAAAATCTCGATAAATCGAAATGTGACCCGAAAGTTACACGGGCCCATAGAGGGTTAACTACTCTAATATATATATATATATATATATATATATATATATATATATATATATATATATGAAATTTGTTTGTATCGCATTACAATGTATCCGAACTGGGGGAGTTTTTAAGCTGTCTGTTTCAGATATAGACACCGACGAATTGGATTCCGATACCCAGAATGTCGAGAAGAAGAGGTGGAGTAGAATTTTTCATTAAGGAAGAGAGAACTGTCCTCGATTAACACCGTGAGCGACGATGTTTTTTCTTTTTTTTTATATTTTATATTCGCATTTTTAAGTTTTTTTTGTTCTTATCGCAACGTCCGTTTTTCGGTCCCAGACAGTTGTGAACATCTCCGGAAACCTCGGATTCCGAGAACAACAACGAGAGGGAGGACATCATCATCATCATCGACATCGACATCATCATCATCATCATCATCGATTCGTTTGAGGCGAAGCCGACTACAAATTGTAATCGCCGCTGCTTGAGAGCGCCGGTCAAGGGAGTATAACGAGAACTGTGGAAGGCGACGACAGTCAGCGGCCGACACCGTGATTGCCGCCGTCGCCGGCGCTAAAACAGATATCGTAGCGACGACGACGACGACGGTCGGCGACGCTGTCGACAGACGACTAAACGTACGGCTTGCTGCCGCCGCCGCCCTATACCACAACGGCTAATAATCTGTTTTTATCGCCCGCCAACTTTTGTACAATGATTTTCGTTCCGTTGTTTATTGTCAAACGAAACAATCGGTTCACCTGTGTAGGTATGGAATTTTACCACGCACCGTACAGAATATTATTACTATTATTATTATTATTATTATTGCTACCGATAATTATACAAGATCGAGGGAATAAAGCGTGCGTTTCGAATTGGAAATGGGAAAGAAAACCGGCGGAGTTCAAGAAAAACCAGAAGAGTGTTCTCTATTTTTGGTAGATTTTTATTTCGTGTTTTTTCTATTCTATATATATATATATATATATATTGTTCTTCTATCGAATCGGTCAAATGGTTAATTTTAATTATTGTTTTTTTTTTTTTTTCTTTAAAATGGTCGAATTCGAATGTGAAATATCGAACTTATTTGCGGTCGCTACGGATTCGACGTAATTTTTCTTCAGAATCCGCTTCGTTATTCGGTCTCGAGAGATTTTCGAACAAAAATCTTTTCGACGAATTTGTCCATTTTTCTTTAAAAAGAAAAAAAAAATTTACGATCAAGCTTTTTCACGATAAAACGAAATATTTTTCTAATGTGAAAAGCGAACAAATAAATCTAAATCGAGACCGATATAATCGACCGATATTCCGAGCTCTCCGAACTTCTCGTATCCAAAAATAAAAATAACGGACGTTGTTTGATATAAAAAAAATATCGTAGAATCGAGTCTAATTTGTCTTATTATTAACAATTTGATTGATTATAAATTCGGATTCGAAATTTCCTCCTGTCAACGCGAATACGGCACGCCATGCCATATATATATATATATATATATATATATATATATATATATATATATATACCGGAGCTGTACGTATGCTTTTGTTCTTGTAATAAAGAAATTAGTCGATTCGTACGATAAAGCTCCAAAAAAAAACTCTTTCGCTGTCAGCAGGATTTTTCCGAACTTAATTAAAATCATATTTCAGATTCATAGATTCGTATTTCAGTCGGCGATTTCTTCATGGCGCTCCGATAGATATGGCGGTGTCAGGTAAAGTATTCTCGGGGAAACAGTTTATAAAATAATCATAATTTTTCCTTTTTTTTTTTTTTTTTATCTGTAAACACTCTATTATTTACAATTATACAATTACTGATCCCGATCTACCGTGAGGATTCCTTTCCACGATCCGCTTTTTTATCGCTTCGATTTTGTACAGTCTAAAAAAGAGTTTACGTACGACGCCAATTTCGAACGGATCTCGTTCAGAAAAATGGAAAATTTTCGACTGATCTAATAAATAATTTTTGAAATTTTAATTATTAATAAGAATCGTCAATAAATTTGTATCGTATCAGAGCTTAAATTGTATAATTTGAAGTCGAACTGTATTCGGATAAGCACTGGGGGGGGCGGGGGCATATTAATATTTGAAATTATAACGTAGTTGTGAAATTTAAATTGTATAAATTTCAACGTTTCCTATAGCGGTTACGGTCAGAGTGTATATATATATTTATTTAACGAATTGTGTGGCGATTGAAACGTAAATAAACGAAAACAAGTTTTGTATATACAAAACTACTGCTTAACAATTAAGCAGACTACAGAGATCAAGCATTATTATAAATATATTTTGTGGGGGCCTATTTATTCTATTTTATTTGGTATTGGGAGGGATTTCGTTAATATTTTTAAATCTTTATAGGAATTATGGGTCAAATATATTATTTTTTTTCATGGCCCATTATATTGGGTTCTGACTTTCGAATATACGGAATGAAACCTATCTCATATTTAAGAGCGTAAAAGTTTTTCGTTTTCGAACTGAAATTTATTGGAAAAAGTTTTTCGTTTTGAACTGAAATTTATTGGAAAAGTTTTTCTTTTTTTTTTTTTTTAGTTATAAGAGTTAATCCGTTGGAGTGAACACGACGAAATTTAGTTCGGTAAATTTCCGCACGGCGCTCATTGAGGGCGCCAGTCTTATCGGTGCAATTTCAGTTGGATATACGAGAATTTCTTTAATTATTTTCGCGATTCGTTCGGCTATTTTTATAAATATATTATATATTTTATTATATATTTGGGGGCTGAAAATTTTTGAAATTTTACGATTTTTTCAACCGGTTCGACTTCACTTCAAGATGGCGCCGATCGTTGGTGTGGGGAAATTTTTTTACATTTAAAATTTCATTTTTTCCCCGTAAAACCTTTCTCTTTTAAAAGACCAAAATATTCTATACGTTTTACGGTCATATATATATATATATATATTTTATCGCACAATTATCGGGTTCAAACTTTCAGATATACGAACACGAAACCCGTCTCGTATTGTGTATATACAAAACATAAAAGTTTTCACTTTTCATCCCAAAAAACCGGTCTAGAAAAAGACCAGATTAGCGGGGAGAAGACAGAAACGCAAGAAATATACGGTAAGTCAATTTATTTTTTTCAATATAGAAAATTATCCTAATTATATTTGTTTTTCATGTTTCAACATAACCTTTAAAAGCTGTATGCTGTAATACAAAATAATATTTATATATATATATATATATATATCCTTAATTTTAATAATTTATAAACAATAATAAAATATATAATATCTAGAAAATGAATATCGAATTTTCAATATTTTTAATATAATGTACAGAAGAGTAATGTTTTGGAACACATTCCGATCGTAAAGTGCAGTAATAAAATTCAATAAAATTAATTATATCTTCCCCGGGGAATATGCTCGAGTCGGCTTGTAGTCTATTTATAAATATACAGAGTAGGGCAAGTTTTACGGCATTTTAATGGTTTCTTTGAGAGAGAGAAAGATAGAAAAAAAAATATCTTACATAAACTTTCCGCCCGATTAATTGTTTTTAAAAATGATTTATAAATATAATTTTTCCAATTGAATAGTAAAAATACTGGATATTTTCCAGCGTCGAGAGATCGACGTATTCAGTTTTTGGAAAATTTACAAAAAAAATTGATATAAACGCGGAGGAAAAATCCACTAGAAATTATCCATTTTCACTATAGAATTGAGTAGAAAAAAAATTGAAAATTACATAATAATATCATGAATAAAATACCTTATATAAATCTAAATTATTGCAGTTGAAAGTACATTTTTAAATCTGCATAAAATTGAAATAAATGCGGAGTAAAAACCCACGATAAGTTATTAAAAATTTACAGAAAGTTGGAATAAAAACTGAATATTGTTTACCGGTGAATATCGATCTGAATCGAACTAAAAATTATCCATTTTCACTATAGAATTGAGTAGAAAAAAATTGATAATTACATAATAATATCATGAATAAAATACCTTATATAAACCGCTCAATTATTGCAGTTGAAAGTACATTTTTAAATCTGCATAAAATTGAAATAAATGCGGAGTAAAAAACCCACGATAAAGTTATTAAAAATTTACAGAAAGTTGGAATAAAAACTGAATATTGTTTACCTGTGAATATCGATCTGAATCGAACTAAAAATTATCCATTTTCACTGTAGAATTGAGTAGAAAAAAATTGATAATTACATAATAATATCATGAATAAAATACCTTATATAAACTGGTAAATTATAGCAGTTTAAAGTACATTTTTAAATGTACAAAAAATTGAAATAAATGCAGAGTAAAAACCCACGATAAATTATTAAAAATTTACAGAAAGTTGGAATAAAAACTGAATATTGTTTACCTGTGAATATCGATCTGAATCGAACTAAAAATTATCCATTTTCACTGTAGAATTGAGTAGAAAAAAATTGATAATTACATAATAATATCGCGAATAAAATACCTTACATAAACCGCTCAATTAATGCAGTTGAAAGTACATTTTTAAATGTACAAAAAATTGAAATAAATGCGGAGTAAAAACCCACGATAAATTATTAAAAATTTACAGAAAGTTGGAATAAAAACTGAATATTGTTTACCTGTGAATATCGATCTGAATCGAACTAAAAATTATCCATTTTCACTATAGAATTGAGTAGAAAAAAATTGATAATTACATAATAATATCATGAATAAAATACCTTATATAAACCGCTAAATTATAGCAGTTGAAAGTACATTTTAAATGTGCATAAAATTGAAATAAATGCAGAGTAAAACATAGCCGATAAATTTTAGAAATTTACAGAAAGTTGGAATAAAACTGAATATTGTTTACCTGTGAATATCGATCTGAATCGAACTAAAAATTATCCATTTTCACTGTAGAATTGAGTAGAAAAAAATTGATAATTACATAATAATATCATGAATAAAATACCTTATATAAACCGGTAAATTATAGCAGTTTAAAGTACATTTTTAAATGTACAAAAAATTGAAATAAATGCGGAGTAAAACCCACGATAAATTATTAAAAATTTACAGAAAGTTGGAATAAAAACTGAATATTGTTTACCTGTGAATATCGATCTGAATCGAACTAAAAATTATCCATTTTCACTGTAGAATTGAGTAGAAAAAAATTGATAATTACATAATAATATCATGAATAAAATACCTTATATAAACCGCTCAATTAAATGCCCAGTTTAAAGTACATTTTAAATCTGCATAAAATTGAAATAAATGCTGAGTAAAACCCACGATAAGTTATTAGAAATTTACAGAAAGTTGGAATAAAAACTGAATATTGTTTACCTCGGTGAATATCGATCTGAATCGAACTAAAATTATCCATTTTCACTATAGAATTGAGTAGAAAAAAATTGATAATTACATAATAATATCGTGAATAAAATACCTTACATAAACCGCTCAATTAATGCAGTTGAAAGTACATTTTTAAATCTGCATAAAATTGAAATAAATGCGGAGTAAAAACCCACGATAAGTTATTAGAAATTTACAGAAAGTTGGAATAAAAACTGAATATTGTTTACCTGTGAATATCGATCTGAATCGAACTAAAAATTATCCATTTTCACTATAGAATTGAGTAGAAAAAAATTGATAATTACATAATAATATCACGAATAAAATACCTTATATAAACCGGTAAATAATGCAGTTGAAAGTACATTTTAAATGTACAAAAATTGAAATAAATGGGAGAAAAACCAACGATAAATTTTTAGAAATTTACAGAAAATGGGAATAAAACTGAATATTGTTTTCCTGTGATTATATCGATCTGAATCGAACTAAAAATTATCCATTTTCACTATAGAATTTGAGTAGAAAAAATTGATAATTACATAATAATATCATGAATAAAATACCTTACATAAACCGTAAATTATAGCAGTTTAAAGTACATTTTAAATGTACAAAATTGAAATAAATGTGAGTAAAAACCAGCAAATAAGTTTTTAAAATTTACAGAAAGTTGGAATAAAACTGAATATTGTTTACCTGTGATTATCGATCTGAATCGAACTAAAAATTATCCATTTCGCTGTAGAATTTAGTGAAAAATGATAATTACATAATAATATCATGAATAAAATACCTTATATAAACTGGTAAATTATTGCAGTTGAAAGTACATTTTAATGTACAAAAATTGAAATAAATGCGGAGGAAAACCCACGATAAATTATTAAAATTTACAGAAAATTGGAATAAAACTGAATATTGTTTTCCTGATTATCGATCTGAATCGAACTAAAATTATCCATTTTCACTGTAGAATTGAGTAGAAAATTGATAATTACATAATAATATCATGAATAAAATACCTTACATAAACCGCGGTCAATTATTGCAGTTGAAAGTACATTTTAAATGTGCATAAATTGAAATAAATGCAGAGTAAAAACACGATAAGTTTTAAAATTTACAGAAATTGGAATAAAAACTGAATATTGTTTTGGTGATTATCGATCTGAATCGAACTAATTATCCATTTCACTGTAGAATTGAGTAGAAAAATTGATAATTATAATATCGCGAATAAAATACCTTATATAACCGGTAAATTATAGTTTAAAGTACATTTTAAATCATAAAATTGAAATAAATGCGGAGTAAAAACCCACGATAAGTTGCGGAAAGTTGGAATAAAACTGAATATTTTCCAGTGTTTGAGGTAGATAAATGTTAATTAAATTCAGTACAATTACACAATAACCCGACGTGAAACCCGGCGCTGAATTAAAACGCTGTTAAAAGAATTTTTATCGGGAAAAAGAAATTGTAATAATGCGGAGGAAAAACGTTCGGTTACAAATATTTCGTTTCAACGTTCCCCCGAGCGTTTTTCGTTCGCCCGCATCTCAATTTCGTTCCGAAACAAAGCGCTTTTTCGACTTTTCGAACCACTAACCCGGAAAAATGCCAACGAAATTTGTACGAAATATTCAGAGAAAAATGATAATAGAAACTGAATTTTGTTTCATGTCGATTACTGAAATACTGAAAAGAGAATAATATGGGAAATAAAATACCCAATAATAATCGATAAAATAGAAATTTTCCCATTTTCTCGGCGTTATTGACAATTTTGACGGAAAAAAAACAATATTTTTCGTCCACTTACTTTATGTTTTTTACATTTATAAAATATTACGCTTTTATACCCCAATTATATTAACAATTATCTGCCTCCGATACTGGAAAATATGCGTCTCTGAGTTTTCCTTCGCATTTATTTAACTTTTCACGTAGAAAGTTAATTTTATTTTCCTATTATTAATACGTTGTCAATTTATTTCTATTCAATTCTATATTCAAACGGACAATATTCCATATATTGATGTCAATAGGAAAAAATGACAATTACATAATAATATCAAGAATAAAATATCTTATATATAAATTGCTCAATTAATACAGTCGACGTACATTTTAAATCTACAATAAAAAGTGAAATAAATGAATAAAATATTTCTCCAGTGGCCGGAAAATCGGCAAATATCGATATAATTCGTTTGAATTAATGTAACGGAAAAGTGACAATTATATAATAATATTAATGTATAAAATATATCATAAAACCGTAAAATAAAATATGTAGAAAAGAAGCTGTAATATATATATATATATATTTCTACTGGAGATAGGTTAATTGCTAAAAACTATTTTTTTTTAACAGCGAGAAAATTGGCAAATTTTTAATCGAATATTTTGAAACAAAGTTAAATCGGGAAAAATAAGAAAATATTTTTTCCCTTTTTCGATTTTCATCAGAAAAGCTCTACAACGTCGATTAATCAAATTGTTTATTACATTTAATTGTCTGGATATATATATATATATATATATATTTATATATATATATTTTTAAATGGAAAATTTGAAAATTTCAATAATATACAATAAATATTAACAATAGAGAGAGAGAGAGAGTGGGCGGGGGTAAAAAAACAAAGCAAGCAGATGTTAGTTAACGATTTTCAAATATTTTATTTCCTTGATATTTAACAATGTTAGAGTATAATATATATGTATATATATATATATATATTATATTAAAAATAAGATAAATTTTTATTTATTATTTTTTTTTATTAGTATCGGGTTACAATACTTTCGAGAACGAACGCACCGTTTTGTTTCACGTTCTCCGATTTATCGGAGAAAGCGACAACGGCAACGACAAACGATAACGACAAGCGACAACGACTACTTTTCAAATTTTGTGAATGAAATCATTAATAAATAACTTTTTAAATTATAAATATTTCGGTAAACGCCGTCTCGAGAGGGGGGCTGTTTCGAAAAATTTAAAAAACAACAATATATCCGAATTTTACGAGCCGATATATATAAGCGAAAAAGTGTTTTTTTAGCGAACGTCGAGTTAATCCCCCCTTCGGAAAAGTGTCCCTAAAAATTCCGGGGGAAATATTCGACCGTTTATTACAATTTTTTTTAAAAATTTTATTCTATAATAAAATGATGTACAATTTTATATATATATATATATTCGATTTAAAAATTTTTTTTTTTTTATATATTTTCAGTTGGAAAAAAAGACAATCTGCCCCTCCCCACCGCTCCTCGATAACCGTTCGGGAAGGTTACACTTTTTTTGAGGTTATGTCCTGAATGTGTGACGAAAAGATGCAAAAAATTGTTTTTGGGTAAAATAAAGCTTTATTATTTTTTTTTAAATATTGTAACAGCTTTTTTTGTATTTAATTTTGTATAAATGTAAGAAACGTCGGTTGAATTTCAGTATTTTTGGTGTGGGTTGGGGGTGGGGGTCTCCTATGCTTCTGTATATCGTGTTTAGAGCTTTTATGGTTGTTTTAACTACTGTATAAAGTTTATAAAATGATATTTAAAACCGTGAATATGTTGTTTATCCATCGTGCCGCAGTCGTCCACAGTCTTCGGCCCTCGGTCCTCTCCTCTTCAGATGATGTCATCGTAGTCTTCAGTGTAGGCCGAATATTCGGACGTGAAATCGTTCGAACCTTCCAGCTTCAGTTTGACCTTGCCCTTGCCCTTCGACCTCTTCGACTTTTCGCCCTTTTCCAATTTGGCCCTCTCGATGTGCAGATTGCCGACCCACGTGTGTATCCTCTTGAGATCGGCCGAGCCCAAATTCAGACAGAGGCAGTGTATCAGCTCTTCGGTGAAATCGACGAAATAGCCGTTTTTCGTCGAATCGGACAGTTTCCTGACGATTTCCCCTTTGAAAGCGTCGTACTCCTCTTTGGTCTCGAGTAGGCCGGCGCCGAACATTTCACGGGCCACCTGAAGATCGGCCTCCTCTTCCAATTTTCTCCTCCTCAACTTCTCGGCCAATATCTCTTCGGGCGTCGTCGGCTTTTTCTCTTCCACTTCGTCGAAAGTGTCCCTTTTCCTCCGCTTCTCGTCGTATTTCCTACCCTTCGCGGCGCCCTTCTCCGCCGCCGACGACGACACCGCCACTTCCTGTTGTTCGTCCTCCTCTTCGGCGTCCTGGTCCCAGCTGTCCTTGACGTCGTCCTCCTCGTCCTCGCCTTCCCACCTCTTGGCCGGCTTGGCCGACGGAGCCGACGGCGGCTTGCCGTCCGACGTTTCCGTCTCGTCGAACCCTCCGCTATCCCATTCGGCCATATCCTCTATTTTCGGCCGGACAAAACTTTGTTCAGAAAGTCCTTTGGGCGAGGCAGGTGGCGGTGGTGGAGGAACCCTGACACGCGAACGGTCCAACTAATGACCGAACCTTCCGACCAACCCCCTCCACCCCCACCCCACAACACCCCCACCATCCCTAACTCAACCTACGAAATTTCAACTTTTCCCTCGCCCTCAATTTCCTATTTAACTCCGACTTCTCCCCTCATTCACCCCTCAACACTACGCCGTACACTTTATATACAAAGCGTATAGTATAAAAGTTGTCGATACAGAAGGCGGTGACGCGTGAACGGAGACGCCGTATCTAAAGGCTGTGGCTACCCCCCTATCATTCTCCTCCCACCACTACATTACGGTCAATTTGGTATATTTTCCTTCGATCCACAATTGGAGAAAGTTAAATGTTACCGGAACCGTCCTTTGTAAAAAAAAAATATGTCATTAAGGCTTAATAGTTCATTGTTCGTTTGTCTTGACCTGCTACAACTTGCTTTATTATATAACCCTACTCATTCAAAACGTCCTTACCCCTTATACAAAGTGTATGAACGGAGACGCCGTATCTAGAAGGCTGTGGCTCCCCTCATAACTCTCTCACATCCCCTACATTACGGTGAATTGGAATATATTAATATATTTTCCTTGATCTGGAATTCGAAAGGAATTTTTTTCTCCGGTCCGTTTTAAATATTACGGAAACGTCCTTCTAAAAAAATATAGTAGGGCTTAAAATTCAACAATAACTTACGGCACAATACAACACTTTATTATAAAATTTGTAGCGCATCGTACACTTTAGTTTTTGTCTTTTCAAACAATTTTATTTAATATTTTATTTTCCCGAATTTCCATAAAGCCCCCTACAATTGAAACGTCCTTACCTTATATACAAAAGTATGAACGGAGACGCCGTATCTAGAAGGCTGTGGCTCCCCTCCCGTATTACTCTCTCTATCCCCTACATTACGGTGAATTGGAATATATTAATATATTTTCCTTGATCTGGAATTCGAAAGGAATTTTTTTCTCCGGTCCGTTTTAAATATTACGGAAACGTCCTTGTAAAAATATAATAGGGCTTAAATTCAACAATAACTTTGTCACTTATGGCACAATACAACACTTTATTATAAAACTTGTAGCTTGTACACTTTAGTTTTGTCTTTTCAAACAATTTTATTTAATATTTATTTCCATAAAGCCCCTACAATTGAAATGTCCTTACCTTATATACAAAAGTATGAACGGAGACGCCGTATCTAGAAGGCTGTGGCTCCCCTCCATAACTCTCTCTCACATCCCCTACATTACGGTTAATTGGAATATTAATATATTTTCCTTGATCTGGAATTCCCGAAAGGAATTTTTTCCGGTCCGTTTTAAATATTACGGAAATTTAGTCCCTGTAAAAAATATAGTAGGCTTAAAATTCAACAATAACTTTGTCACTTATGGGCTGTACAAAACTTTATATAAAACTTGAATTACATCGTACACTTTGGTTTGTCTTTTCAAACAATTTTATTTACTATTTTTTATTTTCCCAAATTTCCATAAAGCCCCTACAATTGAAACTCCTTACCTCATATACAAAAGTATGAACGGAGACGCCGTATCTAGAAGGCTGTGCCCCCTCAGTATTACTCTCTCTCTCTCATCCCCCCTCTACATTACGGTCAATTGGAATATATTAATATATTTTCCTTGATCTGGAATTCGAAAGGAATTTTTTCCCCGGTCCGTTTTAAATAATACGGAAACGTTCTTGTAAAAATATAATAGGTTTAAAATTCAACAATAAGTTTGTCACTTATGGCACAATACAACACTTTATTATAAAACTTGTAACGCATTGTACACTTTAGTTTTGTCTTTTCAAACAATTTTATTTAATATTTTATTTTCCCGAATTTCCATAAAGCCCCCTACAATTGAAATGTCCTTACCTCATATACAAAAGTGTGAACGGAGACGCCGTATCTAGAAGGCTGTGGCCGCCCACACCTGGCGGGCAGAAGAGGAATGGGACTGAACCCCGAGTGGGTTTGGATGGGGAAGGAATCGTCCGGGTATGTTGAGAGGTCATTATGGATAAATGGAAGCATTAAGGGCGGACTTTTGATTGGAATTGATGCGGCCTATGTCTGATGAGTCCGTGCATTTTACCTCGTAATCAGTTTTCTGTCGGCCTCAGGAACTGGTTGACGAAAGGGGCGACCCTCTCGGGGTGTTCGAGGTGGACGTGGTGGCCGCCGTCGACCCGACGCCACTGGAATTGGGCCGACGCCGACCTAGTCGCCGCCCGACACCCGGCCTCGACAGCCGCCTTGTCGGCGAACGGCGCTAATATGCCTCGGTCGGCCGTCACGTAGCCGACGCGGCACGTCAGACGGGCCGACATAGCGTAGACCAGCGGCTCGGAGAGGCGGCCCAACGACCTCTTCTTGAGGCGGAGATCGCGGCTCAACACCACCTTGGACGGGTCACCGTCGGCCAACTGACAGACAGAGACACAGAGACAGAGATCTGAGAGTGGTCCAAAAAAATGTATCCACTCTTCAACAGTCCATAACTCGGAAATTAATTAACGGAGCTGTATCTAATTTTCGGTGAAACTGTAGCTTAAAGTCCGACTTAAAGATATCCATCAGACTGTAGGTCGTTGGAAAACGTTACGCCCCAATATATCAACGTCCGCAGACAGAACTGCGCTGACCGCAACAACGTGTCCCGTCCAGATATCTATCCTACTTCCTGGTAGATTTTCGTCGAGATTGATGAAATGATATATCTTTAAGTTGGACTTTAAGCTACACTTTCACCAAAAATTGGCACAACTCCGTCAATTAGTTTCAAGTTATGGACTGTTGAAGGTGGATACATTTTTTGACCACCTCTGCATTTATCATCTCTTTCTCAGAGTGGTCCAAAATCCTCTTCAACAGTCCATAACTCGGAAACTGATTGACCGATTTGTATGTAATTTTTGGTGAAAGTGTAGCAGTCCACTTAAAGATATCCATCCAGACTTTAGGTCGTTGGAAAACGTTACGCCCCAATATATCAACGTCCGCAGACAGAACTGCGCTGACCGCAACAACGTGTCCCGTCCAGATATCTATCCTACTTCCTGGTAGATTTTCGTCGAGATTGATGAAATGATATATCTTTAAGTTGGACTTTAAGCTACACTTTCACCAAAAATTAGACACAACTCCGTCAATTAGTTTCCGAGTTATGGACTGTTGAAGAGTGGATACATTTTTTTGGACCACCACCTCCTCTGCATTTATCATCTCTCACTCAGAGTGGTCCAAAAAAATGTATCCACTCTTCAACAGTCCATAACTTGGAAATTGATTGACCGATTTGTATGTAATTTTTTGGTGAAACTGTAGCTTAAAGTCCAACTTAAAGATCTGCATCCAGACTTTAGGTCGTTGGAAAACGTTACGCCCCAATTTATCAACGTCCGCAGACTGAACTGCGACAACGTGAACATTGCAGGTTTGAATTCTCTATCCTACTTCCTGATAGATTTTCGTCGAGATAAGCCGAACGTTATATCTTCAAGTTGGACTTTAAGCTACACTTTCACCAAAAATTAGACAAATCCGTCAATCAGTTTCCGAGTTATGGACTGTTGAACGGTGGATACATTTTTGGACCACTCTGAAGTTGCAGCAGGGCCAGGCCAGCTCCCCCTTTTCCCAGCTAGGGGTTTAGCACTTTTCTAAGGCCATAAACCCTAAGATCTAATAGCCCTTCCCCTAGGTTCAAACCAGTCGAGTTTTGTTGTGAACAGAGGAACATATTATTCATTCTTTGTGCGCTTCTTTCATGTATCAATCTAGTGAATAAAGTGTATATGAATAATATATATATATATATATATATATATATATATATATATATATATATATATATATACCCGTGTTCCTCTCGAGAGTAGGATTGAGGCCGCTTTCGGGCCTATGTCCATCGGCGGCTTCCTGGCCGCCAGCATCGTCTTCAGCAGCTCTTCGGCGCCGTATTCGGGTGCGGTCATCGACCTCTTGCGCTCCGTCTCCAGCTGCCAGTCCAACAGTTCGCGCAGCTCGTCCACAGTCCTCTCAACGTCCGGTATCAGGTTGTACCTCGATTGTATGACAAACAAGAAACATATAATAATAATTAAATAATAATAATAATAATAATACTTCGTATAAGATACATTCATCGGCTTCTCGGCAATGTCCCAGTGTCGAACTGTGGCCTTTATTCGGGGTCATCGTCGACCTCCTCCAGACCGGAAGTCCTCAGGAGCGCTCTTCGTCTTTCAACGAAAAATTCCCCCCGACCGGAATTTCCCGAATACCGGAAATGATAAATATAACGTATCGAAGAATCTTATCCATTGCGACGCCACTCGTTTTGGGCGAATTTCGCCGGTACGATATTTTTCTAGTTTTCACGAAAATAAAGACGCAGAAATCCAATAATAATAATAATAATAATAACCACGGAAATTCTAACTTATAACCGCGGTCAAGTCGTATATTTCCGGTTTTCGAGATATTCAACGAATCGCTTTCGTATAAAAAATCGACGAATATTTTTATACAACGCGATATTTCAATTGGAATTTTCTCCGATATTAACGGAAGTTTATTATGGTGGCATATAACCAGATATAACGGACTCATGGAGTTTGTATCGTACGAAAGGCTAGGTCGAAACTTCTACGTTTTATGCTATATATATATATATATATATATATATATATATATATATATATATATATATATATATATATATATATATATATATATATAACTTAGGTTATACAGAGTGGTCAAAAAATGTATCCACTCTTCAACAGTCCATAACTTGGAAACTAATTGACGGAGCTGTGTGTCTAATTTTCGGTGAAGTGTAGTTTAAAGTCCAACTTAAAGATATATAATTTCATCAATCTCGACGAAAATCTGCGGAAGTAGGATAGATATCTGGACGGGACACGTTGTTGCGGTCAGCGCAGTTTTGCCTGCGGACGTTGATATATTGGGGCGGAACGTTTTCCAACGACTTACAGTCTGATGTATATCTTTAAGTTGGACTTTAAAGCTACGCTTTCACCGAAAATTAGATACAAATCGGTCGATCAGTTTCCGAGTTATGGACTGTTGAAGAGTGGATACATTTTTTTGGACCACTCTGAGAGTGAGAGATGATAAATGCAGAGGAGGTGGTGGTCCAAAAAAATGTATCCACTCTTCAACAGTCCATAACTTGGAAACTGATTGACCGATTTGTATCTAATTTTCGGTGAAATTGTAGCTTAAAGTCCAACCTGAAGATACCGTTCGGCTTATCTCGACTTAAAACTACCGGGACGAGTTATGGACTGTTGAACGGTGGATACATTTTTTTGGACCACCACCTCACTGCAACTAGCACTTTTCCCAGCGATTGAATAGTGGTGTGATACCTTCCGCAATCGATACCGATATAGGCGTCGACGTGACGGGGATGGAGGGCGGCGTAGGCGAAACAGAGGTTGCTGCCGAACGAATGGCCGAGGAGTTGGACGCGCCGCCGCCGCCGCCGGTTGTGGCCGACGCCGAGACGCTCCTCGAGGACGTACCTGAGCGCGGCGACGTAGTCGAGGAGGTGGAGTGTGGCCGCCGGATGGAAATGGGACGAACGGCCGTGGCCGGGCAGGTCGAGGGCGAGGAGGGCGTCGACCCGGAGGAGGGCGCCAGACGGTCGAAACTGGAGGCGTTGTCCTGGACGCCGTGGAGGGCGACGACCGGCAGACGGCTCTTGTCGCCCCACCACTTACCTGGAGATTGAAACAGAGAAAAGACAATATCAGAGGATATCCACACCTCTATTGGGAAAAAATTGGCCCAAAAATGCGATTTTTAGCCCCAAAAATGGCATCTTTAGACGCAAAATCGGCCCAAAAATGCGATTTTTAGCCCCAAAAATGGCATCTTTAGACGCAATATCGGCAAAAATTTTTAGCCCCAAAAATGGCATCTTTAGACGCAATATCGGCAAAATGCGATTTTAGCCCCAAAATGGCATCTTTAGACGCAAAATCGGCCCAAAAATGCGATTTTGCCCCAAAAATGGCATCTTTAGACGCAAAATCGGCCCAAAAATGCGATTTTTAGCCCCAAAAATGGCATCTTTAGACGCAAAATCGGCCCAAAAATGCGATTTTTAGCCCCAAAAATGGCATCTTTAGACGCAATATCGGCCCAAAAATGCGATTTTTAGCCCCAAAAATGGCATCTTTAGACGCAATATCGGCCCAAAAATGCGATTTTTAGCCCCAAAAATGGCATCTTTAGACGCAAAATCGGCCCAAAAATGCGATTTTTAGCCCCAAAAATGGCATCTTTAGACGCAAAATCGGCCCAAAAATGCGGTTTTTATTTGTACCTCTTTTCACGAGGCATTTTTAACTTACTTTTGTACACTTCTGAAACTGATATGGGATCGATAATCGAAAAATGCAGTTTTAGGCGTAAAATGGAGGCCGGACATACAGTTTTAGACGCAAAACCAGATCCAATAATCGACTTTAAAATGATCGGCCCAAAATACATTTTAGGGCCCAAAATCGTTCAAAATGCGGGATACCCAGAACAGCGGGATCAGGATGAACCCTGGAGGAGGACCGAGGAGCTCTTGAGAGATGAATTCAAAGCTCGCTCATCGGTTTTATTTGATTTCCTGATTATCGCATCAATAACAAATTCAGTGGGCTCCATCAAATTTAGAGCATTTTTGGGGCCAATTTGAGGTCAATTTGCAGCGAAACAGCGTTTTTAGGGCCGATTGTACGCCTAAAAACCATATTTGGCCCTAAAAACAGCATTTTTGAACTCAAAAAAAAGCTACCTTTTGTACCCTTGGAGAGGCCTATATACACACAATGGCAGCCCAATGTACGATCAAAAACCGATTTGGTTTATTGCCCATAACTCCTTCTATTGCAAGATAGAAGGAAAACTCAGTCGCATTTTGAAGCCCTTAAGAGACTCTTCTATCTGCAATAGACTGGAGTTATGGGCAAAAAACCGAAATAAGTTTGATCGTACAAACTCTGAAATAAACCTCTTCAAAACTTCAAAAAAACAACCACGTTTCTCTTCTATCTGCAATAGGAGGGAAGTTATGGGCAAACCGAAATCGGTTTTCGATCATCTGAGGCTGCCATTGCGTGTGCAGATAGGCCTCTTCAAGGGCTTCAAAAAGCAACACGTTTTCTCTTCTATCTGCAATAGGAAGTTATGGGCCAAAAACCGAAATAAGTTTTTTCGATCGTACAGGGCTGCCATTGCGTGTGTATATAGGCCTCTTCAAGGGCTTCAAAAAGCGACCGAGTTTTCCCTTCTATCTGCAATAGGAGGGAAGTTATGGGCCAAAAACCGAAATAGTTTTTTGATCGTACAGGGCTGCCATTGCGTGTGTAGTATAGGCCTCTTCAAGGGCTTCAAAAGCAACCACGTTTTCTCTTCTATCTGCAATAGGAGGAAGTTATGGGCCCAAAACCGAAAATAAGTTTTTTGATCGTACAGGGCTGCCATTGCGTGTGTATAGGCCTCTTCAAGGGCTTCAAAAGCAACCACGTTTTCTCTTCTATCTGCAATAGGAGAGAAGTTATGGGCCAAAAACCGAAATAAGTTTTTTTGATCGTACAGGGCTGCCATTGCGTGTGTATATAGGCCTCTTCAAGGGCTTCAAAAAGCAACCACGTTTTCTCTTCTATCTGCAATAGGAGGGAAGTTATGGGCAAAAAACCGAAATAAGTTTTTTTGATCGTACAGGGCTGCCATTGCGTGTGTATATAGGCCTCTTCAAGGGCTTCAAAAAGCAACCACGTTTTCTCTTCTATCTGCAATAGGAGGGAAGTTATGGGCCAAAAACCGAAATAAGTTTTTTTGATCGTACAGGGCTGCCATTGCGTGTGTATATAGGCCTCTTCAAGGGCTTCAAAAGCAACAGTTTTCCTCTACTGCAATAGGAGGAAGTTATGGGCCAAAAACCGAAATCGGTTTTTTCGATCGTACAGGGCTGCCATTGCGTGTGCAGATAGGCCTCTTCAAGGGCTTCAAAAAGCAACCAAGTTTTCCTTCTATCTGCAATAGGAGGGAAGTTATGGGCCAAAAACCGAAATAAGTTTTTTCGATCGTACAGGGCTGCCATTGCGTGTGTATATAGGCCTCTTCAAGGGCTTCAAAAAGCGACCGAGTTTTCCCTTCTATCTGCAATAGGAGGGAAGTTATGGGCCAAAAACCGAAATCGGTTTTTTCGATCGTACAGGGCTGCCATTGCGTGTGTATATAGGCCTCTTCAAGGGCTTCAAAAAGCGACCGAGTTTTCCCTTCTATCTGCAATAGGAGGGAAGTTATGGGCCAAAAACCGAAATAAGTTTTTTCGATCGTACAGGGCTGCCATTGCGTGTGCAGATAGGCCTCTTCAAGGGCTTCAAAAAGCAACCACGTTTTCTCTTCTATCTGCAATAGGAGGGAAGTTATGGGCCAAAAACCGAAATAAGTTTTTTTGATCGTACAGGGCTGCCATTGCGTGTGTATATAGGCCTCTTCAAGGGCTTCAAAAAGCAACCAAGTTTTCCCTTCTATCTGCAATAGGAGGGAAGTTATGGGCAAAAAACCGAAATAAGTTTTTTTGATCGTACAGGGCTGCCATTGCGTGTGTATATAGGCCTCTTCAAGGGCTTCAAAAAGCAACCACGTTTTCTCTTCTATCTGCAATAGGAGGGAAGTTATGGGCCAAAAACCGAAATCGGTTTTTTCGATCGTACAGGGCTGCCATTGCGTGTGTATATAGGCCTCTTCAAGGGCTTCAAAAAGCAACCACGTTTTCTCTTCTATCTGCAATAGGAGGAAGTTATGGGCCAAAAACCGAAATAAGTTTTTTTGATCGTACAGGGCTGCCATTGCGTGTGTATATAGGCCTCTTCAAGGGCTTCAAAAAGCAACCACGTTTTCCTCTCATCTGCAATAGGAGGAGTTATGGGCCAAACCGAAATGGTTTTCTGATCGTACAGGGCTGCCATTGCGTGTGTATATAGGCCTCTTCAAGGGCTTCAAAAAGCAACCACGTTTTCTCTTCTATCTGCAATAGGAGGGAAGTTATGGGCCAAAAACCGAAATAAGTTTTTTCGATCGTACAGGGCTGCCATTGCGTGTGTATATAGGCCTCTTCAAGGGCTTCAAAAAGCAACCACGTTTTCCTCTATCTCAATAGAGGAAGTTATGGGCCAAAAACCGAAATAAGTTTTTTTGATCGTACAGGGCTGCCATTGCGTGTGCAGATAGGCCTCTTCAAGGGCTTCAAAAAGCAACCACGTTTTCTCTTCTATCTGCAATAGGAGGGAAGTTATGGGCCAAAAACCGAAATAAGTTTTTTTGATCGTACAGGGCTGCCATTGCGTGTGTATATAGGCCTCTTCAAGGGCTTCAAAAAGCAACCGAGTTTTCCCTTCTATCTTCAATAGGAGGGAAGTTATGGGCCAAAAACCGAAATAAGTTTTTTTGATCGTACAGGGCTGCCATTGCGTGTGTATAGGCCTCTTCAAAGGGCTTCAAAAAGCAACCACGTTTTCTTCTATCTGCAATAGGAGGGAAGTTATGGGCCAAAAACCGAAATAAGTTTTTTTGATCGTACAGGGCTGCCATTGCGTGTGTATATAGGCCTCTTCAAGGGCTTCAAAAAGCAACCACGTTTTCTCTTCTATCTGCAATAGGAGGGAAGTTATGGGCCAAAAACCGAAATAAGTTTTTTTGATCGTACAGGGCTGCCATTGCGTGTGCAGATAGGCCTCTTCAAGGGCTTCAAAAAGCGACCGAGTTTTCTCTTCTATCTGCAATAGGAGGGAAGTTATGGGCCAAAAACCGAAATAAGTTTTTTTGATCGTACAGGGCTGCCATTGCGTGTGCAGATAGGCCTCTTCAAGGGCTTCAAAAAGCAACCACGTTTTCTCTTCTATCTGCAATAGGAGGGAAGTTATGGGCCAAAACCGAAATAAGTTTTCGATCGTGCAGGGCTGCCATTGCGTGTATATGAGGCCTCTTCAAGGGCTTCCAAAAGCAACCACGTTTTTCTTCC
>JACDQD010000006.1:29666997-29732558 GCA_019843655.1 Lethocerus indicus | reverse complement strand
TCAGATTGCCATCCATTCTATGCATATAAATTGTATTTTATAAGAGTTAAATAAATTATGAAACCTCATCAATGTAACTTATAAACTGGTGAAACCTATATAAAATTAGACGCATTTATCATGCTTCAAGCCAATGAAATATATTGAACTCGTTATTTGTTAAACTGGAAATTGTTCACCCACGGAAATCATAAATCTAGAAGGATGTATACGCACCTCCGTCCGATTAGAAAAATAATTATAATAGTTTATTATGGATTAAACAAAATATTCCATTTAAGATTGGGATTGTTGTAGGTTTTTTTTTTGGATTCAATAATCGATATCTTACTCTTTGGCGGTATTATAACGAAAGCGGTGTGCGATTCGAATGATTGTTATCTTTCATTCGCTGATATAAAGCTGTTATCTCTATCGTATGTAATGCTCAGCTGGATGAGCGCAGTGTATATAACTGTCGAATGGCACTTTATTACGCGGGGTCGCTACCGTTCTACCTTCTAACTTTGTTTCACCACGAGAGCCGCATTTCCTCTACAATTTACGCGTACACACCACTGTAGTGTAAATTAATAATAAGTAATAAAACAATAATTACCTAACATCAAAGAGCGCTACTAAAGTGTTTATCGGGCATTATCTCACCCCGCAGTTTCAATTTAAAATTTGAAAAGTACCAATAATAAGACACATTTATTTGTAAAATTATAGATAAACAGGTATCAACGATAGCGCTTAAGACCAATTTTATTTATTGTTTTCGTTATGGAACGGTACTTTATCCATTGTAAATAATGTATTATACGAAAATTATAGGAAAAATTTGTTTTAGGATCAAATGCTTTTGGACCCAGTCCGAGGACGGAAATGGAAACCCACTTTAGTACTGCTAAGGATTAATAGGGCGGCTATTGTGTCAAATGGTCGCCAAAGGTATATTCCGGTTTTCAAAAGTTATAGTTCTAACTTAATATCGAGTATGGAATATAATAAATGGAATTATAAAAGGTGAATGGCTGCGTGGTATTTTCGATTTGTAAAAAGTAAAGTTTTGGAAATGTTGAAAATCCATTTTGAAACAATTGAAGCTGACTGGGGGCGGCAGAGTCGCCAGGCTTGGCTGACATTGACATTATTTCTGTGCCTATGTAAAGCCGTTGCTTACATCAAAAACTTGACGTTATAATCCCAAATTTTAAAAATAAAGGCCGCACCAGCGACTTAGTAGGATATGCCTACAATAGGACAATGGAAGGTGATCCTTAGCCATTTAATGTTTGTGAGGATAGTGGTATGCGAAATAAACCGTCTGTATTTTGTAGAAAACAAATTTGCCGCCGGTTCCGTGCAAGGCTGATATCGGTGTGTTACTCGAGCAAGGGAACGACTGGTGTCAAACACATAAAGAAGCCGGCGAGGTCGACGTAGAGCAGCGCCGATTGGCATCCGAACAACGCCTTCGCCGCCGGATCAACCGATTTCAAAGTGAGAATTTTTCTGCCTACGCCAAAGAAGTGGAAGACCTACCGGTGGTAACGAAATGGTAGCAAAATTGCGCCGCCAGATGCTCGCTGAATTCTCCAATTCTACCCACGGAGGTATTTATTTACTCTGTATCTATTTAACAACTATAAAGAGGCTAAGGCCCCGGTATCTAAAACGAGAGTGACAGTGATATAACCAACTCGCCACTATAAATAACGCCCCACGCCCAAATTAGTCCGCTTCCGATATTCGATCATTGATCCTGTCAGTAGTAGTCGTGTCGTGATGCAATTGTAGCAAAGCCGATCGAATAGAGTGCCTACTATTATAATATTTTTCGAAATGAACGAAATGACGGTTTGCGGATGGGTTGATACACAGCGCTGCCTTCGGGTGACGGCAACAGAATCTGTTGCGAGCCACGACGCCTCCATCTGTCTGGTCGACATCGCCGGTATGCCGAATATTCACAAATTGCGAACGCACTATCTACCGCTCTCAACCACGGTATCGCCACCTAGTTACTCGTAGGTTATATTTATTTCAATAAACGGTTATAAAATATAACGCCGGATATTTAGTCTGTAGCGAGAGTCTTGCCTTAAGAGACTGATATGAACTGACCGCAATTGCACAATTCAATTGAGGGTCTGGGCCTTACGACGGTCGGTGGTGGGCCGCCAAAGACTGTATCGGTATTCAAATGTGACCCTGGTTTAGCCTCCCTTGTATTGTATAATGTATAAAGTACAGGGACGAAAAGGACACGGGCAATTGAGCCTTGACCCCGATGCCGGTTAGACTAATCTCGTCCGTCCGGGCTACTAAGCCGCAAAGTGCAAAAGTCAAAATTTGTCAAACGGATAGATAATGTTGGCGCTTGTCCGCTGTCTGTCTACACTGGACACGGAGAGCACCAATTCGCGGCCTCCAATACAATTCTCCAATCCACTTTCTTTTTAAATGGTTCTATTCAGATTTTCACCGATGATTACAAACAGTCGCAAAATCAGACTCAATCGAGTAGTGACGAGTAATAAAATAATTGAAAATTCGATCGATCGGTACCGATTTGAACTCTGTACAACTCTTCCACCTCTAATTTCTACTTTCTTCCTATATTGTATATACCAACCTACTATATAGTCCTGGCCAATATATAGACAACATTGATATTATAAAATTCTGTCGCAGTATTTACGTTATCGAAGCCCAAATCTAATTATTATTAATTAGATAATAACGATTTTGCCAAGGGAGGTATATATATATATATATCCAGTCAAATGAGTTCAATTCGTATGTCTTGTGGTTGCTAAATTGTTACGGTACGGGTATATTTCAGCCGATTGACAACAATTTCTAATCGTATTTAATATAACGATTAAAACCGTAATAACAATACCGCAATCTATTATTAATCAAATATCTGTACAGATAACATTCTACTACTGACACTATCGATAAATTAGAGCTATATGTTGTATTTATATATATATATATTTGAATTTTAAAATTTAACGATTCAACAATTATAAAAAATAATTTTGTTGTAAATTGTTTCAGGCCACGGCTGTTGTCCAATGCTATATACTGTCGACGCATCTGGTCAAATACTGTTCAATTGTAAGCTGGACATCTCGCAGAAGAAAGAAGTCGGGCGATTAAGGTGTGGTACATTTTGTCGATAATTACGCCGGAATTTTTCAATATCTGTCGATGCTATATTTCAAAATTGAAACAGCGGCAGCCCCTCTAGCTCCAGGATATAGTCCGACCTCGGCGCCGCTCTAAAACGGAAGATTAAACGAAATTTAAAATGTACAAATATAATATAATATAATTGGAGAGGAGGCGCCAAGAGATGCAAAAGAAACTATAATTATTTTCTAAATTTATTTTTTTTTATTTTTGGTTCAACTCATCCAATCGTCGACGACAGTAATAGACAAATCTAATTTGCGCTAACAGGCGATGAGAAATTCCAAAGCCTGGACAGGGGCAAGGAAAAAAAAAAAAAAAAAAAAAAAAAAAAAAAAAGTGTTTCTCTCGATTACTCTCTCCTATGATTACCTCTCTCTCACTTCCCACTCCGATTAACTCTAGCTGCTGGCGATTTCTGCTCTCCGAAGACAATAAGACGCCATTAGTGATTAAATAGCGTCGGCCGGGCGACTTACCTAACGATATATCCAGTCTTCTAACCAAATGGAAAATTTCACTCAAGCGATTAATTAGGGACTGACAAACTGACAGAGCTGGAGCACTTGATATCCGGGCGTCTCGACGATCCTCCGGTCGACATTTGTAATCCTTCTTGACACCCCTCACACCTATGTTTCAAACCATGACTCCTTACTCCAAAGTCCCCGAGAAAGTCGCCGAAAATCCCTGGCTCCCGCCTCCAAACCAAAACTGTACCGTTAACCGGTAACTGTACAGGTTACGAAAACTGTAATCTTGAAAATATATTGATGGTCAGAGATGGGGTGGTGGTGGTGGTGGGGTCCGTCACGCCTCTCGCTTGAGGTTTAATAAAAACGTAATATAATTTATTTACACGGGCGTTAAAATTCGAGATATGATTCAACGGAGACAACACATCGACTCAAGACTGATACGGTATTGATTTGAGCTGGTATATAATTAGTGTATATATGTCGAGGGAGAGATGAGATGATGATATATGTATATATATATATATATATATATATATATATATATATATATATATACATATAAATGAAATTAAGAAAGGAGTACCATGGTAGATTCATGGTAAATTGGCTGTCTCAAACCGGCCTTTAAACCAGCTGCTAAATCGCTTGAATCCCGGTCGTTGACCAAATTATTCTTCAACGATTACAATTTTTAACGATACAAACGTTGGTTTGGTTAAAGGTGTGATATCAATTTTGGATGAGTGTGTGTGTGTGTGTTTTGGTTAACTAGAGGTTTAAATAGAGCTTATAATGCTGATGACATTTCATATATAAACCGATACATATGTTTTGATATTTCTTAATTTGTTTCAGCCCTTATAAAGGCTTAAGGATCAAATAATGAAGTATTTTAATGACAACACTTCAATTTTTTTTTTTTTTTTAACTAGGCTATGTATAAATTTTCGATGGACTAATTTTATTTTAACTCTTACACATATGTTGAGTAATATAGTGTTCATTATTTATCATCAATACTATTTTAAGAAAACTGCATTTGCTCTCAATGAAAACTGTATATTGAGATTGGTATAATAATAATAATAATGTACACCACCTTTAAAGAATTATATAAAGAAATAATTAATATGTTGTTGATTATTTGTAAATGTTTATTCGATGCTTTGTTTATTCGGTTTTTCCTTTTTTCGACAATCGAAAACCAAAGATTTTGAGTTCGACCGATGAAGAATGTCAAGAGAAATATCTTCAAAGGAAATTTACTGAGCGATGAATGTTATTCGGTTAACAGTCTGTATTCTACCTGTCCTATTACAGGCAATTTATCATATATAATACATTATAACTTTCTATATAAATTGTTTGCATGACACGCTTTTGTATTAGTTATACATATATATATATATATATATATATATATATATATATATATATATATATATGTGTATAACTATGTAAATGAACTGTAATCTTAAATTAGAACAATAAAAATGTATAACGGACTGGTTAGCTAGGAGATCACCGTCAATATCGCTTAGCGGTGAGGAGAATGTCGATGTTATTACTATTAAATGCTCTTTTATTATCATTTTTTTTTCATAAAATGACGAAAAAGGTGGTATACAATTACATCAAGAAAATCTTGCATAGTGAAAAACATGTAGAAAAATTTTTCAGTATTACAAGATTATTATTGATATTGTACACACACAGTTTATCTCGGTTATATATATATATATATATACACAATAAGTTTGTGTTGCTTTATTTGAAAACTAAAAAAAAATACATTATAATTCGCTATTAATACATTTAATTTTTATAGGAGTCAACTGTTTTGTAATTCCTTCTCCAGCATTTAGAATTTGAGAGAAGTTCCACCGGCGAACCTCTTCCTGCCGCCGCTGCCTCTCAGAATTGTATTTATTTGTCGAACAGTTGTAATTGCCCGATTATTTAATTAATTGTAGGATCCTATTTTGAATTCGCGCGATGAATCTGCTCGCTGTCTCTGTCAAGGAAGAGGAGCCGGTTTAGGAAAGCTCTGATTTGTGTTAATTACTGCAGCGCTGCCGAGCTATAACACTGTGTATATGTTATTGTATCGGTGATATTAGTAACTGGTTAATATATTTAATACCCGACGATTGAAAGACTCTCAACGAGGAGGAGGAGGAGGTGGTATGCCCATCGTGAGATAGGCAGGCACAATTTATAATTTGTCCAATATAAACGGGTGAAAAATAATACATTAATTACCGTTTTATTATCGAGTTATTATATAGTTTATTATACGGAAATACGGAGACAATTTTGATCGATTGATAATTGATCTGTGGAAACCAAGTGGTGGTGTGTTGACAATGGAGGTATGGCTGGTGAAGCAGGAGTATAGTATAGGGCTGACGGTATAGTATAGTATAGGAGTAGGGTACGGCACGGTATAGTATAGTATAGGAGTAGGGCAACGCAATGGCATAGCATAGCAGTGAGCAGGGTAGCACGGTATAGCATAGCATAGTATAGGCAATATAGGCATAGCATAGACAGGGCAATGCATAGCATATAGTAGGATATGGTATAGCATAGTATAGAGTAGGGCAATGGCATAGCATAGCATAGAGCAGGGCAATGAATGGTATAGCAGGAGTAGGGTATAGTACGGCATAGTTAGCATAGTAGGGCATAGCACTACATAGCAGATAGGGTACGTTATAGCATAGAGAGCAGGGTAGCATAGTAGGCATAAATATAGCAGGGGCATAGCAATGTACATAGAGGAGTAGGGTACACATTAGCGATAGGGCATATTAACAGCATAAGTTATATAACTGTACAAATAGGGTTTTGAGATCGCTTATAAATTATTACCAGCGTTATTTTTGCTCGCGTCATTTTCGATAAACATTATTTGTTCAAGTTTTTTATATATATATATATATATATATATATATATATATATATATATATATATATATGCGATATCTAAAACTGCGGTATTCGAGCGGATTAATTTAAACAAGTCGACTCGTATATATATATATAATAAATAAACATTAAATTACGAATTTTAAACGTAGGACTGGATTTAAAAAGAAATTAGTATAACGCGGGCTGGTTGAGAAGTTTGGTTTAGGCGTGGCAGAACTGCTTCGAAGGTTATTGTGGGCTGTCCGGTTACGACATATGGCCTAATCGCCGACTCGTCAATAACTGACTGGCCGATTTTAAATCGGCGCCGTCCGCCCGACAATTAACGGAGAGTCTATAGTCTATAGTCTGTAGGTGTGTGGTGTGTAATGGCGGCGGGGAGGAGAGCGGCGGAGTTGTTGAGGTGAAGGCGAGGCCGAGAAGAGGAGAGTGTTCACGGGCGGTGGTAAACATCTGAACAGGATACCGGCGGAGATAGCCGACGACCCGAGGTTGGCGGAAGCGGTGAAACGGCTGCCGAACAATTACAATTTCGAAATAGCGAAACCGTGTGGAGGATCAGGAGTCGGTGCGAGGCGCGGCGGGCTGCAGATGCCCGGCGGCTGGCGGCGTTCGCCGCCGGCCTGTGCGATATCTTGGCCGAATTGGCGGCGTCGAGGAGACAGTCATACTGGGAGACGTGACGACGGCGCGTGCTGCGCCGACGACTTGACGGCGAAGCGCCGGCGAGAGCTGCTCGTCCACTACGGCCACAGCCTTTATACCGATCGACCGACCGACGGCATAGCCGTATTTACGTCTTTGTCGATATCAAAATCGACGGCGTCCATTTGGTCGACAGCGCCAAGAGTAATTTTGGCGCGACGGCATCGCCTGGCTAGCACGATACAGTACCTGGCGACGGTGCACGCCCGCCTGGAGCTCGGGCCGGGCTACACCGCCGTGTTGGTTCGATGAAGCCGCTGTCGCCCGGCGAACTGCTCGGCTGTACCGCCTCCGCTATACCCGAAGCCGACCTATTCGCTTACGCCGGCGACGGCAGGTTCCACCGCCGGGCGATGATTGCCAATCCTAATTTAAAAGCTTGGTATTATACGCCTACTTATTTTTTCGATTAATCTCCCAGTTTTAAAAATTAATTCGTCTCAGTCCGGTTAATTGACCGACAGTCGTTGACAAATCTGGCTAATTGTGGTTCGCAGAGTACGCTATTTTGAATGCGCCAAAAATCGCTGTAATGATTTCGATCTTTAAAGGAAAAATTATGCCACGAATAAAACAGACAGATATTCGAATAATTTCAATAATTTTTGTATTGTAAAGAAAAATGTTGATTGCGATTATGACATAATAAGAAAAATAACCGTTAACTCGCTTTCTTTTTCTTCAACGCCTTCCGTTATGATCGGCGCACAAAGGATCATTTCGATTAGGGGAAGATCACTGACTGTTTAGATTAAAAATTCAAATACGACAACTATGATTTACCGCAGAAATTAGCGAACGGTTTTGTCGGAGCGAGCGCAAAATAAGGCGCGGATCGCGCTCTCCTTATTCCGTCGCTAAGCAAACCGCACACTTTCTACTAACTTACATTCGTGTTATATTTCGAGCGCAAATTTGTTGGCCGACTAAGACGGTCGTGTCGACACACTATTTTTATTAACGATTCGTCCACTCCTCTTTGATATCGTCGATAATTTTCTGTACGCATTTGAGCCGGCTCATTTTTTTTACCCGCAGCGTCGGAAATACGTACAAAATATAAGAGTTGGGCACCGGAGTTCTTCCGAATATTTCGAATACTACTCTTATATTAGAGTTCTTCGTCGCCTAAATATATATATATATATATATATGTGTCAAAGTGGAGTTTTCGAGAGAAACGACGCAGAGCTTTTGGCGCCGCAGCAGTCGAAATGTTGGTTGTTAAAATGTACACTGAACGCTTTCTCCGAAAAATGTTTCAGATATGACCCGTTTTCAAAACTGACGGAAGAATTTTACGGGCACGATTTGATGATGTCGAGGAGAAGAGAGGCCGTAGTCCGAGGATCGCTGCCGCACATTTGACTGATTTTGGGCACGCTGGCAGACAGGGAAGCACAAACGTCATGAAACATTTTCAGGCACGCTCCCTTTTATCCAACCCCTCTTTCATATAGATAGATTCGATTCATCTCGCACTTTCTACCGATTAAACGAGAGAAGAGTGAAAATTATTAAAAAAATGAGTAATCGGTCGCATCGAGCGATAATACCAACGAGCAATTCTATTCGATTTCGGTAAACTCTCCTCCGTTGAAATATTAAACGGAAAAAGAATATACGACAGGAAAATTATAGTTTCGATTATTGATAACCGATTCATTTATTCGAAATAAATAATTTTAACGTGTTACAAGATCGATGATACTTTATATTGTACCAAATGTGGAGGAGGAGGTAGTTACACTAATATAACTGACATTATATTTTATATCATTGTACGGTTGAAGCTTATGGCTCTCTGTTACCAAGTTTTGTAATAGTTGTTTGTTTTTTTTACAGGAGGAATTGAAGTCGAAAAATAAAGACTACGTGTTGGTGCTGCTATCGGAAATCTTTCCCAGTAAGTTGCGACAGTTTCCCCAAATTGATTGTTGGATCCAAATAGCGTGTCCGAGACTGTCGATTGATTGGGGATGCCAATTTTCAAAACCTGTTCTCACTCCGTACGAGGGCTCTGTCGCACTCGGACACTGCCGTTGGACCGACCGTGATTACCCGATGGATTTTTACAGCACCAAAAGCAGAGGTCCGTGGACTCCCAACTTCGCGAAATCGCAAATATGCTCAACTGGCCGTTGCGACAAATAATTAACGAGACAAACGCGCACGCCGACACGCATATGCCTGTCTGTGCTGCCTCGTCTGTCGTCGTACTATCGCAACCGCGATGGTTCTATTCGGTAGATACAGTTATGTTTTATTAGCCATCAAATACCAGCAGAAAGATGTGTAGACACGCATAAAACCTAGTGTACGCAATAAAAAGCGAAATATAATTGTCGCCAGAACTAATAAAGTCAATCGTTGTTATTATTTGACATTTGGCACTAAAATGATTCTCTCCCTCCCCCAATTTTAATAATTGCAGTTTGTGTAAATAATTTTTAAAAATTCTATAAAATTAATACGGCCCGGAAAATTTATTTCGAACAAACGACTCGAAAAAATGTATAAACAATTTTCGAAAATGAAATTGTCGACAACTCGTGTCTTGGATATGACCCGCTCGAACCGCTTTTGGTATCCGTTCAGGAACCGCTTTGGGATCCGTTCGTGAACCGTTAAAAGATTGTAAAACGAATGAACGAGCCCTCTAAGAGGGCTACAAATAGCATGAGAACGCCCCGTCTGTCTTAGAAGGAGTTATTGACAAAAACCTGTCACCCTGCTACGATTATAATATATAATATATAAAGTATAAAGAGACATCGCCAGATAACGTGGAGAAAATTTCTATTTAATATGGTCAGAGTGTCCACAATGTGTTGTATAAGCACTTAATCTACTGTCACTTTCCAACAAGTGCACTCAACACCAGAGTTGAAATTCAAATTTATCGATATATTATCGCACTCGATTGTACCGATATAAAATATATATATATATATAATTCGCTTACTTCTGAGATTGTGCGGTTTGTCCGGCTAAAAGAAAACGGGCCATTCCGAATGTTTTCCATTTGTATACAGAGGGAGTGGTCCAAAAAATGTATCCACCTTTAACAGTCCATAACTCGAAACCTTTCGGAGTTGTATCTCATTTTGGTGAAAGTGTAGCTTAAAGTCCAACTTGAAGATATATACAGCTGTAGGTATTCGAAATGGTCATCATTATTAATATCCAGACACAGAAACGATGTAGCCCGACTGCAGCACCGACTACTGACTGTTCCCGTCGGATATTGGCTCCGTTCGATACTCTGATTTCGCCGTTGCCCCATTGAACCTCGTTCATTAATGTTTTCCCACTTAAAATGTTCGAAACTGACTTTCATCCAATTCCACGGCCTTGCGCCAACAATCAACGTTCACTGAGTACAACAAGGTATATATATACAACTGACGGAGCAGAACACTGACCAACCGCCGACTCTGACATCCGACAAAACGAAACTGACGCCGCAATACGACGCTTTGTAGGGGCGCGATTGACGCAACTGCAAAACTCTATAACCGAAGTACCGAAAATGAGAGACAACCTGTCAATCGGTTCGCCGAGTTATCGACTGTTAAACCCGTGGATACCATCCCCCACCCCATTTCCGAATCGCTGTCCGATTTCAAAATACAAAAAAAAAAATTAAACGAAATAAATGCGACAAAAATATTTGTAAATTTTGGCCCAACTCCCGAATAACTTTCGCGATTTAAAAATATTGACGGAATTTTTCGAACTATCCTAATTTTAAATCTAAACAAATGTCAGTTCCGAGTATACAAGTTCGGGGCCTTTTGTATCGTTTCGCGATTTTAAAATTTTAATAATATAACAATGGGAGCTTTCAAAAATTTTCCGGATTTTTCGACCGAAAATAAAAATTAAATCGGAATAAATAATTTTTACAAAATTTGTTATAGTCGACGCGGGCTTGTGTATCGGTCGGCGGTGAAGGGGATATAACAGTCGATGTCAGGTTATGTTTCTTTGTGTGAATGTCTCGGGGACAGAACTTTGAACTAAGAATTCGCGTCGATAAGAAGAAGATGGATCTGACCGGCCCAATCGACGATGAAGCACTCGCCCGGCGGTAATTGTGTCTATTAAGTAAAATAATAATTATTATTATAATAACTGAAGCGAAACTAGAAGAGTATACCTGGTGGTGGTAGGGTAGGGCAGGGCGGGTGGATAATAATGAGGGTGTTGTTCCGCGAGGATTACCGACTGGGACTTGAGCGTTGTCGGCACTCTACACGCCTCAGACACGCTAGTGCTACACCTCGGCCTCGATACAAATCGACCGCCACAGATAACCTAAACACCTGCACTACCCGCTACCGAACCCCGCAAGCCCGATAAATATATTTCCTACCGATAATATATCCGGTCACGACCAATTTTAATCGCTGAATTCACGACGACGACTGGGGTTGTACATACTGTTAAGTATGTCGAGAGTACATCTTCGTCACGGATAAGACTCTTCGATACATTATTCGGTCCTGTGTATAAAAAGCTGAAACACGGTGAGCACAAAGCGAGCGCTTTCCTCCGTCAGATTCGCGCAAGAAAGGTGCGAATACGATAAAAAGTTGTACAATCGTACGCCTTAAAATGACGGCGGTGTCTGTGTACCGTTGGCGAAATTCCAGGTCGGTTGATTTTTCGTTAAAAGACGGGAGCGTCCGGTGGAGGTCGACGACGACCGAATAAAGGCCATAGTTCGACACTGGGGGGACATTGCGGAGAAGCCAATGTATCTTATACGCATTCAAACCGTCACGGCTTATCTGCGCAGAGATTTTGACGACGCATATAAAATATGGATGTCACTTGTTGTCGGTGAATTCGGCAATTATTTAGTCGTCGACCAATAGTATACAAAACGATATTTGGCCGAGTGACCGTGACGGTGCAAAATGAGAGTGTAAATAACCCCATCGAATAAGGTACAAAGTCGGTTTGTTGTTTTTTAAATATACGAATACCTCGATACAAACATTTATAAGCATTATAGGATTTATTTGTATATATTGTTTGCAAAGTAATGCCATTTCTATACATGTAAATATTCGTTTGTTATTTGTCGTCCGATTGTGTTTAATTTCACAAAATTTGCGTATCAAAGACATAATCTTAGAGGAAAACAAGGGTGAGTTATTATATAAATATATATATATATATATATATATATATATATTTATTTATTTATTTATTTATTTATACAGGAATCACCGCTTGGAGGAGTATCGATGTTTGACATAATCTATAATTCAAAATTTCACCAAACAAACTTACTATTAGGCGATAAGAAATAGTTATAAATAAATACCGAAGAATGTCTAAAAAATACTGTAACGATAATAGTACAGAGTAAATTTAGCCATTACTATTTTAAGTAATACATTCTGTCGGAACCATACATTACAAAATTATAAAATATGTTTCATTTCCGAAATATCTTACTGTTTATTAAGCTTCAATCAATTTAGTAATAAATAGATGTATTCGAATAGGCATTGTTGTATAAGGATATTATTCGAAGCAGAATTTTATGTTCGAGTCTGTATTTTTAGATTATCCTTCCTTTCTTTTTCTCTCATTTCTCTTTTCTTCTACATTCTATACCGGCAATCAACAATCGCTGTATGTTTATAGGTGGAGTGGATTAAAGAGTTGGCCGGAGGAATCTGAAATGACGCTTTTGCCGAGTTGTGATTGCGGCCGGAGAATATCTGTGAGGCGGGGCGGCGGCGTTTAGGCGGAGGAGGATGACGGACGGCTAACGGAGGAAAAGGAGTCGACGAGAGAATTGGGAACGGAATGTTGTGCCGAGGGGAGATTGTGCTGCGTAAAATGAGAGTTGAGGGCGGGGCGGGCGTTTCCGAGGACTGGCCGCCACTCGGCCAACTCTCCCGACATCCCGCCGACACCACTCACGATGGTTCTGAAACTACATTTCTGGTAAAACTTATTCTAATTTAAATCCGAGTGTAGAAACCGCCGGCGGTAGAGTGATTGTCGGCTGCCACAAAACCCGAGTTATATATTGTAAATACGTATATATTTTCACCAAAATATCGAGAGATAGCGGATATGTTTCGAATTTGTGTATAAGATACATTCGGCTTGTCTGTAATGTCCCAGTATTGCACTGTGGCGATCCGAAACACAATAATGGCCTTTATTCGGGTCATCGTCGACCTCCACTGGACGTCCCGGAATTTCGCGAACCGGTACCGAGACACTGCCGTTCTTTAAGGCTTTGTCGCTTTTATGAGCCTGCGAGGCGTCAACACCTCTGCGTGAAAATAAAAAAGCGAAATGTGACGGAAACGCTCGCTTCGTGCTCACCGTGTTCTACCTTTTTATACACACACAATTCGACCGGTAGATGTAATTTTGATACCGAATGTTTCACAGAAAGGACCACAAAAAAAAGCGTAACGAAGAATCTTATCTGTGCCAGGATGTCGACGCACTTAAAAATATGTACAACGCCACTTGTTGCGGCTAATTCTGCAATTACATAGTTGTCGACCCGATATATCTTTAGATTTGTGTAAACGTTTTGTAAATAATTTTGGGTATCGAAAATGAATCGATGCATGTCTAATATTCCCGAAGGTATATAATAATAATATAATATCGCTGTGTCTGAAGGCTGTGGAGTGAACGGAGAGGTTGAGGAATTGCAGATCGGGGAAAGGTGTGACTGACCTCTGACCCAGGGTCATTCTTAGCTGCCAGCACCATCACTTCTCAGTATTCTCCATATTCGAGCTCTCTGAATGTCAACACAACAGGTTCAAAGCTCCGCGACAACCCCAATTACCGGCCGCACAGTGACAAAAAGGTGAGAGCAGACTGAAACACTCTACAACAAGTTGTCATTATGCCATGATTATATATATATGAATATATAAAAGTATAACAATACATCACCAGGAAAGGCGGGGAGAATTTCTACGGAATATGGCACAGTGTCTACAATTTTGATAAAAGTACATTTATTTAAATTTAAATGAATCGAAAACACCGTAGAGTCATCCGCTCCTGGACCCCATAAGTGGTACCGAATTCGGCCATTTTTATTCTATCGCCTCCAACCCGGAACTGTGTGAATAGCCCTGTAGAATACAGTAAAAAAGGCATTCAGAAACAAGTCTCGTCCCGATATCATTAATATTAACGGAGATAGAGTCATCCGCTCCTGGACCCCACAAGTGGTACCCGAATTCCATTGCGTGTGCAGTTAGGCCTCTCCAAGGGCTTCAAAAAGCAACCGAGTTTTCCCTTTTATCTTATATAGAACGGGAGTTATGGGCCAAAAACCGAAATCGGTTTTTTTGATCGTACAGGGCTGCCATTGCGTGTGCAGATAGGCCTCTTCAAGGGCTTCAAAAAGCAACCGGTTTTCCCTTTATCTTATATAGAACGGAGTTAGGCAAAACCGAAATCGGTTTTTTCGATCGTACAGGGCTGCCATTGCGTGTGCAGATAGGCCTCTTCAAGGGCTTCAAAAAGCGACCGAGTTTTCCCTTCTATCTTCAATAGAACTGGAGTTATGGGCAAAAAACCGAAAAGTTTTTTTGATCGTACAGGGCTGCCATTGCGTGTGCAGATAGGCCTCTTCAAGGGCTTCAAAAAGCGACCGAGTTTTCTCTTCTATCTTCAATAGAACTGGAGTTATGGGCAAAAAACCGAAATAAGTTTTTTCGATCGTACAGGGCTGCCATTGCGTGTGCAGATAGGCCTCTTCAAGGGCTTCAAAAAGCGACCGAGTTTTCCCTTCTATCTTCAATAGAACTGGAGTTATGGGCAAAAAACCGAAATAAGTTTTTTCGATCGTACAGGGCTGCCATTGCGTGTGCAGATAGGCCTCTTCAAGGGCTTCAAAAAGCGACCGAGTTTTCCTTCTATCTTCAATAGAACTGAGTTATGGGCAAAACCGAAAAAGTTTTTGATCGTACAGGGCTGCCATTGCGTGTGCAGATAGCCTCTTCAAGGGCTTCAAAAGCGACTGAGTTTTCCCTTCTATCTTCAATAGAACTGAGTTATGGGCAAAAACCGAAAAAGTTTTTTGATCGTACAGGGCTGCCATTGCGTGTGCAGATAGGCTCTTCAAGGGCTTCAAAAGCGACTGAGTTTTCCCTTCTATCTTCAATAGAACTGAGTTATGGGCAAAAACCGAAAAAGTTTTTTGATCGTACAGGGCTGCCATTGCGTGCAGATAGGCCTCTTCAAGGGCTTCAAAAGCGACCGAGTTTTCCCTTCTATCTTCAATAGAACTGGAGTTATGGGCAAAACCGAAAAAGTTTTTTGATCGTACAGGGCTGCCATTGCGTGTGCAGATAGGCTCTTCAAGGGCTTCCAAAAGCGACTGAGTTTTCCTTCTATCTTCAATAGAACTGGAGTTATGGGCAAAACCGAAAAAGTTTTTTGATCGTACAGGGCTGCCATTGCGTGTGCAGATAGGCTCTTCAAGGGCTTCAAAAGCGACCGAGTTTTCCCTTCTATCTTCAATAGAACTGAGTTATGGGCAAAACCGAAAAAGTTTTTGATCGTACAGGGCTGCCATTGCGTGTGCAGATAGGCCTCTTCAAGGGCTTCAAAAGCGACCGAGTTTTCCTTCTATCTTCAATAGAACTGAGTTATGGGCAAAAACCGAAAAAGTTTTTTGATCGTACAGGGCTGCCATTGCGTGTGCAGATAGGCCTCTTCAAGGGCTTCAAAAGCGACCGAGTTTTCCCTTCTATCTTCAATAGAACTGGAGTTATGGGCAAAACCGAAAAAGTTTTTGATCGTACAGGGCTGCCATTGCGTGTGCAGATAGGCTTCAAGGGCTTCAAAAGCGACCGAGTTTTCCCTTCTATCTTCAATAGAACTGGAGTTATGGGCAAAACCGAAAAGTTTTTTGATCGTACAGGGCTGCCATTGCGTGTGCAGATAGGCCTCTTCAAGGGCTTCAAAAGCGACCGAGTTTTCCTTCTATCTTCAATAGAACTGGAGTTATGGGCAAAAACCGAAAAAGTTTTTGATCGTACAGGGCTGCCATTGCGTGTGCAGATAGGCCTCTTCAAGGGCTTCAAAAGCGACCGAGTTTTCCCTTCTATCTTCAATAGAACTGGAGTTATGGGCAAAACCGAAAAAGTTTTTTGATCGTACAGGGCTGCCATTGCGTGTGCAGATAGGCTCTTCAAGGGCTTCAAAAGCGACCGAGTTTTCCTTCTATCTTCAATAGAACTGAGTTATGGGCAAAACCGAAAAAGTTTTTTGATCGTACAGGGCTGCCATTGCGTGTGCAGATAGGCTCTTCAAGGGCTTCAAAAGCGACCGAGTTTTCCCTTCTATCTTCAATAGAACTGAGTTATGGGCAAAAACCGAAAAAGTTTTTGATCGTACAGGGCTGCCATTGCGTGTGCAGATAGGCCTCTTCAAGGGCTTCAAAAGCGACCGAGTTTTCCTTCTATCTTCAATAGAACTGAGTTATGGGCAAAAACCGAAAAAAGTTTTTTGATCGTACAGGGCTGCCATTGCGTGTGCAGATAGGCCTCTTCAAGGGCTTCAAAAAGCGACCGAGTTTTCCCTTCTATCTTCAATAGAACTGGAGTTATGGGCAAAAAACCGAAAAAAGTTTTTTTGATCGTACAGGGCTGCCATTGCGTGTGCAGATAGGCCTCTTCAAGGGCTTCAAAAAGCGACCGAGTTTTCCCTTCTATCTTCAATAGAACTGGAGTTATGGGCAAAAAACCGAAAAAAGTTTTTTTGATCGTACAGGGCTGCCATTGCGTGCAGATAGGCTCTTCAAGGGCTTCAAAAAGGACCGAGTTTTCCTTCATCTTCAATAGAACTGAGTTATGGGCAAAAACCGAAAAGTTTTTTGATCGTACAGGGCTGCCATTGCGTGTGCAGATAGGCCTCTTCAAGGGCTTCAAAAGCGACCGAGTTTTCCCCATCTCAATAGAACTGAGCAGGCAAAACCGAAAAGTTTTTTGATCGTACAGGGCTGCCATTGCGTGTGCAGATAGGCCTCTTCAAGGGCTTCAAAAGCGACCGAGTTTTCCTTCTATCTTCAATAGAACTGAGTTATGGGCAAAAACCGAAAAAGTTTTTGATCGTACAGGGCTGCCATTGCGTGTGCAGATAGGCTCTTCTCAAGGGCTTCAAAAGCGACCGAGTTTTCCTTCTATCTTCAATAGAACTGAGTTATGGGCAAAAACCGAAAAAGTTTTTTGATCGTACAGGGCTGCCATTGCGTGTGCAGATAGGCCTCTTCAAGGGCTTCAAAGCGACCGAGTTTTCCTTCTATCTTCAATAGAACTGGAGTTATGGGCAAAAACCGAAAAAGTTTTTTGATCGTACAGGGCTGCCATTGCGTGTGCAGATAGGCCTCTTCAAGGGCTTCAAAAAGCGACTGAGTTTTCCTTCTATCTTCAATAGAACTGAGTTATGGGCAAAACCGAAAGTTTTTTTGATCGTACAGGGCTGCCATTGCGTGTGCAGATAGGCTCTTCAAGGGCTTCAAAAAGCGACCGAGTTTTCCTTCTATCTTCAATAGAACTGAGTTATGGGCAAAAACCGAAAGTTTTTTGATCGTACAGGGCTGCCATTGCGTGCAGATAGGCTCTTCAAGGGCTTCAAAAGCGACTGAGTTTTCCTTCTATCTTCAATAGAACTGAGTTATGGGCAAAACCGAAAAAGTTTTTGATCGTACAGGGCTGCCATTGCGTGTGCAGATAGGCCTCTTCAAGGGCTTCAAAAGCGACCGAGTTTTCCTTCTATCTTCAATAGAACTGGAGTTATGGGCAAAAACCGAAAAAGTTTTTTGATCGTACAGGGCTGCCATGTGCAGATAGGCCTCTTCAAGGGCTTCAAAAAGCGACCGAGTTTTCCCTTCTATCTTCAATAGAACTGGTTATGGGCAAAAACCGAAAAGTTTTTTGATCGTACAGGGCTGCCATTGCGTGCAGATAGGCCTCTTCAAGGGCTTCAAAAGCGACCGAGTTTTCCTTCTATCTTCAATAGAACTGAGTTATGGGCAAAACCGAAAAGTTTTTTGATCGTACAGGGCTGCCATTGCGTGTGCAGATAGGCCTCTCAAGGGCTTCAAAAGCGACCGAGTTTTCCTTCTATCTTCAATAGAACTGAGTTATGGGCAAAAAACCGAAAAAAGTTTTTTGATCGTATAGGGCCGCCACAGCCGTGTGCAGATAGGCCTCTTCAAGGGCTTCAAAAGCGACTGAGTTTTCCTTCTATCTTCAATAGAACTGAGTTATGGGCAAAAACGAAAAAGTTTTTTGATCGTACAGGGCTGCCATTGCGTGTGCAGATAGGCCTCTTCAAGGGCTTCAAAAAGCGACTGAGTTTTCCCTTCTATCTTCAATAGAACTGGAGTTATGGGCAAAAACCGAAAAGTTTTTGATCGTACAGGGCTGCCATTGCGTGTGCAGATAGGCCTCTTCAAGGGCTTCAAAAGCGACCGAGTTTTCCCTTCTATCTTCAATAGAACTGGAGTTATGGGCAAAACCGAAAAAGTTTTTTGATCGTACAGGGCTGCCATTGCGTGCAGATAGGCTCTTCAAGGGCTTCAAAAGCGACTGAGTTTTCCTTCTCATCTTCAATAGAATGGAGTTATGGGCAAAACCGAAAAAGTTTTTGATCGTACAGGGCTGCCATTGCGTGCAGATAGGCTCTTCAAGGGCTTCAAAAAGCGACCGAGTTTTCCTTCTATCTCAATAGAGCAATAGAACTGAACGAGTTATGGGCAAAAACCGAAAAAGTTTTTGATCGTACAGGGCTGCCATTGCGTGCAGATAGGCTCTTCAAGGGCTTCAAAAGCGACCGAGTTTTCCTTCTATCTTCAATAGAACTGGAGTTATGGGCAAAACCGAAAAGTTTTTTGATCGTACAGGGCTGCCATTGCGTGCAGATAGGCCTCTTCAAGGGCTTCAAAAGCGACCGAGTTTTCCCTTCTATCTTCAATAGAACTGGAGTTATGGGCAAAAAACCGAAAAAGGTTTTTTTGATCGTACAGGGCTGCCATTGCGTGTGCAGATAGGCCTCTTCAAGGGCTTCAAAAAGCGACCGAGTTTTCCCTTCTATCTTCAATAGAACTGGAGTTATGGGCAAAAACCGAAAAAAAGTTTTTTTGATCGTACAGGGCCGCCATTGCGTGTGCAGATAGGCCTCTTCAAGGGCTTCAAAAAGCGACCGAGTTTTCCCTTCTATCTTCAATAGAACTGGAGTTATGGGCAAAACCGAAAAAGTTTTTTGATCGTACAGGGCTGCCATTGCGTGTGCAGATAGGCTCTTCAAGGCTTCAAAAGCGACCGAGTTCCTTCTATCTTCAATAGAACTGAGTTATGGGCAAAACCGAAAAAGTTTTTTGATCGTACAGGGCTGCCATTGCGTGTGCAGATAGGCCTCTTCAAGGGCTTCAAAAAGCGACCGAGTTTTCCCTTCTATCTTCAATAGAACTGGAGTTATGGGCAAAAACCGAAAAAGTTTTTGATCGTACAGGGCTGCCATTGCGTGTGCAGATAGGCCTCTTCAAGGGCTTCAAAAAGCGACCGAGTTTTCCCTTCTATCTTCAATAGAACTGGAGTTATGGGCAAAACCGAAAAGTTTTTGATCGTACAGGGCTGCCATTGCGTGTGCAGATAGGCTCTTCAAGGGCTTCAAAAGCGACCGAGTTTTCCCTTCTATCTTCAATAGAACTGGAGTTATGGGCAAAACCGAAAAGAGTTTTTTTGATCGTACAGGGCTGCCATTGCGTGTGCAGATAGGCCTCTTCAAGGGCTTCAAAAGCGACCGAGTTTTCCCTTCTATCTTCAATAGAACTGGAGTTATGGGCAAAACCGAAAAGTTTTTGATCGTACAGGGCTGCCATTGCGTGTGCAGATAGGCCTCTTCAAGGGCTTCAAAAGCGACCGAGTTTCCCTTCTATCTTCAATAGAACTGGATATGGGCAAAACCGAAAAAGTTTTTGATCGTACAGGGCTGCCATTGCGTGTGCAGATAGGCTCTTCAAGGGCTTCAAAAGCGACCGAGTTTTCCTTCTATCTTCAATAGAACTGAGTTATGGGCAAAACCGAAAAAGTTTTTGATCGTACAGGGCTGCCATTGCGTGCAGATAGGCCTCTTCAAGGGCTTCAAAAGCGACCGAGTTTTCCCTTCTATCTTCAATAGAACTGGAGTTATGGGCAAAACCGAAAAAGTTTTTGATCGTACAGGGCTGCCATTGCGTGCAGATAGGCCTCTTCAAGGGCTTCAAAAGCGACCGAGTTTTCCCTTCTATCTTCAATAGAACTGGAGTTATGGGCAAAAACCGAAAAGTTTTTTGATCGTACAGGTTTTCCCTTCTATCTTCAATAGCTGCCGAAAAAATTTTTGATCGTACAGGGCTGCCATTGCGTGTGCAGATAGGCCTCTTCAAGGGCTTCAAAAAGCGACCGAGTTTTCCCTTCTATCTTCAATAGAACTGGAGTTATGGGCAAAAAACCGAAAAAGGTTTTTTTGATCGTACAGGGCTGCCATTGCGTGTGCAGATAGGCCTCTTCAAGGGCTTCAAAAAGCGACCGAGTTTTCCCTTCTATCTTCAGAACTGGAGTTATTGGCAAAACCAAACCGTTTTTGATCGTACAGGGCTGCCATTGCGTGTGCAGATAGGCCTCTTCAAGGGCTTCAAAAAGCGACCGAGTTTTCCCTTCTATCTTCAATAGAACTGGAGTTATGGGCAAAAAACCGAAAAAGGTTTTTTTGATCGTACAGGGCTGCCATTGCGTGTGCAGATAGGCCTCTTCAAGGGCTTCAAAAAGCGACCGAGTTTTCCCTTCGGTTTTTTTGATCGTACAGGGCACAATTGGAGAAATTGTCGGTGGATGCTCGGTGTGCAACCGAGTGAAATATGTCAGGAGACCGTTAGAAGCCCCCCGGATGGTTAAACCGACCCCGACGGAGCCGGGTCTGAGAGTCCAGACAGACGTGTTCTGTGAAAAGGAAAAGTATCTCACGACGATTGATGAGCCTACGCCAGGCGGATTAGAAATAAAACAGGGGGTGCAATTAGAACGGCGTTATTGGAACGGTTCGCGGCACAAGGCAAACCCAACCTAATAATTACGGATAAGGGCCGCGAGTTCGATAACAAGCGTCTCCGTGATACGTTGAAAGAATTGAATATCGGCCGGCGTTATAGGACACCGGTGACATCCGCAATCCCACGGGGCATGATTGAACGCCTGCACGGGACCCTCGCGGAGCATTTAAATTTATTGAAAATCGGGCGAGGTCTAACGGGGACGAACGCGATGGCTGGGGCCGTCCTAGACCAGGAGCGACGGGAACAGGAGAGATGCAGGATTTTGAAGGGCCGAGGAGAAATACCGAGAAAATCCTATCTCCGAACTTTAGTTATAAGATCAAATATTGTAAATAATTCTTAACAAAGGGGTTTGCCAAATCTGGGGGGAGTAGTCAAGAGAGGGCTAGCACAGCCCAAAAGGCATTAGAGAACGTAAACAAAACAACTATAGATTTGGCAAAGCCCTTTGTCAGAGCAACCTTTATATACTATGAGCCCGGCAGTTGAGTTTTGACGTTGAACCAGTGAATGTTGTATTAGCTTTTCCGTGTGTAATAAAAATTTGTTCTTTTTAAAAACGCTGTCCACGAACCGGGTAGTTTGACTTATATATATATATATATATATATATATATATATATATATATATATATATATATATATATATTTAACAATTGCAGAAGTCAAAAAGTTCAAGTATAAGTATAATAAAGCAAATTGTTTTTTTTTGTTTAGACACGTGGTAAAAGTGTCGTCGACGCTGAAAGAAATTTGTTGGTTAAATATCAATTTTAAATAGCGAAAACAGGGGTTGATGAACTCACGAAATTCGGTCGTGTTTCGTTTTCTCTTAGAAATTGTAAATAAAGTTGTAAACATTTCGGAAATTTGGTTTCGAAATTAGTCTATAAAGGTGGGGTAAGGAACGCATAGATAAAGAGGAAAGTTGTCGTGCGATACGCATGTTTTCATTGACGTTTTAAATATTTTATGCTACATTATTTTTTGTTGTACAGTAAAAATAACGGTCGGTATTGTTCAATCGACATCGTTCAAAACATTGTTCCTTCGTATCAGGCCCGTGTCCGAAATACGACTTTCGGTTTCGGAAATCTACACAATTTTCCCCGATTGAGTATCTGAGGGGCGTATATATCTAGGGGCCGCCCCAGCTGACCTTCCGACTTCAGCTTATCAGATTGGGGCGATTCGTGGCCGACGTCGCCTTATTCAGTATATTGCCTTTCGGCTTCCTCGTAATATTCTTCGACCTGAAAACAGAGAAAAAAAATATATTAGAACATAAGTTATATACATATATTAGGTTAGGGTAGGTTAGGTTAGGTTAGGTTAGGTTAGGGTAGGTTAGGTTAGGTTAGGTTAGGTTAGGTTAGGTTAGGTTAGGTTAGGACAGAAAACGACTACGGTCTCATCGATTTTTTGACCGAAACACATTTCCTTAAATTTAATCGATTCGAAAGTACCCTGCAAATATACCCCATTAGGCTACAATTATTTATAAGTATATATAAATATATCGATATACATATATAGAAAACGGGGAGAATTTCTACAGAAAACGGCTCCGGTCTCATCGATTTTTGACCGAAACACATTTCCTTAAATTTAATCGATTCGAAAGTACCCTGCAAATATACCCCATTAGGCTACAATTATTTATAAGTATATATAAATATATAGATATACATATATAGAAAACGGGGGGAGAATTTCTACAGAAAACGGCTCCGGTCTCATCGATTTTTTGACCGAAACACATTTATTTAAATTTAATCGATTCGAAAGTACCCTGCAAATATACCCCATTAGGCTATGATTATTTATAAGTATATATAAATATATGAATATACATATAGAAAACGGGGAGAATAGAAAACGAAACACATTTCCTTAAATTTAATCGGGAGAATTGTCTATGTATATATAAATATATCGAAAATAGAAACGGGGAGTCTATGGTCTCATCGATTTTGTGACCGAAACGCATTTCCTTAAATTTAATCGACTCGAAAGTACCCTGCAAATCTATCAATTATTTATAAGTATATATAAATATATAGATATACATATATAGAAAACATACAGAAAACGCTAGGCTACGAAACACATTTCCTTAAATTATTTATATGCAAATATACCCCATTGTACATAAATATATAAATATAAATATATAGAATGTTAGGGGAGAATTTCTATTGAAAACGCTACGGTCTCATCGATTTTGTGACCGACACATTTCCTTAAATTTAATCGATTCGAAAGTATTCTGCAAATATACCCCATTAGGCTACAATTATTTATAAGTAATATATATCGATATACGATATATATATATAGAAAACGGGGGAGAATTTTACAGAAAACGGCTACGGTCTCATCGATTTTTGACCGAAACACACATCGATTCGAAATATACCCATTAGGCTACAATTATTTATAAGTATATATAAATATATAGATATACATATTAGAAAATGGGGAGAATTTCTACAGAAAACACGGCCCGGTCGGTCATCGATTTTTGACCGAAACACATTTCCTTAAATTTAATCGATTCGAAAGTACCCTGCAAAAATACCCCATTAGGCTACAATTATTTATAAGTATATATAAATATATAGATATACATATATTTCTACAGAAAACGGGGACCGATCGATTTACCCTGCAAATATATCCCATTAGATTTATGTATGTGTACGGCTGAAAACGGCTCGGTCTCATCGATTTTTTGACCGAAACGCATTTCCTTAAATTTAATCGATTCGAAAGTACCCTGCAAATATACCCCATTAGGCTACAATTATTTATAAGTATATATAAATATATAAATATACATATATAGAAAACGGGGGAGAATTTCTAGAAAACGGCTCCGGTCTCATCGATTTTTTGACCGAAACACATTTCCTTAAATTTAATCGATTCGAAAGTACCCTGCAAATATACCCATTAGGCTACGATTATTTATAAGTATATATAAATATATAAATATACATATATAGAAAATGGGGGAGAATTTCTAGAAATACGGTCTCATCGATTCTTGTGACCGACATTTCCAAAAACGGCTACGGATCGTCCCTGCGAATACCCAGAGGCAAAACACATTTATTTAAATTTAATACACGGCAATTATTTATAAGTATATATAAATATATAAATTTATATCCGGTCTCATCGATTTTTGACCGAAACACATAAATTTAATCGATTCGAAAGTACCCTGCAAATATACCCCATTAGGCTACGATTATTTATAAGTATATATAAATATATAATATACATATATATAGAAAATGGGGGAGAATTTCTACAGAAACGGCTACGGTCTCATCGATTTTGTCATTTCCTTAAATTTAATCGATCAGTACCCTGCAAATATACCCCATTAGGCTACAATTATTTTTATAATAAATATAAATATACATATATTGGGGAGAATTTTATTGAAAATTTAATCGAAACGCATTTATTTAAATTTAATCGATTCGAAAGTACCCTGCAAATATACCCCATTAGGCTACGATTATTTATAAGTATATCGATATACATATATAGAATTTCTATTAAATCATCGATTTTTGACCGAATCGATTAGTACCCTGCAAATATACCCCATTAGGTATTTATAAGTATATATAAATATAAATATACATATATAGAAAATGGAGAATTTCTAGAAAACGCTACAGAAAACGGCCGGTCTCATCGATTTTTGACCGAAACACATTTCCTTAAATTTAATCGATTCGAAAGTACCCTGCAAATATACCCCATTAGGCTATGATTATTTATAAGTATATATAAATATATAATATACATATATAATGGGGAGAATTTCTATTGAAAACGGCTCCGGTCTCATCGATTTTTTGACCGAAACACATTTCCTTAAATTTAATCGATTCGAAAGTACCCTGCAAATATACCCCATTAGGCTACAATTATTTATAAGTATATATAAATATATCGATATACATATATAGAAAACGGGGGAGAATTTCTGAAACGGCTCGGTCTCATCGATTTTTGACCGAAACACATTTCCTTAAATTTAATCGATTCGAAAGCAAATATACCCTGCTACAATTATTTATATATATAAATATATCAAATATAGAAAACGGGGAGAATTTCTATACAGAAAACCATTAGGAAACATTTCCTTAAATTTAATACAATTATTTATAAGCTACAATTATTTATAAGTATATATAAATATATGAATATACATATATAGAAAACGGGGGGAGAATTTCTACAGAAAACGGCTACGGTCTCATCGATTTTTTGACCGAAACACATTTCCTTAAAAATCGAAAGTACCCTGCAAATATACCCCATTAGTACCCTGCAAATATACCCCATTAGCTACAATTATTTATATATATATAAATATATAGATATACATATATAGAAAATAGAAAACGGGAGCTATGAAAACGGCTCGGGTCTCATCGATTTTTTGACCGAAACACATTTCCTTAAATTTAATCGATTCGAAAGTACCCTGCAAATATACCCCATTAGGCTACAATTATTTATAAGTATATATAAATATATAAATATAAATATATAGAAAATGGGGGGAGAATTTCTATGAAAATCATATGACCGAAACGCATTTCCTTAAATTTAATCGATTCGAAAGTACCCTGCAAATATACCCCATTAGGCTACAATTATTTATAAGGATATATATATAGAAAACGGAATTTCTATTGAAAACCCGGTCTCATCGATTTTTGACCGAAACACATTTCCTTAAATTTAATCGATTCGAAAGTACCCTGCAAATATACCCCATTAGGCTACAATTATTTATAAGTATATATAAATATACCCCATTAGGCTACAATTATTTATAAGTATATATAAATATATAAATATATATAAAAATGGGGAAGAATTTCTATAGATATACATATATAGAATATATGGGGAGAATTTCTACAGAAAACGGCTCGATTCGGTCTCATCGATTTTTGACCGAAACACATTTTTGACCGAAACGCATTTCCTTAAATTTAATCGATTCGAAAGTACCCTGCAAATATACCCCATTAGGCTATGATTATTTATAAGTATATATAAATATATAAATATAAATATATAGAAAGTGGGGAGAATTTCTATTGAATTTCTAAAACGGCTCCGGTCTCATCGATTTTTGACCGAAACACATTTCCTTAAATTTAATCGATTCGAAAGTACCCTGCAAATATACCCCATTAGGCTATGATTATTTATAAGTATATATAAATATATAAATATACATATATAGAAAATGGGGGGAGAATTTCTATTGAAAACGGCTCCGGTCTCATCGATTTTGTGACCGAAACACATTTCCTTAAATTTAATCGATTCGAAAGTACCCTGCAAATATACCCCATTAGGCTATGATTATTTATAAGTATATATAAATAATATATATATAATTATTTATACGGCTCGGTCTCAGTGACCGAAACACATATATAAATATATAAATATAACCCCACTAGGATTATTTATATATATAGATATATAAATATAAATATATAGAATATGGGGGGAGAATTTCTATTGAAAACGGCTCAGGTCTCATCGATTTTTTGACCGAAACACATTTATTTAAATTTAATCGATTCGAAAGTACCCTGCAAATATACCCCATTAGGCTATGATTATTTATAAGTATATAAATATATAAATATAAATATATAGAAAGTGGGGGGAGAATTTCTATTGAAAACGGCTCCGGTCTCATCGATTTTTTGACCGAAACACATTTCCTTAAATTTAATCGATTCGAAAGTACCCTGCAAATATACCCCATTAGGCTATGATTATTTATAAGTATATATAAATATATGAATATACATATATAGAAAACGGGGGGAGAATTTCTACAGAAAACGGCTACGGTCTCATCGATTCTTTGACCGAAACACATTTCCTTAAATTTAATCGATTCGAAAGTACCCTGCAAATATACCCCATTAGGCTACAATTATTTATAAGTATATATAAATATATAGATATACATATATAGAAAACGGGGGAGAATTTCTATTGAAAACGGCTACGGTCTCATCGATTTTTGACCGAAACACATTTCCTTAAATTTAATCGATTCGAAAGTACCCTGCAAATATACCCCATTAGGCTACAATTATTTATAAGTATATATAAATATATCGATATACATATATAGAAAACGGGGGGAGAATTTCTACAGAAAACGGCTACGGTCTCATCGATTTTTTGACCGAAACACATTTCCTTAAATTTAATCGATTCGAAAGTACCCTGCAAATATACCCCATTAGGCTATGATTATTTATAAGTATATATAAATATATAAATATAAATATATAGAAAGTGGGGGGAGAATTTCTATTGAAAACGGCTACGGTCTCATCGATTTTTTGACCGAAACACATTTCCTTAAATTTAATCGATTCGAAAGTACCCTGCAAATATACCCCATTAGGCTATGATTATTTATAAGTATATATAAATATATGAATATATATATATATTGAAAACGGCTCCGGTCTCATCGATTTTGTGACCGAAACGCATTTCCTTAAATTTAATATTCGAAAGTACCCTGCAAATATACCCCGGCTATGAGTATATATAAATATATAAATATCATTTCTATTGAAAACGGCTACGGTCTCATCGATTTTTTGACCGAAACACATTTCCTTAAATTTAATCGATTCGAAAGTACCCTGCAAATATACCCCATTAGGCTACGATTATTTATAAGTATATATAAATATATAAATATAATATATATAGAAAAGGGAGAATTACAGAAAATCGGTCTCATCGATTTTTTGAAATTCGAAAGTACCCCTGGGGAGAATTTCTACAGAAAAGGATCATATTAGGCTACAATATTTATAAGTATATATAAATATATAAATATACCTATTGAAAACATCGATTTTTGACCGAAACACATTTTTAAATTTAATCGATTCGAAAGTACCCTGCAAATATACCCCATTAGGCTACAATTATTTATAAGTATATATAAATATATAGATATACATATATAGAAAATGGGGGGAGAATTTCTACAAAACGGCTCCGGTCTCATCGATTATTTGACCGAAACACATTTATTTAAATTTAATCGATTCGAAAGTACCCTGCAAATATACCCCATTAGGCTACGATTATTTATAAGTATATATAAATATATAAATATACATATATAGAAAACGGGGGGAGAATTTCTACAGAAAACGGCTCGGTCTCATCGATTTTTGACCGAAACACCCATTTAAATTTAATCGATTCGAAAGTACCCTGCAAATATACCCCATTAGGCTACAATTATTTATAAGTATATATAAATATATAAATATACATATATAGAAAATGGGGAGAATTTCTATTGAAAACGGCTACGGTCTCATCGATTTTTGACCGAAACACATTTCCTTAAATTTAATCGATTCGAAAGTACCCTGCAAATATACCCCATTAGGCTACAATTATTTATGTACAATTATTTATAAGTATATATAAATATATAATATACAATTATATAAGTATATATAAATATATAAATATAATATATAGAAAGAAACGGGGAGAATTTCTATTGAAAACTATGATTATTTATAAGTATATATAAATATATAAATATAAATATATAGAAAATGGGGGCTACAGAAAACGGCTCCGGTCTCATCGATTTTTGACCGAAACACATTTATTTAAATTTAATCGATTCGAAAGTACCCTGCAAATATACCCCATTAGGCTATGATTATTTATAAGTATATATAAATATATAAATATACATATATAGAAAATGGGGGAGAATTTCTGACCGAAACGCATTTCCTTAAATTTAATCGATTCGAAAGTACCCTGCAAAATAGTATATATAAATATAAAATATATATAGAGAATGGGGAGAATTTCTATTGAAAACGGCTCCTGGTCTCATCGATTTTTACCTAAACACATTTATTTAAATTTAATCGATCGAAAGTACCCTGCAAATATACCCCATTAGGCTACAATTATTTATAAGTATATATAAATATATAAATATTATAGAAAATGGGGGAGAATTTCTACAGAAACGGCTCAGTATATATAAATATCGATGACCGAAACATTTCCTTTAATCGATTCGTATAAAAATGGGGGAGAATACAGAAAACGGCTCGGTCTCATTAGGCTGACCGAAACACATTTATTTAAATTTAATATTTACCCCAGTGTATATATAAATATATAAACCCCATTACTATGATTATTTATAAGTATATATAAATATATAATATAAATATATAGAAAATGGGGGAGAATTTCTATTGAAAACAGCTCCGGTCTCATCGATTTTGTGACATATATAGAAATGGAGAATTTCGAAAGCGGCTCGGGTCTCACATTTCCATTTATTTAAATTTAATCGATTCGAAAGTACCCTGCAAATATATCCCCATTAGGCTATGATTATTTATAAGTATATATAAATATATAAATATACATATATAGAAAGTGGGGGGAGAATTTCTATTGAAAACGGCTACGGTCTCATCGATTTTGTGACCGAAACACATTTCCTTAAATTTAATCGATTCGAAAGTACCCTGCAAATATACCCCATTAGGCTATGATTATTTATAAGTATATATAAATATATAAATATAAATATATAGAAAGTGGGGGGAGAATTTCTATTGAAAACGGCTCCGGTCTCATCGATTTTGTGACCGAAACACATTTCTTTAAATTTAATCGATTCGAAAGTACCCTGCAAATATACCCCATTAGGCTATACATTAGGATTATTTATAAGTATTATATAATAGGAAAATGGGGAGAATTTCTATTGAAAACGGCTCCGGTCTCATCGATTTTTTGACCGAAAACATTTCCTTAAATTTAATCGATTCGAAAGTACCCTGCAAATATACCCCATTAGGCTATGATTATTTATAAGTATACATAAATATATCGATATACATATATAGAAAACAGGGGGAGAATTTCTACAGAAAACGGCTACGGTCTCATCGATTTTGTGACCGAAACACATTTCCTTAAATTTAATCGATTCGAAAGTACCCTGCAAATATACCCCATTAGGCTACAATTATTTATAAGTATATATAAATATATAGATATACATATATAGAAAACAGGGGGAGAATTTCTACAGAAAACGGCTCCGGTCTCATCGATTTTTTGACCGAAACACATTTATTTAAATTTAATCGATTCGAAAGTACCCTGCAAATATACCCCATTAGGCTACAATTATTTATAAGTATATATAAATATATAGATATACATATATAGAAAATGGGGGGAGAATTTCTACAGAAAACGGCTACGGTCTCATCGATTTTTGACCGAAACACATTTCCTTAAATTTAATCGATTCGAAAGTACCCTGCAAAAATACCCCATTAGGCTACAATTATTTATAAGTATATATAAATATATAGATATACATATATAGAAAACGGGGGGAGAATTTCTACAGAAAACGGCTCCGGTCTCATCGATTTTTTGACCGAAACACATTTACTTAAATTTAATCGATTCGAAAGTACCCTGCAAATATACCCCATTAGGCTATGATTATTTATATGTGTACATAAATATATAAATATAAATATATAGAATGTTAGGGGCGAATTTCTATTGAAAACGGCTCCGGTCTCATCGATTTTGTGACCGAAACGCATTTCCTTAAATTTAATCGATTCGAAAGTACCCTGCAAATATACCCCATTAGGCTACAATTATTTATAAGTATATATAAATATATTGATATACATATATAGAATATGGGGGGAGAATTTCTACAGAAAACGGCTCAGGTCTCATCGATTTTTTGACCGAAACACATTCATTTAAATTTAATCGACTCGAAAGTAACATGCAAATATAACCCATTAGGCTACAATTATTTATAAGTATGTATAAATATATCAATATACATATATAGAAAATGGGGAGAATTTCTATTGAAAACCGCTCCGGTCTCATCGATTTTGTGACCGAAACGCATTTCCTTAAATTTAATCGATTCGAAAGTACCCTGCAAATATACCCCATTAGGCTACAATTATTTATAAGTATGTATAAATATATCAATATACATATATAGAAAATGGGGGCAGAATTTCTATTGAAAACCGCTCCGGTCTCATCGATTTTGTGACCGAAACGCATTTCCTTAAATTTAATCGATTCGAAAGTACCCTGCAAATATACCCCATTAGTCTATGATTATTTATATGTGTACATAAATATATAAATATAAATATATAGAATGTTAGGGGCGAATTTCTATGGAAAATGTCTACGGTCTCATCGATTTCGTGACCGAAACGCATTTCCTTAAATTTAATCGACTCGAAAGTACCCTGCAAATCTATCCCATTAGGCTACGATTATTTATATGTGTACATAAATATATAAATATAAATGTATAGAAAGTGGGGGGAGAATTTCTATTGAAAACGGCTCAGGTCTCATCGATTATTTGACCGAAACACATTTATTTAAATTTAATCGACTCGAAAGTAACATGCAAATATAACACATTAGGCTATGATTATTTATAAGTATATATAGATATATAAATATAAATATATAGAATGTGGGGGGAGAATTTCTATTGAAAACGGCTCCGGTCTCATCGATTTTATGACCAAAACACATTTATTTAAATTTAATCGATTCAAAAGTACCATGCAAATATACCCCATTAGGCTATGATTATTTATAAGTATATATAGATATATAAATATAAATATATAGAATGTGGGGGGAGAATTTCTATTGAAAACGGCTCCGGTCTCATCGATTTTGTGACCGAAACGCATTTCCTTAAATTTAATCGATTCGAAAGTACCCTGCAAATATACCCCATTAGGCTACAATTATTTATAAGTATATATAAATATATCGATATACATATATAGAAAACGGGGGGAGAATTTCTCTGAAAACGGCTCCGGTCTCATCGATTTTGTGACCGAAACACATTTCCTTAAATTTAATCGATTCGAAAGTACCCTGCAAATATACCCCTTTAGACTGCGATTATTTATAAGTATATATAAATATATGAATATACATATATAGAAAATGGCGGGAGAATTTCTACAGAAAACGGCTCCTGTCTCAACAATTGTTTGATCGAAGGCCGAGCGTGGCCACCTGCTCCGATTCGACTTATTCGGCGCCTTTCTGCACCAGTTCGAGATCCATATCGAAATCTGATATTCGAACGCTACATATATATATACAGACACACACACACACACTACTTAGATCGAAATTAGGCTTAAACAACAAATTATTATTTCGGGTTAAGAGAGTTTTACGACTCGAAAACAATTTGACGTATATCGATTAAAAGGCCGATACAACCTTCGTAGCCGGGACAGTAAATTTCAACCCGTATTCTCTGTATAAGATATACAATAATTAGGAAGGATATTGAAAAAACTGATGCTACAACCGGAACTTTCATAACCTTCCAACCTACGGTTGGGTTGTGTTGGGTTGGGGTGGGGGGGAACGGCCAACATTGTCCAGAGGTCAAATTTCGTCGCGAATGAAATTCTCCCGACGTCATTTAAAGAATTACAATTATTTTAAATAAATAGAAATAAACCGCAGCGGCGATTCCGGCCTGCCGGTGAGCTGGAAGAGGATTTCGTCCGTAGTGACCGGTCGGCGGAGTTGGCCGGCGGCGGGCCGATATCGTCCATCTCGTGGCTGGAAAATATTTTCCCCGGAAAATCCCGACCGACGAAAACGCCGAAAAACCGCGACTTATCCGACGGACTTAAGGGAAAAAAGTTCACCGAATCGAGTCACCGGCGGAGAGATCGGGGTTGGGACCGCCGCCATATTGCCGTCCCACCGCCCTTAAACCACCGAATATTTTAAATATTATTTTTTTAAATTTCTCAATAATATATATAAAATTCTGATGTCCGATAGCAGAAAAATTTCGGCGTAATATATATATATTCCGTTTTATTATTAGGGCCTCCAATAGGGCGTAAGTAACTCGCTGTTTTTTTTGTATATGTAACCATATATATATATATATATATATATATATATATATATATATATATATATATATATATAAGTCAAATCTTGCGGTGTAATTTACGCGTTTTTAAAAAAGACACCAAACTTTATTACAAGAAATACATGAAATTAAGCCAACTATAACGATACCGAAATATAAGAGTAAAACCGAAACGCACAACAGGGATACTGCTAGTAACTAAACTCGGACATCGACAAGGGCTTTGTCAAATCTTTATGTCGACGTTATGTTAATACTCTTCGGGCTTACAGCCGCCCTTACGGACTCCTCGCCCCCAGATTTGACAAACCCCTTATTTACAATGTTCTCAACCTAAAGTCCGGGCATAGGATTTCTCTCCTTTCGTTCCTCCTCGGCTTGCAGTGTCCCGCCCTCGAACTTCGGCATGCGTCGGCGGGAACATTGCTCGCGCGGACAAACAAAAAGAAATAACGATTTATAGTCGAAATTAAAATCGAACTAAAATTTTTCCTACTCGTCTAGGAGTCCCTAACTATTTACAATGTTCCGTCGGCGGACTGTTCCACTTATTGGGCGCTACCCCGAATTGTCGGGGTTGTGTCGGCCCTCTCTCCAGTCGTACCCCGGTTTCATCTTTAACGACCGTACGACCCGGATACCGCCGATCCGTCTTCCACGCGCCGGCAGGCGTTCTTACCAAAAACCACATCCTTCGAGCAAATTCCCTTCCGCGTTTCCCGCGTCCTCTCTGTCGGTCATTTCCCCCATTGTCTCCCGTTAATCCCCCAGGTAAGTCCTGCCGTGTGCTGTTAGGGCTCTACGAGGGCTACAAATAGCATCTGAGATCGCCCTCCTATCTGTCTTAGAAACGGAAATATTTAGAAAAAAAACTTCTCACTGTGCTACGATTATATATATATATATATATATATATATATATATATATATATATATATATATATATATGAATATATAAATGTATAAAGATACATCGACAGAAAAGGCAGGGAGAATTTCTACGGAAAATGGTCAGAGTGTCCACAATGTGTTGTATAAGCACTCAATCTACTGACACTTTACCCACTGAAGTACACTCGACACCAGAGTCGAAATTAAAATTTATCGATATATTATCGCACTCGATTGTACCGATATAAAATGTATTTAATTCGGTTACTTAACTGAGAATGTGCGGTTTGTCCGGCGAAAAGAAAACGGAGCCATTCCGAATGTTTTCCATTTGTAGACAGAGGAGTGGTCCAAAAATGTATCCACCGTTTAACAGTCCATAACTCGGAAACTGATTGACCGAGCTGTGTCTCATTTTGGTGAAAGTGTAGCTTAAAGTCCAACTTGAAGATATCAAATGTTGGCAGGTACTGAAAATAGGTACGTATTCCACCTGTCCCTTGTGGGAATTCCGCAATTACTCCTCAGTTGCCGACCCATTAGAGAGGGTGGTCCAAAAATGTATCCACCGTTTAACGGTCCATAACTCGGAAACTGATTGACCGAGCTGTGTCTCATATTTGGGTGAAAGTGTAGCTTAAAGTCCGTCTTGAAGATATCAAATGTTGGCAGGTACTGAAAATAGGTACGTATTCCGCCTGTCCTTGTGAATTCCGCAATTACTCCTCAGTTGCCGACCCATTAGAGGGGAGTGGTCCAAAAATGTATCCACCGTTTAACGGTCCATAACTCGAAAACTTGATTGACCGAGCTGTGTCTCATTTTTTGGTGAAAGTGTAGTCCAAACTTGAAGATATCAAATGTTGGCAGGTACTGAAAAATAGGTACATATTCCGCCTGTCCTTGTGAATTCCGCAATTACTCCTCAGTTGCCGACCCATTAGAGAGGGTGGTCCAAAAAAATGTATCCACCGTTTAACGGTCCATAACTCGAAAACTTATTGACCGAGCTGTGTCTCATTTTTGGTGAAAGTGTAGCTTAAAGTCCAACTTGAAGATATATATAGCTGTAGCTGTTCGAAATGGTCATCATTATTAATATCCAGACACAGAAACGATGCTGGCCAACTGCAGCACCGACTACTGACTGTTCAGTCGGATATTGGCTCTGTTCGATACTCTGATTTAGCCATTGCCCCATTGGACCTCATTCATTAATGTTTTCCCACTTAAAATACAAGTTCAAAACTGACTTCCTTTCATCCAATTCCCCCGACCTTGCGCCAACAACGTTCACTCGAGTACAACAAGTTATATACAACTGACAGAACAGAACACTGACCAACCGCCGACTCTGACATCCGACAAAAGGAAACTGACGCAATACGACGCTTTGTAGGAGCGCGATTGACGCAACTGCAAAAACTCTACAACCAAAGTACCAAAAATGAGAGACAACTCCGTCAATCGGTTCGCCGAGTTATCGACTATTAAACCCGGTGGATACCATTTTTTTTCCCCGCCCCAAAACGCTGTCGGGATTTCAAAAATACAAAAAAAAAAATTAAACGAAATAAATGCGACAAAAAATATTTGTAAATTTTGGCCCAACTCCCGAATATTTTCGCGATTTAAAAATATTGACGCAATTTTTCGAACTATCCTAATTTTAAATCTAAATAAACGTCCGATCTGAGTATACAACTGTACAAGTTCGGGGCCTGTCGTATCGTTTAGCGATTTTAAAATTTTAATGTACTAACAATGGGAGCATTAAAATTTTCTGGATTTTCCTACTGTAAATAAAAATTAAATCGGAATAAATAATTTCTCACAACTTTGTTATAGTCGACGCGGTCTTGTGTATCGGTCGGCGGTGAAGGGGATAACAGTCGATGTCAGGTTATGTTTCTTTGTCTAAGTGTCTCAGGACAGAACTTTGAACTGAGAATTGGCGTCGATAAGAAGAAGATGGATCTGACCCGCCCAATCGACGATGAAGCAGTCGCCCGGCGGTAATTGTGTCTATTAAGTAAAATAATAATTATTATTATAATAACTGAAGCGAAACTAGATGAGTATACCTGGTGGATGGTAGGGTAGTGGGGGTGGATAATAATGAGGGTGTGGTAACTGTAACTGGTGTTGTTCCAGGTGGTGGCGCGTTGTTCGGCAGCGGAGATGCCGGCGGCCGAGGATTACCGACTGGGGGCTTGAGCATTGTCGCCGCTCTAAACGACGGAAAGCCGCAATCTCGATCGCGCTCCTCCCCAGAAACCCGATAAATATATTTCCTACCGATAATATATCGGGTCGACGACTAATTTTAATCGCTGAATTCACGGCGACAGCGATGGCCGACGACTGGGGTCGTACATATTTTAAGTACGTCGAAAGTACATCTTCGTCGCGGATAAGATTCTTCGATACGTTATTATTCGCTCCTGTCTGTATACAAAGCTGAAACGCGGCGAACATTTCGCTGTTTTATTTTCGCGCAAAGGTCAGAAAAAGTCGTACGCCGTGTACGCTGCGATGAAGCCTTAAATTAACGGCAGTGTCTGTGTATCGGTTGGCGAAATTCCGGTCGGTGGATTTTTCGTTCCGGTCTGGAGGAGTTCAACGACGACCGAATAAAGGCCGTAGTTCGACACTGGGACATTGCGGAGAAGCCGAATGTATCTTATACCCGGCATTCGAAACCGTCTACGGCTTTTCTGCGCAGAGATTTTGACGACGTGTTTAAAACATATACGACCCCACTTGTTGTCGGTGAATTCCCCAATTACTTAGTCGTCGACCCGATAGTATAGTCGATACAAAACGATATTTGGCCGTGTGACCGTGACGGCGAAAAATGAGTCTAACTAACCCCATCGAACCAGGTTCGTTGTTTTTTTTTTAAATATACGAATACCTCGATGCAAACTTTTATAACCATTATAGGATTTATTTGTATATATTGTTTGCGCGAAAGTAATGCCATTTCTATAGACGTAAATATTCGTTTGTTATTTGTCCGCCGATTGAGTTTAATTTCACAAAATTTGTGTACCAAAGACGTATTATAATGTTAGAGTGAAAACAAGGGTGAGTTATTATATAAATAAATAAATATATATATATATATATATTTATTTATTTATTTATACAGGAATCACTCGCTTGGAGGAGTATCGATACTTGCGACGTAATCTACAATTCAAAATTTCGCCAAGCCAACTTACTATTAGGCGATAAGAAATAAGTTATAAATAAATACCGAGGAATGTCTAAAAAAATACCGTAACGATAATAGTACAGAGTAAATTCTAGCCATTATTATTTTACATAATACACTTTGTCGGAACCATACATTACAAAATTATAAAATATATTATTCCATTTTTTGAAATATCTTACTTACGTTTATTAAGCTTCAATCAATATAGTAATAAATATATGTATTCGAATAGACATTGTTATATAAGGATTTCATTCCCACACAGAATTTTATGTTTGAGTCTGTATTTTTAGATTATTCTTTCTTTTCTTTTTCCCCTTTTTTTTCTACATTCTATACCGGCACAATCAACAATCGCAGTATGTTTATAGGTGGAGTGGATTTAAGAGTTGGCCCGACGAATCTGAAATGACGCTTTTGCTGAGTTGTGATTGCGGCCGGAGAATATCTGTGAAGCGGGGCGGCGGCGGCGTTTAGGCGCGAGGAGGATGACGGACGGCTAACGGAGGAAAAGGGGATTCGACGAGAGAATCGGGAACGAAATGTTGTTGTGGGAAGGCGAGAGATTCTGGCTGCGTAAAATGAGAGTTGAGGGCGGGGTGGGCGTTTCCGAGGACTGGCCGCGCATCAGCCGCGATTTATACGACTCGGCCAACTGTCACGACATCCCGCCGACACCACTCACGACGGTTCGATCCGCTCTGAAACTACATTTCTGGTAAAACTTATTCTAAATTAAATCCGAGTGTAGAAACCGCCGGCGGGTAGAGTGATTGTCGGCTACCACAAAAAACCCGAGTTATATATCGTAAATACGCGTGTATATTTTCACCAAAATATCGAGAGATAGCGGATATGTTTCATTTATCGGGTCGACGACTAAGTAATTGTGGAATTCACCGACAAGTGGCGTTGTACATATTTTTAAGTACGTCGCAACATCTTTGCACAGATAAGCCGTAGACGGTTTCGAATTTGCTTATAAGATACATTCGGCTTCTCCGCAATGTCACGGTGTTGAACTGTGGCGATCCGAATCACGATAATGGCCTTTATTCTAGGGTCATCGTCGACCTCCACTGGACGTCCCAGAATTTCGCGAACCGGTACCGAGACACTGCCGTTCTTTTAAGGCTTCGTCGCTTTTTATGGGCCTGCGAGGCGTTAACACCTCTGCGTGAAAATAAAAAGCGAAATGTGACGGAAACGCTCGCTTCTGGCTCACCGCGTTTTAGCTTTTATATACACAATTCGACCGGTAGATGTAATTTTGATACCGAATGTTTTACAGAAAGGACCACAAATAATAACGTATCGAAGAATCTTATCTGTGTAAAGATGTACTTGACATACTTAAAAATATATACAACGCCACTTGTTGTGGCTAATTCCGCAATTACATAGTTGTCGACCCGATATATCTTTTAGATGCGTGTAAACTTTTTGTAAATCATTTTTGGTATCGAAAAATGAATCGATACATGTCTAATATTCCAGCAAGTATATAATAATATAATATCGCTGTGTCTGAAGGCTGTGTAGTGAACGGAGAGGTTGAGGAATTGTGGTGATCGGGGAAAGGTGTGACCTCTGACCGCTTACCCGGGGGTCACTCTTAGCTGCCAGCACCATCACTTCTCGGTATTCTCCATATTCGAGCTCTCGGCATGTCAACACAACAGGTTCAAAGCTCTCCACGCCACAACACCAATTACAGGCCACACGGTGACAAAAAGGTGAGAGCAGACTCGAAAACACTCTACAATAAGTTGTCATTATGCTACGATATGAATATTAAAACTATAGACGATACATCAACAGGAAAGGCGGGAGAATTTCTACGGAATATGGTCACAGTGCTAACAATTTTCTGATAAAAGTACATTTATTTAAATTTAAATGAATCGAAAACACCCTGCAAATATTTGTCATTACACTACGATTATATATATGAATACATAAAAAGATATAACGATACATCAACAGGAAAGGCGGGAGAATTTCTACGAATATGGTCACAGTGCTCAACAATTTTCTGATAAAGTACATTTATTTAAATTTAAATGAATCGAAAACACCCTGCAAATATTTGTCATTACACTACGATTATATATATGAATATATAAAAGTATAACGATACATCAACAGGAAAGGCGGAGAATTCTCTACGAATATGGTCACAGCGCTAACAATTTTCTGATAAGTACATTTATTTAAATTTAAATGAATCGAAAACACCCTGCAAATATTTGTCATTACACTACGATTATATATATGAATATATAAAAGTATAACGATACATCCAGAGAAGGCGGGGAGAATTTCTACGGAATATGGTCACAGTGCTAACAATTTTCTGATAAAAGTACATTTATTTAAATTTAAATGAATCGAAAACACCCTGCAAATATTTGTCATTACACTACGATTATATATATGAATATATAAAAGTATAACGATACATCAACAGGAAAGGCGGGGAGAATTTCTACGGAATATGGTCGCCAGTGTAACAATTTTCTGATAAAAGTACATTTATTTAAATTTGGGTGAATGAAACACCCTACAAATATTGTCATTACACTACGATTATATATATGAATATATAAAAGTATAATGATACATCAACAGACAAGGCGGTGAGAATTTGAACAGAATATGGTCACAGTGCCAACAGTGTGTTGTATAAGCACTTAATCTACTGTCACTTTCCCCACTGAAGTGCCCCCAACACCAGAGTTGAAATTCAAATTTATCGATATATTATCGCACTCGATTGTGCCGATATAAAATGTATATAATTCGCTTACTGTACGGGTCGGATCTGAGAGTTTGCCGGTTTGTCCGGCTTAAAAAAAAAAAAGGGGCCGTCCCAATGTTTTCCATTTGTATACAGAGGGAGTGGTCCAAAAAAATGTATCCACCGTTTAACAGTCCATAACTCGACAACTAATTGGCGGAGTTCTGTCTAATTTTTGGTGCAAGTGTAGCTTAAAGTCCGACATAAAGATATATATATATATATAGCTGTAGGTGTTGGAAATGGTCATCATTATTAACATCCAGACAGACAGAAAGGATGCCGGCCAACTGCAGCACCGACTACTGACTGTTCAGTCGGATATTGGCTCTGTTCGATACTCTGATTTCGCCATTGCCCCGTTGAACCTCATTAATGTTTTCGTACTTAACACACTGACAGCCCCGGCCCCCGCGATGATGTGCGCGTGTAGCTCGAGTAGATTCAGCCCATTCCGAGCCATTTATTAGATAAATTTAAATCCGTATATACGCCTAGGAAAAAACTTTCGCTCGATGAATCCATTATTCCGTGGCGTTGAAAATTATCTATAAAAACGTACAATCCGGCAAAAATAATAAAAGTACGGCTTACTTTGCCGTACGCTATGTGAAGCTAGAACCGGATCTGTTTCCAACTGTGTGGAAGGCAAAAAATTGGACCGGACAATTATGTCATTAGTTACTACAAAAAATATATGTTTCGGACACAACTTATATATGGACAACTATTATAACAGCGTTAAAACCGCTGAATTGCTTATGACAAATGGTAAACGAGTTTGTGGTACAATTAGAGCGAATAGGGGTGTTCCCGAGTCTTGAGACGGCATCTCAGATTGAAAACTGGAGAATATAGATATAAAAGAAAGGGTGAAGTTGGGCGTGGAAGCCGAAACAGAAGGTCGTATACACGGTTTCCACGATACATTCGGGAGAATTGATGAAAACAAATAAAATACACTGGAAAACTAAACAAAAAATTATAAAACCCTATTCCGTCATAGAATATAATAAATATATGACGGGTGTAGATTTGGCAGATCGGTATTTATCATATCATTCCATCGTAAGAAAAATCGTAAAGCGGACAAAGAAGAGAGTCTTGTTCCTTTTAAATTGCGCCACGTTTAATGCATTTAGATTATATATTTAATCGAATCGCAACATTATAAAATATAAACAATTTTTACATACTGTCGTACGTTCTCGGATCGAGGAATTCACAAATACACAAGATGTATTGAATGATACTTCTAGTAATTCCGATTCTAATACTTCGAGTACTTCTGTACTTTTTCCTACAGCTCGCACACCGAAATTTGATAACCCCCAGAGACTTTCGGGTGATATGAAGAAACACGAAGTTTCCAGAATTTTGGGATCGGGGAAAAAAAAAACCGATACGTACGACTTCCATGTAAAGTTTGCTCTGCTGGTAAAAAAAGAAGCGAGAGTAGCTTTACGGTGTGCTGAATGCTGAGTACCTTTACATTTTGGACAATGTTTGAGAAATACCACACTCGCCTTGAATATTAAAACGTTTGTTTTCTGTTTACGTTATGTATATATATGTAATAATCCACCGTGAAATAAGAAACTGTATTTTTTTCTATAATTATAAATTAAAAATTTAGATTTTGTTTCTATTTATAATTACCGTTAAAATGTATCTGACGAATATGCAAATAAAATGTTCTACGTTACGAAAATATATAATGTTTTAATATTTTTGTTTGGCTATTCAGCGATCAGAAACAACGTAATAAGGCCGGCGTTTGGGATTTAAATGTCTCTTAGATCGCCGGCTGCCAATTTGTTAACAATAAATCGTCGACGTTTGAAGTTTTTCAACTTTTCTTTTGCGAAACTTTACTCGAACATATTGTATCTTTTTTTGGAAGCTTCCCCGACGGATGTCGGGTCAGAGGAGGAGCGACTGACGGACAAAGATTTAAAGAGTCAGTCATATTATCCGTATTTTCATACTTTCATTTGCATTCAAAAAACTGTATCTCTCGTTAATCTTATATCCGTCACGGACATTGTATTTTATAACCTTTAAATAATTTCTATCGTCAATTTTCATATTTGCGATGACAAAAATAAATAATACGAACAGCGAATGATTATGAATTCCTTGTTCTCGAAAATGTATCGACCAACCTGAATGAGTTAAATTGCTTCAAATTTAGCGTATCTAATCTATCGGAAGAAGCCAGTCGATATTAGTTAAATTAAAAAATTGAAATAGATACGTATAGATATATATTTTTTTTTTCATATTTTGTTCTGCGTTTCTCGCTGGTTCGGTCATTACCTAGACCTATGATTCGCCTGCCTATGAATGGTAGGTTCTAAAATCGAAAATTTTCTCCGATCGATCCCATATTCCATCCACTGTGGTTGCAAAGTAAGATACAGTTCTATATTCTATATATATATATATATATATATATATATATATATATATATATATATTTGGTTGACAACTAAGTAATTACGGAAATCAACAACAAGTGGTATTGTACATATTTTTAAGTGCGTCACAACATCTTTACACAGATAAGCCGTAGATGGTTTCGAATGGACGTATAAGATAGATTCAGCTTCTCCGCAATGTCCCAGTGTTGAACTGTGGCGATCCGAATCGATAATCGCCTTTATTCGGTCATCGTCGACCTCCAACGGACGTCCGGAGCGTACAACGTTTTATGGCTGTGAGGCGTATAACACCTTTGCGAAAATAAAAAATCAAAATGTGACGGAAACGCTCTTTTCGGTTCAACGTATTTCGATAGCGAATATTTCAGAAAGGGCCGCGAATAATAACGTATCGAAGAATCTTATCCGTGCACAAAGATGTATAACGCCACTTGTTGTCGGCAAATTCCGCAATTACTTAGTCCTCGACCCAATAAATATATATATAAATACCTGTTCGATCGTGACTTGTACTAGATCGGCGTTGTGCGGCAAATGTTGGCGGCAGAGTTTTTCCGTTGATCTACGCCTGCTGGAGCTGGCCGAGGACGAGTCAGCTCCTCGGCCGAGATCAGCACAGCGTCAAAGTGGCCGCATCTGGAGGCGATGTGCGATCTGAAACAGATTCGGAGCTGATAAATTATACATATATTTATAAGTTCGATACCACCGAATGAACAAAAGAATACTTGCGTATTACACGGAGGCCGTTAATTTTAGAGGTAATTTTATTACCGCAGACCCAAAAAAAAGCTACGTTATTAGACAGAACAGATTTCAATCGACTAACCGCGTCCGAGTTACACGCTATTAGGCCGAGTTGTGTCATCGTTTTCCGCCTCCCGAAAGGCAGCGATGTCGGCCAGGATTGAGTTAAATCTAAAGAAAAGAGATTTTTTATTTCTCACAGTTCGCAGAGCCCCACATACGCCGGGTATTCGGCCTACGGAATGTAGATCAACGAAATTGAACCTGCGGTCAAACGTCAGGAATCGTTGTGTCGTTCCGAGACGTTTTACGGGGACCGGTTTTTGCGACTCGTCAGGGATCGAATCGTATCGAGATAAGGAAAGTGGGAAAAATAAAATATTTACGAATCCCCTAACCGTCGGAGCGCGCTCTAAAATAGCGGCCTACGCGTAATAAAGTAAGTACCGAGAATACTGCCGACATTACCTCCAGTACAATAAAGCCGACAATGTACAATTGGATGCGATATAGCATTCGATGTATTAATGTTTTACAAAACACCGGGCAGTCGAGTGTAGCCGAGTGGTGGTGTACAACATCGTGTCCTCTGTCCATCTCTTGTGCATCGGTTTTATAGAGGCATTTCTTTCCCCTCCGGAGAGAGAGAGAGAGAGAGAGAGAGAGAGAGAGAGAGAGAGAGAGAGAGAGAGAGAGAGAGAGAGAGTGGAGAGTGGAGTAAGTATGGGTGGGGATTGATGGTGGTGGGTGTGAGAGAAAAACATTGTCACAATACAATTGCTCTTCATATAAAACATTTGGCCTCTATGTATGTACAATACAATATGTTATTGAAAATAAAAAATTTAATAGGACATTTTATTTCGTTTTCAATTTCAGCTTGGAAACCACTTCAGGGACAATGTTGAGGCACATTCCAAAAACGAGCAGTTAGAAAACTTTCGATTTATTATTATTATTCTACGCGCCGCCAGTGCAACGTCAAACCTCGTTAGGCGATTCTTAACGGCAAATATCGTTTTAATTCCCAAAAATCTAAAATCACTCGGCAGGTATTAATTTTTTCTTTAAACGTATACACTGTCGATCGGTATATATATATATATATATATATATATATATATATATATATATATATATATATATGTGTACAAAGGTTATAATTTCAGGACCGAATTAGAAAATATATAATAAAGATAAAAATTGTCAATATTTTTTATTCTAATATTTTATCGTAATATTTAATGTTACTGAAAATATTTTCAGTTGGGTAAGCGTCGTCAAGTGTGTAGTTGGGAAATATTCTCCCCCAACCCCCTCTCGACTGTAAGGTTATACAGCTGTTATAACCCAACTATCCCCTTTGTACTTACTGGGACAGTTATGGTTATTCGACTGCGGGATAAAACTAGAATTTGACAGGGGTTTGCCCCCCCGGGAATGTTATCGAAAGAGGGTAGCATCGGATAGTTTCGGAAACCGTAATAACTGACGTAATAGGCGAGGTTATATCGGGTCGACCCAACTAAGTAATTGCTGAATTCACCCGGCACAAGTGGCGTTGTTGTACATATTTTTAAGTACATCTTTGCACAGATAAGATTCTTCGATGCGTTATTATTTGGTCCTTTATGAAACATTCGGTATCAGGTAATTGTGTCTGCGTGTAAAAATCTAAAATAACACGATGAACCGAAATGAGCATTTCCGTCACATTTTACTTTTTTATTTTCGCAAAAGTTTTAACGCCTCACAGAACGTGTCGTACGCCGTGTACGGTGATGAAGCGTTCGATGACCGGGAATTTTTCATTAAAAGATGATAAGCGCTGTCGACGTCCAGCGGAGATAAGAAAGGCCGATTATTGATTCGGATCACCACAGTTCAACACTGGGACAGTGCGGAGAAGCCGAATGTATCTTATACCTGGATTCTCAACCATTTACGGGGCATATCTGTGCACGTAGATGTTGACGTACTTAAAAATATGGACCTCCAATAGACGTCCGGAGCGTACAACGTTTTATGGCTGTGAGGCGTTTGCGCACCTTTGAGAAAATAAAAAAGCAAAATGCGACGGAAACGCTAATTTCGGTTCAACGTATTTTGATACCGAATATTTCAGAAAGGACCGCGAATAATAACGTATCGAAGAATCTTATCCGTGCACAAAGATGTACAATGCCACTTGTGCGGGGTGAATTCGGCAATTACTTAGTCGTCGACCCGATATATCGATTTTTGTTACATTCACACGCTGTAGGCGACTGTTTTTGTTATTATTATTATTATTATTTCGCTTGTAGGAGCACGACGTCTTCTGCGGGTATGGAAAGGTCGAGTCTGTATTTTCTTCACGAGGCGTTAGAGTTTGAGGCACGAGAGTCCCGGAAAGAGCGATTGAGATATGTACGAATCTTGGATTGGTATGTGGTCCCGAATGTGGAAAGAATATTATGTCTCTCAGACCGAGTTCCGACAAGTGTGATAAGTTTGAGCGGATTTCTAGAACTGAATCTGCTCCTGCCCGTCGTGTGAAAAGGAGTATTCAACAACGGTTCAAATAGATCTACGTCGCGTAGATTTTCTATAGAAATTCAATTTCTATAGAGACGGGGCAGAGGACCAAAATATTACCCGAATCTAATAAAACCTAGATTCGCACAAACTCTCTTCTTAACGTAGCCATTGTTTCATTTATCGTCGATAATTAGCGAGGGTATTAATATATTTTTTTTTACTTTCCAGTCGTTCGGAATCCTACTCTGAAATTTTCAACAAGTTCCTTCTCACCGCCCGACAGGGGTCATGTATTTTTAATGAATGCGTATAAAATATCCATGACCGGCTACCGGAATGGAGTTCAGCGTCGATACTCGAGGTATGTATCATTTAGAGTTATGTGCGCGGTACTTCCCGGTACGATTGCGCCCGTTAACAAATTTTATAACGAAATCCGGTATAAAGCATTTATATAAAAAACCCGAGAAATTATTTATAATTTTAAATAATTAACTAGCTCCTTCCCAGAAAAAGCTCGGTCCGGTATCAAAATACTGTTCTTAATTTATTAATACGTTCGAAAGTGTACTCACCTCGGGGTCACTGTAGATGGAGTACGGGTGAAATTTCGGAAAAGGGTATACGTTTTTAGTACAAGATGGTACGGAAACTTTCATAAATTTGAGGATATCGAGTTATTAGTTTTTGTCTTGTATTTCTGAGGTGGTGTATAAGAGGCTACCGGTAAAGGGCTGGCCCTGGTGGCCTACCGGAGCGGCGACGCTTCGGCAAAATCCCAACTGCTCTCGAAAGTCGTAGAACAGCCTACGACTATCGGCAAAACGGCTGTCAACTGGGTTTCGGCAAACTCGGCAAAGCGCCTTCTGGGTAATTGGAATAGCGTCAAATATTTAAATATAATATAGTATTAATTTGGACAAAAAACCTATCTAACTACTTATAGTTACAAAACGGAGAGATTAGTTAATAATTAGAGATGCGACAGAACAAACGTAAAAATGAAAACAACTTTACCAATGATATTAGGTTAACATCAGACAATGTGAGAAACACTTGCCCTATGGCAACGGCGGGTTGAAAAAATATATATATATCTTTAACTTAATCTTTATTTTTTATTTATTATAACGCAGTGTCGAGTCATTTTTAATATTCCGCTGTATTCTTGTATTGTTCGCAGGTCCGGTCTGAAGACAGTTTTGGTGCTGGCCGAAAATGTGTTAGCGCTCCAAGCGGAGAGTGTACCGTTTCTCGGCCCAACTCCTGGCGGATGACGACGGCGTGCGGATCGAAACAAAGTGCCAGAAAGTTGTGTCAACCGGAATGGAAACGATATCGGGCGAACCGATACTGAAATATTTCTAGAAGCTTCCATCGGACATATGTGGCATCATCGTCTGCACATTATATATATATATATATATATATATATATATATATATATATATATATATATATACACTGCTTACCCACTCATTCTGAACATGAAAATTCACACAGTTGATAACGTTTCGTGAAGTATAAATAACTCGAGTATATATCGATTTGTTGTGTTTCCGTCTCCTCTCTCGCCGGTTCGGTCTTTCGCTAGACCAGTTTCTGCCGCTCGCCGTCTTCAGTAGCGCAGTGTCAATCACTATTTGGCACTTTGGATGTTTTTCCCGGGCATCCCCACTTAGAGAGAAGTTATTTCCTTCCCTAATATAGTTTGAAGTTCCCCACAGCCGCTGAAGGTTAATTGAAATCTCCGACAATAGATTTTGTCTTTCAATAAGTTTTTCCAGCAATATACATCAACACCGTCTGATACTATCGGGGTGAATTTCTATTTTTCCAAAAGCGTTAATTAAAAAGTTAAAATGATTTTAAATATCTTTTTTCGAATGATTATAGTGTCGACCGCCACAGCAGCTAATGGCGTAAAAACTCGGTAGATGTCATCTCCAAATAGAACAGATATTTTCAATAGCCCGTTTCTCCAATAAAACAAAGTGTACCGGTGAAATAAATGAGAGGTACAAGAAGAATTTTTAAATTCTTTTTTTTTATAGTTTTTGTTAAAAATAAATGTTCGATTTGGTTCTTTTTTGGGTTATATAGAAAGCTAAAAGTACGACTCTCAAAGATACCGAATAAACCTATGTTAATAATGTCCTATGACTGACAATCACAGAGGGCAGAGTTTCAATTCCGTTTTTTTACGAAACCCGGCAATAAACAATAAATAAGTATACGATGCGTACATTGATGTATTTCTACATTCGGGACCTACGATAAAACATAACAAATCCTATACTACTTGTTAGATTGTATAGAATATTTCATTTTCACACTTTAAAATTGTACACAATCATTAATCGTAAATTGAAGATAACCCGAATGTCCATAATTATTTTTGACGCCAGAGACATTTCGAATACATTACAAATGAACATTGCAACCTAGAAACTGCACCTAGAAACACGGTTCTAGTGGCAAAATGTAGACCTTTAGGGCACCTAAATGCCCCTTCAATGGTAGCTCAATTCTGACAAGGGAAGCCAGAGAAAATTCCTTTTTTCTGCTTTCAAGAACTGTTTCCCCCATAACTTTCTTTCTAAGACAGCTAGAAACACAGTTCTAGTGGTAAAATGTAGACCTTTTGGAAGGCCTCCTCCCTCCCCTCCCTCCTCTCCCTCCCCCTCTCCTCCCCCTCCCCTCCCCTCCTTCCCCTCCCTGCCCCCCCCTCCTTCCCCTCACCTCCCTCCCCACCCTCTCCCTCCCTCTCCCTCCCTCTCACCCCTCCCCCATCCCCTCGATTACGCGTTAGTACAATGCATTTTATGATCAGCCAGTCAATATAGAAGAAAGAACAGCTCAACAAAAGCAGAGGCGTAATAACAATATATGGAAAAATAAAAGAAACTACTAACAGACTTACGAATACAAAACGGTACCATAACAGAGCTTTTTAAAATTAATACGGACAAACTAAATGAAACCAGGAAAACTCGAATCAATAAATATATAACTACTTTTAACACAATACAAACACCAACGAAAATTGAATACGGTTACCTAAGCGTCCCTCCCCTACCCTTCCTTCCCCCCTCCCCATCCCTTCCCTCCCCCTCCCCTTCCCTTCTCCCCATCCCTCTCTCTCCCACCCCTCTCACTCACCCTCCCTCACCTCCCCTCCCCAATTCCAAATTTTTGTATATTTTGTTTTACTTATCTCGGCCTCTCATATTGTTATATTGAAAGATATATATATATATATATATATATATATATATATAAACTTCTAATATAATATTATTTACAGAATTGTCTTTATTTGTATGCGATCCGAGACACGATTTTCTTCCTTATTTTCCTTTCGACTTTTCCGTTCCAAAATGGAAGGCGCAATACGGAGAAAATGTGGAGAGATAAACTGACATTTTTTTCAGGGTTTGTAACTGGGTTTTCCTTCCAGCCGTTTCAGAACTTGGATACCATATATATATCTCGGTAATTTGTCGAAACGAATAAGCCTCAATACCCGGAGGAATTACATCAAATTTTCCTATAGTAGGGTTCTCCGAATTGAACCCCCGATTTACGGTCGTACCCCGACGACAGAACCGGTGACAGTTACGAAACGTCGGTACCAGAAATCGTCACTGGGAAAGTAAAGGGTCATTGATATTCGGGAAAAATATCAGGATCTGTATCGGGAGGACGTGAGACTCGAGTAGGTAGGATTTTGCCGAGTTCACGAGCCGTGCTGCCACAGGGTGGCGATTTCTGGCACTACCAGCGGCCGCATCACAATTTCCCGTGCGGTGCAGCCATCCGGTGGCAATTTCAGGAACTAACAGCAACCTCATCAAAATTTCCCGTGCGGTGCTGCCACCCGACGGCGATTTCCGGAACTAACAGCGGCCTCATCAAAATTTCCCGTGCGGTGCTGCCACCCGACGGCGATTTCAGGAACTAACAGCGGCCTCATCAAAATTTCCCGTGCAGTGCTACCACCCGGCGGCGATTTCAGGAACTACCAGCGGCCGCATCACAATTTCCCGTGCGGTGCAGCCATCCGGTGGCGATTTCAGGAACTACCAGCGGCCGCATCAAAATTTCCCGTGCAGTGCTGCCACCCGACGGCGATTTCAGGAACTACCACCGCCCTCATCACAATTTCCCGTGCGGTGCTACCACCCGGTGGCGATTTCAGGAACTACCAGCGGCCGCATCAAAATTTCCCGTGCAGTGCTGCCACCCGACGGCGATTTCAGGAACTACCACCGCCCTCATCACAATTTCCCGTGCGGTGCTACCACCCGGTGGCGATTTCAGGAACTACCAGCGGCCGCATCAAAATTTCCCGTGCAGTGCTGCCACCCGACGGCGATTTCAGGAACTACCACCGCCCTCATCACAATTTCCCGTGCGGTGCTACCACCCGGTGGCGATTTCAGGAACTACCACCGCCCTCATCAAAATTTCCCGTGCAGTGCTGCCACCCGACGGCGATTTCAGGAACTACCACCGCCCTCATCACAATTTCCCGTGCGGTGCTACCACCCGGTGGCAATTTCAGGAACTACCAGCGGCCGCATCAAAATTTCCCCTGCGGTGCTACCACCCGGTGGTGATTTCAGGAACTATCACCGCCCTCATCAACATTTCCCGTGCGGTGCTGCCAACCGGTGGCGATTTCAGGAACTACCAGCGCCATCATCAATAGTTCCCGTGCACTGCTGCCCCCAGTGGAAATTTCACCAACTAAAACTGTCAGTCATTACCAGCGTTTTTTTTTTTTTAAGTAAAAGCCCGAATCGCCTTCAGTGTATGGTAATCGATACCGATAGTACACTTTAGAACAACTTTTTAAAACACAACATAAACACGAATAATACAAGCGATGACGGACGCCATACCTAAAATGCAAAAAAACAACATAGTAAACCACGACCAAAAACCCTACGGTGGAATGCAGATTGTCAGGAAGTCATCGGAAAAGAAAGAAAAGCACTACGACAATACCAAAAACATAGAACACCAGATCTCGGGGAGGAAAGCTTTCGGATCGGTCGTAAATATAAAACCTGAATTAGACCAGAGTCCGATCACTTTTATCCTCAACAGAATTTGATGAAAACAATCGGTTTTTAATAAAACAGTTCAATAGAGCCGTGCCCAAATTCAAGACCCGTGCCCACGAAGGTTAGGTCATTTTTTTAGATATATTTGAATTCATTTTTTGGCCATCCTCACTGTCACTGGTACTGCGGTGCTGTTGTACCAGAGCGGTGATCGGGCAAAAGACCGGACCAGACCGGCGAGAGGAGATCTACTGTATTCCAACCTCCGACCAGACCACACATACAGGTATTCCAAACTGATTATGACTAACTGACGAAATGGAAATTTGGCGGTTTCCAAGTTGAAAGGTGGAACGAGTTTTTTCCCTTATCCAGTTATCGAGGAGATTATTGAGCTGGGAGGGGGATGGTGATGGGGGGTAATTGCCGTGTGTGGGGTATTAGGGAGGGCCAGTTGGACAAAATCTGGGCCTTATTTGGAAATAAGGAGGATTTCATTTTCTGGTGGGGCGGGGGCGATGTTCTGTCGGAGACATCAGGATATCCTCAGCCCAGAGACATAAAAGTCAGCCCTTAAAGGGTGGCGATAAACTGTGAAAAATTATGAAAGCAAACTTCCACCCCTATTTCTCGAGCAAATACAAATACATATTCTTTATTTTCAATGAATACATGTAGTACATCTTACACACACACACACAAACACACACACAGACAGACACACACACACAGACATACAGACACACACACATTCGTTTTATTTTATTTAATCGCGTGTTTTGTGGTAAGTGGGATATATTGTTTTGTCCCACTGTCCCTTTTTGTCTATCCGCCAGTTTATATTATCGGATATCTATACGATTAATTTCCACCGCGCCCACCGCCGGTGTTCCGCTAGTATTTATACGTTGTCGCTATTCGTTAAGACGCCCTTCAACATACACAGGGCGGCTCCTTTCCGAGGGAATTCAATTAAAAATGCTTTCAATCGAACTCTTATTTATAACCAAAGTAGACGATTATATCGATTGTGAGATTTTATTAAAAGTCGATAAAGTGACAAAGGAATTTAACCGAAAGAATCGTCTACAGATTTCTGTCTTATACAACGATAAGGTTGTAGAGATATTTTTTATTTAAAACAGATAAAAAACCCGACCGGTGTGTCGAGTCAGGAAAAATCCGTCGCTTTTTAATAGGTAAATAACATTTTTATTTCTTTTAAATTTCATTTTTTATATAAATAGATATTTTATAGGCCGAACGCGGAGAGGCTCACAGTAGAATACAATATGGCGGTCCACGACCGTTTCCCCTCGTGTAAAGTCGGCGTCGGTCGGGCTCAATCTCGGCATCGTCCGTTCGTTTAATTCTGAATTTTCTCTCGTCGAGTATAATATTCAATATGGAACGTTTATCCGTATATTCACCGTTTGCTATTTCGGTCATCCCGTTCGGTTGTTCGAAAATTACATGCAACCATCACATTCCTACTGGTGATCAGCTGTCCCATGTAAATGTTTTTATGTATATCTATACCTATATATCTTTCTATCTATATATGTATATATGTATATATGTATATATATATATATATATATATATATATATATATATATATATATATAAAGTAAGTCTTGTTCTTTAAGCGGAGTAAATAGAGGGGAGGATAAACTATAAACCCCTTAATATATATATGAGTTGGGTTCTTTCCCTGTAGGGAATAAGAAACAGTTTAGCAGAGGGGGAAAGAAATGCGTTTACTCTATAAAACCGATGCACAAGAGAAGTGCACAGAGAACACGATGTTGCACACCACTCACCGGCTACACTCGACTGCCCGGTGTTTTGTAAAACATTAATACATCGAATGCTATATATCGCATCCAATTGTACATTGTCGGCTTTATTGTACTTAAGGTAATGTCGGCAGTATTCTCGGTACTTACGTTATTACGCTATTTTAGAGCGTGCTCCGACGGTTAGGGTGGTTCGTAAATATTTTATTTTCCCACTCTTATCTCGATACAATTCAATCCGTAACCGATGAGTCATAAAACCGGTCCCTAAAACCTCTCGGAACGACACAACGATTCCTGACATTTGACAGTTGACCGCAGGTTCAATTTCGTAGATCTAGATTTCCGTAGGTCGAATACCCGGCGTATGTCGGGCTCTGCGAACTGTGAGAAATAAAAACATCGAGGAACCGCTCGTCACCGTCTAGAGTGCTAGTTGTCGCTGAATACGTGTGGCTATCGGGAGTGGCAGCGCGCGCTTTTAACTCAATCCTGGCCGACATCGCTGCCTTTCGGGAGGCTGAAAACAATAACACAACTTGTCATAATGGCGTGTAACTCGAATGCGGTTAGTCGATTAAAATCCGGTCATTGTGGTGATATGCCGGCCGAAGAGCTGACTGCCGGCGTCGTCGTCGTCGTGGCAAATTCAAATCTTGCGTTCATTTTGGGACACCCTTTATATTATATATATATATATATATATATATATATATATATATATATATATGCTATTTTATTTATTTTTCATAAACTCTTCAGTCGGACCCTGATGACGGAACCAGTAAGGGATTCTTCCCGCAACATTAGGCTATCCTACCTACAATAAGCCAGTTCTGAATTAGTGACAGTTATCTATTAATACACGAATTTATTCGTACGTTATGTGTTTTAATCGTAGTACAATTAACTGTTAGCAGTTAACAGGAATAATAACTATTTTAATTGTTCGGCTATATCTGTTATTGTTTGTCTGCTGTCAGTTTGTTGTCTGAAACTAAATTTCTATGTCCATTCTACTGTCAGTCTCGATGTTCTTTCGAATCGGAAATATCTATTTTAAAACTTTTTAGTTTTAATTCGAAAACAAAGTGTTGTTCTCCCTCGAACAAATCGATTGGGTTTTCAACGTTTAGAGTTTTATTTGTTTCATTACCTACCCAGCAGGCTATATGAACTATATCGATCGGTAATGTAGTAATATAACAAATTTTTGTTTTAAAAGTTGTACAACGTAAACTGTAATTGCGGCGGATCAGTTCTATTCGAATTTTTATTATAATTTTTGTATAAGGTGAAATTTCATTAATTTGTATAGCGTTTCATTCTCAATGTTTCCTTACACACTGTATTTTATGATTGTGTGAAATAATCAAAATCATCTGTTGTTAACGAAGGGAGAGGAACATGTCCGACACCTGGGAAGAGATAACAGGTGATCGAGATAAAGAGGAGGAACAGCCTCGGGAGGAATCTACAGAAGAGGAAGAAGACTCAATTTATTTTCTGGATCAGGTAAATGCGATATTTCTATTGGGTCGACAACTAAGTAATTGGGAATTCACCGACAAGTGGCGTTGTACATATTTTTAAGTACGTCGACATCTTTGCACAGATAAGCCGTAGACGGTTCTGAATGCACGTATAAGGTACATTCGGCTTCTCTGCAATGTCCCACTGTGAACTCTGGCGAATAATGGCCTTATTCGGTCATCGTCGACCTCCACCGGACGTCCAGAGCGATCCTCGTCTTTTAATGAAAATTTGCGAACCAGTACTGACACTGCGGTTCTTTTAAGTCTTCATCACCGTACACGGCGTACAACTTTTTATGAGCCCGCCAGGCATTAACACCTTTGCGAAAATAAAATATATGTATATATATGTATATGCATATATATATATATATATATATATATATATATATATATATATATATACGTTCCGGGAGAACGTCACACTATCTTTGTTAATATTCGTGATATTCGAGCGAGGTTTGTTTCTAATCGTCTTTTTTGCTTTCCCCTACCGGAATTACATATACATGTACGTACTTGTACTATAATGGGAAATATTTACAGTGTGTTGATTCCCCAGTACTTTCTTTTATAAATATTTATATAATTATATATGCATGTACATACTTGTACTATAATGTGAAATATTTACAGTGTGTTTTCGATTCGTTTAAATTTAAATAAATGTGTTTCGGTTCAAAAATTGTTCACACCGGAGCTATTTTCTGTAGAAATTCCCCCGTACTTTCTTTATATAAATATTTATATAATTATATATGCATGTACATACTTGTACTATAATGTGAAATATTTACAGTGTGTTTTCGATTCGTTTAAATTTAAATAAATGTGTTTCGGTTCAAACTTGTTCACACCGAGCCATTTTCGTAGAAATTCCCCCGTGACTTTCTTTTATATAAATATTTATATAATTATATATGCATGTACATACTTGTACTATAATGGGAAATATTTACAGTATCTTTTCGATTCGTTTAAATTTAAATAAATGTGTTTCGGTTCAAAAATTGTTCACACCGGAGCCATTTTCTGTAGAAATTCCCCCCCGTACTTTCTTTATATAAATATTTATATAATTATATATGCATGTACATACTTGTACTATAATGGAAATATTTACAGTGTGTTTTCGATTCGTTTAAATTTAAATAAATGTGTTTCGGTTCAAAAATTGTTCACACCGGAGCCATTTTCGGTAGAAATTCCCCCCGTACTTTCTTTATATAAATATTTATATAATTATATATGCATGTACATACTTGTACTATAATGTGAAATATTTACAGTGTGTTTTTGATTCGTTTAAATTTAAATAAATGTGTTTCGGTTCAAAATTGTTCACACGGAGCTATTTTCTGTAGAAATTCCCCCCCGTACTTTCTTTATATAAATATTTATATAATTATATATGCATGTACATACTTGTACTATAATGGGAAATATTTACAGTGTGTTTTCGATTCGTTTAAATTTAAATAAATGTGTTTCGGTTCACCGAGACATTTTCGGGTAGAAATTCCGTACTTTCTTTATATAAATATTTATATAATTATATATGCATGTACATACTTGTACTATAATGGGAAATCACATAAGTGTATTTTCGATTCGTTTAAATTTAAATAAATGTGTTTGGTTCAAAAATTGTTAGGACGGTAGCTATTTTATGTAGAAATTCTCTGCATTTCTTTATATAAATATTTATATAATTATATATGCATGTACATACTTGTACTATAATGGAAATATTTACAGTATCTTTTCGATTCGTTTAAATTTAAATAAATGTGTTTCGGTTCAAAAATTGTTAGACGGAGCCTATTTCATTACTTTCTTTATATAAATATTTATATAATTATATATGTTTTCGATTCGTTTAAATTTAAATTCCGGTGTTTCGTAGAAATTCCCCTTTCTTTATATAAATATTTATATAATTATATATGCATGTACATACTTGTACTATAATGGGAAATATTTACAGTGTGTTTTCGATTCGTTTAAATTTAAATAAATGTGTTTCGGTTCAAAAATTGTTAGGACGGTAGCTATTTTATGTAGAAATTCCCCCCCGTACTTTCTTTATATAAATATTTATATAATTATATATGCATGTACATACTTGTACTATAATGGGAAATATTTACAGTGTGTTTTCGATTCGTTTAAATTTAAATAAATGTGTTTCGGTTCAAAAATTGTTCACACCGGAGCTATTTTCTGTAGAAATTCCCCCCGTACTTTCTTTATATAAATATTTATATAATTATATATGCATGTACATACTTGTACTATAATGGGAAATATTTACAGTGTGTTTTCGATTCGTTTAAATTTAAATAAATGTGTTTCGGTTCAAAATTGTTCACACCGGAGCCATTTTCGGTAGAAATTCCCCCCCGTACTTTCTTTATATAAATATTTATATAATTATATATGCATGTACATACTTGTACTATAATGTGAAATATTTTCAGTGTGTTTTCGATTCGTTTAAATTTAAATAAATGTGTTTCGGTTCAAAAATTGTTCACACCGGAGCCATTTTCTGTAGAAATTCCCCGTACTTTCTTTATATAAATATTTATATAATTATATATGCATGTACATACTTGTACTATAATGGGAAATATTTACAGTGTGTTTTCGATTCACTTTGAATTTAAATAAATGTGTTTCGGTTCAAAATTGTTAGACGGCTAGCTATTTTCTGTAGAAATTCCTCTCATACTTTCTTTATATAAATATTTATATAATTATATATGCATGTACATACTTGTACTATAATGGAAATATTTACAGTATCTTTTCGATTCGTTTGAATTTAAATAAATGTGTTTCAAAATTGTTCACTGGAGCCATTTTCGTAGAAATTTCCCCTTGATTTCTTTTATATAAATATTTATAATTATATTGCATGTACATTTGTACTATAATTTTACAGTGTTTTGATTCTAAATAAATGTGTTTCGTTCAAAAATTTTAGGACGGAGCTATTTTCTGTAGAAATTCTCAATTTTCTTTATGTAAATATTTATATAATTATATATGCATGTACATACTTGTACTATAATGGGAAATATTTACAGTATCTTTTTGATTCGTTTAAATTTAAATAAATGTGTTTTTAAATTGTAGACATTGGAGCCATTTTTGTGAAATTTCTGCATTTCTTTATATAAATATTTATATAATTATATTCATGTACACTTGTACTATATGGGAAATATTTACAGTATCTTCGATCTGTTTAAATTTAAATAAATGTGTTTCGTTCAAAAAATAGGATTTGTAGCTATTTTATGTAGAAATTCCTGTACTTTCTTTATATAAATATTTATATAATTATATATGCATTTATATAATTATATAAATATAATACACAGACAGACAGATACACACATAAGACAGACAGACAGACAGATTACACACAGAGATAGACACATTGCACATTGGCCACACACCCAGACAGATACACACATCCAGACACACACACACACACACACTCACAGACACACACACAAGTTCTGAATTCTATTTCGGACCGAGGAATTGGTATTTAAGCCGATTGTCATTATCACAGTTGTCATCTTCACTTTTAGCCCAGTTTCGCTTTTGTAGTTTACGCTTCTAGTATAAAACTACCACTACCTACGGGAGATGGGAGATCACGCCCGGCAGATGTGATCTGGGAAGGGGGGGCGCCTGGCTGTTGAAAATAACAGAATTTTGAAAAGATGGGTGAGGATAACTCATGTGAACAATGTATTGTGGATAGAATTGCAAACCTGTCCAGGTGACCTATATATATATATATATATATCTAAAAAGTCTGGAGACCGCTTCCAAATTTTAGTAGACTGTTTTTCCTATAACTTTCAATTCGTGAATACCCGCTTTGTTTTTCGATTATTCGTTCATATTATAGCATGTATGATAGATAGAGATGATTAGTTACTTTCCGTTCAGCCCTGAACCACTACCTCTGGATTGCTTCTTTTAATGCATATTATAATCATGCTTCCCTGATAGACTTCCTGACCGAAGTCAAAAAGAAGAATGGCTATGTTTAACAGTGAAGAGAGTGAAGTAAGTGTGTAACTGTTTTAACCATTTTTTCAATTCTACGGACAAATAAAATAAATATAAACTAGTTCGTATAGATTAACTATATCTGGTTATATAAATCGATAGACTATTCGAAACATATTTCTATTTAAAAACCTTTAGCGATATACTTTTTTGGATAACATTTTCTTAAATAATGTATACAATTTTGTTCTCGAATGTTTTATACTAATCGGTTAAGAAATAAAGTCATCATGCGATTATTACTTAAAAATGCGAAAAGGTAAAATATAACCTAGTTCTTGGCCAGAAATATTTGTAAAATGGTTTTGAAAGTAGTTCCAAATAAATTTTTGTACTTTAAGGACAAAATACTAGACATCGATGATTTATTTTTTAGATAATTATTTGAGGAAAATATTTAAAAGCGATTTAATCAGTTCGATAACCTTATAATGGGTTATAGCACCTAATCTGAATTTTTATAAATGGGCGAGAAATTTGTTAAATATTTTAATTTATAAAATACAAGTTTTTATCTCGTAAATTAAAGCCCGACCAGTTATATTAATGCTATATACTATACTAATTGATAATCGAGATATTTTATACTACTTAGTGAAAAAACTGATCTGTCATTAATAGGTAAATGAGATCCATTTAATAATTTTATTAATCCGGATCCGAATGACTGACAAGGTCACTTATAAGGTGGGGCTTATAAATATACAATAAATGTTAAAAATATTTCCATTTAAAATACTTAGTAGCTCCGCTAATTGAATTTTAACCCTTTCTAATTTTTTCCTAAGACGGAATATTTTTTTTCCCTTTAAATTGAAACCCAGTAATTAGTTATAATACATTAATGCTAAAATACGAAGATACTAATTAATTAATAATCACCCTGTTTTATGTTACTGTCATAAATGTCTCTGTTTGGCCAAACATAAATCCTTTTTCTATAATCTAGATAATGTCATTAATCAGCCAGAGTTTAGTGTGCTTATACTAAATGTACAGTTAGGTGAAATAAATTTTTTAAACCAGCCCTTAAAGGTGGCAATAAACTGTGAAAAATTATGAAAGCAAATTTCCACTTTATTTTTGTATTGTAAAATACAAATACATATTCTTTATTTTCAATGAATACATGTAGTACATCTTACACACACACACACACACACTGACAAAGGAATTTAACCGAAAGAATCGTCTACAAATTTCTGTCTTATACAACGATAAGGTTGTAGGGATTTTTATTTAAAACAGATAAAAAACCCGACCGGTGTGTCGAGTCAGGAAAAATCCGTCGCTTTTTAATAGGTAAATAACATTTTTTTTTTTTTTTTTTTTAAAATTTATGTTTTATAAATAGATATTTTATAGGCCGAACGTGAGAGGCCCAAGTAGAATACAATATGGAGTGGTCCACGACCGTTCTCGTGTAAAGTCGGCGTTTGTCAGGCCCAATCTCGGCATCGTCCGTTCGTTTATAATTTGAATTTTCTCGTCGAGTATATTATCTAATATGAACGTTTATCCGTATATTCACTCGTTTGATATTTCGTCATCCTGTTCATTGTTCGAAAATTACATGCAACCATCAGCATTCCTACAGGTGATCAGCTGTCCCATGTAAATGTTTTTATGTATATCTATACCTATATCTATCTATCTATATTTATATATATATATATATATATATATATATATATATATATATATATATATATATATAAAGTCTTGTTCTGTAAGCGGAGTAAATAGAGGGAGGATAAACTATAAACCCCTTAATATATATATATATATATATATATATATGTTATTTTTATGTTAATATGTTTTTAAAAAAATGGTTATTTCAATTAAAATACGTATTTGATCTACAAAATGATATAGATGAAAAGGCTTTATAGCACCCTTGTCCATCCCCAAGCTCTCAGAATGACTGACTTGGCCCAGCCCGCCTTATAAATATAATGTCTTTCTTAACAAAGGCTTTGTCAAATTCTATGTTGATGTTATGAGTCAATACCACTCGGGTTTCTGACTGCCCTTCTGACTCTCCTCCCAGATTTGGCAAACCCTTTGTTAAGGTTTATTTACTACCTTCTTATTTCTAAAGTTCGGGGACAGGTTTTCCATAATCCTCCTCGGCCCATTGTATTCTGCTCGTTGTGACAGGAATGATGCTTGTAAAATAAAAATAAAATTAACTAAGCACAAGAAAAGTAAATACAAGAGGTAACTAAACTAATATTAAACTTCGCCGAGGGGGTCCTACTATTTACAATTTTCTCCGGCGATCGGGATCGGGAATCCGTTCGCGGACTGTGCCCTTTATTTTGCGGCCCCGGATTGCCGCGGAGCTCGATCGCCGACCTATCTCTGAACTTGAGTCTCGTTCGCGAACCGCACTCTCTTCTTCCGCGGAGTCCGCAACCCTGGAGGTGGGCGGTCTCGTGTCGCCCTGCGGGTTGTCGGCCCTCTCAAGTCGCACCCGGTTTCTACTCAACAAACGCGCGACCCGATACGGCCCCAGATATCGCGGATCTGTTTTCCTGCGCCGGCAGGCGTTCTTACGGAAGACCACATCACCCACGCGTATCTCTTCGAGTAAATTTCTGTCCCTGTATTATGCTTGTTAGTCATTTCCGTTTTGTCTTCTCAATTTTGTCCGACACGCCCGCCCGTGCCGATAGGGAATTTGTTAAATCGTGCGGGTCTGACCTGTCGCGGAGTGTACGCTGTAGTTATAGGCTAGGACGGCTCTAGCCATCGCGTTCGTTCCCGTTACGCCTTTCCCGACTTTCAATAAATTTAAATGCTCCGCGAGGGTCCCGTGCAGGCGTTCGATCATACGTGTGGATTGCGGATGTCGCGGCGTTGTATAATGCCAGCCAATATCGAGCTCTTTCAGTGTATCGCGGAGACGTTTATTGTCAAATTCGCGGCCCTTGTCCATAATGACCAAATTCGGTTTTCCTTGCGTCGCGAATCGTTCTAACAGTGCTGTCCTAATTGCGCTCGCCGTCTTATTTCTAATTCGCCGGGCGTAGGCTAGGCGTGAGTACTCGTCAATCGTTGTGAGGTACTTTTCCTTATCCCAGAAGAATACGTCCATCTGGACTCTCGAACCCGGCTCTGTCGGGGTCGGTGTAACCATCCGCGGGCTTCTAGCGGTCTCCTTACGTACTTTACTCGGTTACACACCGAACACTCACCGATAATTTTCTGACTGTGCCCAACATGTTGGGCCAGTAGTACTCCCTCTTTAAGTGGTCCACTGTTTCCTTTTCACCCTATGATTTGTGATACCGGTATGGTAGCTTTTACTATTCCGTATTGTCTCGTCTCCGATTTTATGGTTTCCACCATCCTGTCGCAAACTATTAGCTGGCCGGTCCGTCCTATTTGTTCTGCTAGGTAGGCTGTAATCAGCCTCTGTTCTAACTCCCGAGAATCGGTATACGCATGATACGATCTGTCCTGGTCAAGTACTTGTTGCAGAGTTTCCACCAACTGCTCGGTTGACGCGTCCGTCCCCACGCGAACTGTCGTTGTCCGCGTATGCGCATACCGATCGCGCTCTGTCAATATTTCCGACCCCTGTATGCTCACTAGGATCAACTGATCCCGCTTGTCGTTGATTATTTGCGACAGTCGAGTCACTCCTGACGGAAGGTCAGATTCTGGCTCTTCCGGGTGGCGGGTGGTCTCTCTACGGTCGTCCCTAGACCTCTATCGCTAAATGCCCCGTCTCTTAGGTATCTCAGGGCGAATGGGGTATCTCCTCTCCGGCTACCTCTGGTCGTCCGCGCTGTTTTCTCCGGCGTTGATTCCTGGAGAGACAGTCTGCCACCACGTTCTCCGAACCTCAGGTGATATCACGAAGTCGTACGCGGCTAGCCGCTCTTTCCACTTCGTGATACGCGCAGACGTCTCCTTCAGTTTGTCAACCCAGACTAACGGCTTATGGTCCGTCCGGACCGCGAACGATCTCCCAAACACGTACGGCCTGAATTGTTCTATTCCCCATACGACTCCCAGCAGTTCGCGTTCTATCGTACTATAATTCCGCCTGCGGGCGTTAACTTCCGACTCGCGAATGCGATCGGCCTATCTCCGTCCTCTTCCGGCTGGGAGAGGACCGCGCCTATCGCTTCCTGACTCGCGTCGGTCGTTATTACGAACTGCTGTTCGAAGTCGGGGAATTTCAAGACGGGGCAGAGCAAAGGGCCTCCTTACATCGTTCAACCGCATCCAGGACTCTTGCGGTGATGCTGAACTCTTCCCTTTTCAGCATCGCCGTCAAGGGCTCCGTAATGTGGGCGAACGACCGGATAAATCGCCGATAATATCCTACCATACCCAAGAACGTCCGGACCTCTTTAACGTTCTTGGGTACCGGCATTCCCTTTATAGCTCTGATCTTTTCCGCATTCGGACTCACCCCGTGGCCGTAATCTCGTGTCCCATAAATTTGATCTGGTCTACTGCCAACGTCGTTTTGTCGGCTGCGACCTTCAATCCAAATTCTCAATTCTCTCGAATAGCTTCCTGAGGTATGTTCGTGGTCTTCAGCGTCTTACTGAAGACCACGATGTCGTCCATGTATATCTGGACACACCCTCATCTAATCCTTCGAGGAATTCATCCATCAATCGTTGGAAGGTCGCTGGGGTATCTTTTAGCCCGAATGGCATCCGTAAGAACTCATAGTGTCCGCGCTCGAAACTGAAGGCTGTTTTTCCACATCCTCCGGATGCATACGTATCTGGTGATACCGACTTCAGATCGAGCGTGCTGAAACTTGAGCGCCCGCCATTCGGTCCAACATCTCTTCCAAGCGGGGCAGCGGGTACCTTTCCAGCCTAGTCCTACTATTCAATTCTCTATAATCTACACAACTCGGTATTTTGTACGCCGTCTGCCCCTAGTTTCTTGGGACCACAGGGGCTGCAAAACGACGACGTCGATCGCCGTATAATGCCTTGCTCTATCATTTCTTTGATGTGCTCCGCGATTATCTCTCTCATCGCCTGTGGGTACCTACGCGGTTTAACATACACCGGTTTTGTGCCTTCCAGATCAATGGTATGCCGGACTCTACCTGTTGCCGTTAACGGTTCCTTCTTTGTAGAATGTATCACCATACCGGTCTTTAATTTTCCGCGATAATTTTTCGCGCGTGGTCTGAGCGCTCGACCGATGTGACCGCGACATGTCCGCGTCCCTGCGTCCCACGCTTCGCGCTGTAACGACGGTTGCCCAGGGTTACCGTCCAGCAGCCGTTTGTCAGTCGCTGTTCCCGTTTACCCTCTCAATAACGTCGCAACCGATTATCATGTCGTATTTTCTACTGGGCAACCTCGCGACGTGTACCGCGGCTGTTCCTGATTTACTGGTCAGTTTCCGGAGGAATCTTTGTCTCGCCCAACAGTCGTTCCACTCCGGTCACGGTCCTGACTGTACATTACATGGGTCCCCTGATGTGGTCCCCTGAATTCCTGCACGCCGCAGGCGAGATCAACGTCGAGTCGGACCCGTATCTAAGAGGGCCCACAATCCCCAGGACTTAATGAATATTACGGGCAGCAAGCCTGGTCGCGCACACTCCCGGGGTGAAGCCCGTTACCCCGGTGTCCGCTGCCCGTATGCCGAGACCACCTCACCTCAGCTGGAGTGGCGTCTCCTGCTGGATTCGGGCGCCGTTTTCGTTTTTTTTGATTTTGTTGTTGTTCGAAAGTGACGATGAGCTGGTGATGGGTGCGTGGGTTTGGTGCTTGGTGTGATTCTTTGCGGTGGTGGTTGGGGTGTTTGGGAGGTTTTGGACGGGCTGGGAGTTTTGCCCGTGTGCGTTTTTGTGGTGGACGGTGGTTCGCTCGAATGGCTGTTTTGTCTGGCGTTGTTGCCGCGCTTGATGTCACTTCCGTCCAGCAACGTTTCTTTCATTTTCGGCCCTTATGGCCTCTAAGGCTTCTTGAACCCTGTGCGACCTGCGGGTGTCGCTTCCCAATTGATTTGGCCAACGTGTGTCCCACCCCCAACATTTGTTTAACGAGCTCCAATAGTACTAGTTGCGACTGGTCGCGCTGCCCGTCTCTTCCACTGCCGATCCGACCTCTTCCAGCGCGGGCCTCACCTCTTCCATCACCCTGACGGCGTACGCTAGGTGGCTCTCCCTGTTTCACGCTCCATCTTTACAATTTTGCCCACTGTCTCCAGATCGAGGCCCCTGACCCGGCGTAGTGTTCCTTCAGCCGGTTCCGGACTCAACCCAGGGCTGCTGGACCCGCAACCCGATCTCCGTAAGACGGACCTGTCGATCCGCCCCACGAGGTCCTCTACTAGTGGTGTGCATAGTTCTGGCGGCAGCCTGCCGTCAAAATTTCTTTATGAAGGCCGTCCGCCTTCTCCAACCACTCGGTGAGGTCGCGGGCCTGGCCTCGAACGGCCACAGGTTACCTATTCGCACCGCCAGATAGGATGTCCTATGATTCTGTGCGGCCATCCATGCCGTCGTGGCTGCGTCCATTGTGGCCTGGTCGGGCGATTTCGCCATAGTTTTGCTGCCAAACGGTAGAACCACGCGCAAGGAAGAGAACGAAAGAAAAGCAGAAAGAAAGAAGGAAAAAATTTTCCTGATCGCACTAATACTTCCCGGTTTCACCAGTTATTTTTCTCAGTGAAAGAATAGTGTTTTTAAAACGGTTATTTCAATTAAAACACGATTTATTTGATCTACAAAATGATACAGATGAAAAGGTTTACAGCACCCGTCCGGTCTCAAGCTCTGAATCAGACTGACTCGGCTCCTGCCCGCTTTACAATATAACGTTCTTCTTAACAAAGGGCTTTGTCAAATCTCTATGTTGATGTTATGAGTCATACTACCACTCGGGTTTCGCCCTTCTGACTTATATATATATATATATATATATATAT
>JACDQD010000006.1:29659936-29666897 GCA_019843655.1 Lethocerus indicus | reverse complement strand
AATGGCAGCCCTGTACGATCAAAAAAAGCCGATTTCGGTTTTTGCCCATAACTCCAGTTCTATTAGAAGATGAAGGAAAACTCAGTCGCTTTGGAAGCCCTTGTAGAGCCTATCTGCACGCAATGGCAGCCCTGTACGATCAAAAACCGCTTTCAGTTTTGCCCATGCTCCTTCTATTGAAGATGAAGGGAAAACTCGGTCGCTTTTTGAAGCCCTTGAAGAGCCTATCTGCACGCAATGGCAGCCCTGTACGATCAAAAAACTTTTTCGGTTTTGCCCATAACTCAGTTCTATTGAAGATAGAAGGGAAAACTCGGTCGCTTTTGAAGCCCTTGAAGAGCCTATCTGCACACACTGTGGCAGCCCTGTACGATCAAAAAACTTTTTCGGTTTTTGCCCATAACTCCAGTTCTATTGAGAGATAGAAGGAAAACTCAGTCGCTTTTGAAGCCCTTGAAGAGCCCTATCTGCACGCAATGGCAGCCCTGTACGATCAAAAAAAACTTTTCGGTTTTTTGCCCATAACTCCAGTTCTATTGAAGATAGAAGGGAAAACTCGGTCGCTTTTTGAAGCCCTTGAAGAGGCCTATCTGCACACGCAATGGCAGCCCTGTACGATCAAAAAACTTTTTTCGGTTTTTTGCCCATAACTCCAGTTCTATTGAAGATAGAAGGGAAAACTCGGTCGCTTTTTGAAGCCCTTGAAGAGGCCTATCTGCACACGCAATGGCAGCCCTGTACGATCAAAAAAAACTTTTTTCGGTTTTTTGCCCATAACTCCAGTTCTATTGAAGATAGAAGGGAAAACTCGGTCGCTTTTTGAAGCCCTTGAAGAGGCCTATCTGCACACGCAATGGCAGCCCTGTACGATCAAAAAAACTTTTTTCGGTTTTTTGCCCATAACTCCAGTTCTATTGAAGATGAAGGGAAAACTCGGTCGCTTTTGAAGCCCTTGAAGAGGCCTATCTGCACGCAATGGCAGCCCTGTACGATCAAAAAACTTTTTCGGTTTTTGCCCATAACTCCTTCTATTGAAGATAGAGGGAAAACTCAGTCGCTTTTGAAGCCCTTGAAGAGCCTATCTGCACACACAATGGCAGCCCTGTACGATCAAAAACTTTTTCGGTTTTTGCCCATAACTCCAGTTCTATTGAAGATGAAGGGAAAACTCGGTCGCTTTTTGAAGCCCTTGAAGAGGCCTATCTGCACACGCAATGGCAGCCCTGTACGATCAAAAAAACTTTTTTCGGTTTTTTGCCCATAACTCCAGTTCTATTGAAGATAGAAGGGAAAACTCAGTCGCTTTTTGAAGCCCTTGAAGAGGCCTATCTGCACACGCAATGGCAGCCCTGTACGATCAAAAAAACCGATTTCGGTTTTTTGCCCATAACTCCAGTTCTATTGAAGATAGATGGGAAAACTCAGTCGCTTTTTGAAGCCCTTGAAGAGGCCTATCTGCACACACAATGGCAGCCCTGTACGATCAAAAAAACCTTTTTCGGTTTTTTGCCCATAACTCCAGTTCTATTGAAGATAGAAGGGAAAACTCGGTCGCTTTTTGAAGCCCTTGAAGAGGCCTATCTGCACACGCAATGGCCCTGTACGATCAAAAAACTTTTTCGGTTTTTGCCCATAACTCCAGTTCTATTGAAGATAGAAGGAAAACTCAGTCGCTTTTGAAGCCTTGAAGAGGCCTATCTACTGCACACAATGGCAGCCCTGTACGATCAAAAAAACTTTTTCGGTTTTTGCCCATAACTCCAGTTCTATTGAAGATAGAAGGAAAACTCAGTCGCTTTTGAAGCCTTGAAGAGCCTATCTGCACACAATGGCAGCCCTGTACGATCAAAAAAAACTTTTCAGTTTTTTACCCGCAACTCAGTTCTATTGAAGATGAGAGGAAAACTCAGTCGCTTTTGAAGCCCTTGAAGAGCCTATCTGCACGCAATGGCAGCCCTGTACGATCAAAAAACTTTTTTCGGTTTTTGCCATAACTCCAGTTCTATTAGAGATGAGAGGAAAACTCGGTCGCTTTTTGAAGCCCTTGAGCCTATCTGCACTGTGTAGCGGCCCTGTACGATCAAAAAAACGTTTTTTCGGTTTTTGCCCATAACTCCAGTTCTATTGAGATAGAGGAAAACTCAGTCGCTTTTGAAGCCCTTGAGAGGCCTATCTGCACACTGTTAGCAGCCCTGTACGATCAAAAAAACTTTTTCGGTTTTTGCCCATAACTCGGTTCTATTGAGATAGGGGAAAACTCGGTCGCTTTTGAAGCCCTTGAAGAGGCCTATCTGCACACGCAATGGCAGCCCTGTACGATCAAAAAAACTTTTTCGGTTTTTGCCCATAACTCGGTTCTATTGAGATAGGGGAAAACTCGGTCGCTTTTGAAGCCCTTGAAGAGGCCTATCTGCACACGCAATGGCAGCCCTGTACGATCAAAAAACTTTTTCGGTTTTTGCCCATAACTCAGTTCTATTGAGATGGGAAAACTCGGTCGCTTTTGAAGCCCTTGAAGAGCCTATCTGCACGCAATGGCAGCCCTGTACGATCAAAAAACTTTTTCGGTTTTTGCCCATAACTCCAGTTCTATTGAAGATAGAAGGAAAACTCAGTCGCTTTTTGAAGCCCTTGAAGAGGCCTATCTGCACGCAATGGCAGCCCTGTACGATCAAAAAACTTTTTCGGTTTTTGCCCATAACTCAGTTCTATTGAAGATGAGAGGAAAACTCAGTCGCTTTTTGAAGCCCTTGAGGCCTATCTGCACGCAATGGCAGCCCTGTACGATCAAAAACTTTTTCGGTTTTTGCCCATAACTCAGTTCTATTGAAGATAGAAGGAAAACTCAGTCGCTTTTGAAGCCCTTGAAGAGGCCTATCTGCACACGCAATGGCAGCCCTGTACGATCAAAAACTTTTTCGGTTTTTGCCCATAACTCAGTTCTATTGAAGATAGAGGAAAACTCGGTCGCTTTTAGGCCCTTGAAGAGGCCTATCTGCACGCAATGGCAGCCCTGTACGATCAAAAAAACTTTTTCGGTTTTGCCCATAACTCAGTTCTATTGAAGATGAAGGGAAAACTCAGTCGCTTTTGAAGCCCTTGAAGAGGCCTATCTGCACTGTGGCAGCCCTGTACGATCAAAAAAACTTTTTTCGGTTTTTTGCCCATAACTCCAGTTCTATTGAAGATAGAAGGGAAAACTCGGTCGCTTTTTGAAGCCCTTGAAGAGACTATCTGCACAATGGCAGCCCTGTACGATCAAAAAAACTTTTTTCGGTTTTTTGCCCATAACTCCAGTTCTATTGAAGATAGAAGGGAAAACTCGGTCGCTTTTGAAGCCCTTGAAGAGGCCTATCTGCACACGCAATGGCAGCCCTGTACGATCAAAAAAACTTTTTTCGGTTTTTTGCCCATAACTCCAGTTCTATTGAAGATAGAAGGGAAAACTCGGTCGCTTTTTGAAGCCCTTGAAGAGGCCTATCTGCACACGCAATGGCAGCCCTGTACGATCAAAAAAACTTTTTTCGGTTTTTTGCCCATAACTCCAGTTCTATTGAAGATAGAAGGGAAAACTCGGTCGCTTTTTGAAGCCCTTGAAGAGGCCTATCTGCACACGCAATGGCAGCCCTGTACGATCAAAAAACCTTTTTTCGGTTTTTTGCCCATAACTCCAGTTCTATTGAAGATAGAAGGGAAAACTCGGTCGCTTTTGAAGCCCTTGAAGAGGCCTATCTGCACACGCAATGGCAGCCCTGTACGATCAAAAAACCTTTTTTCGGTTTTTTGCCCATAACTCCAGTTCTATTGAAGATAGAAGGGAAAACTCGGTCGCTTTTTGAAGCCCTTGAAGAGGCCTATCTGCACACGCAATGGCAGCCCTGTACGATCAAAAACACTTTTTTCGGTTTTTTGCCCATAACTCCAGTTCTATTGAAGATAGAAGGGAAAACTCGGTCGCTTTTTGAAGCCCTTGAAGAGCCTATCTGCACACGCAATGGCAGCCCTGTACGATCAAAAACTTTTTCGGTTTTGCCCATAACTCAGTTCTATTGAAGATAGAGGAAAACTCAGTCGCTTTTGAAGCCCTTGAAGAGGCCTATCTGCACGCAATGGCAGCCCTGTACGATCAAAAAACTTTTTTCGGTTTTTGCCCATAACTCCAGTTCTATTGAAGATAGAAGGGAAAACTCGGTCGCTTTTTGAAGCCCTTGAAGAGGCCTATCTGCACACGCAATGGCAGCCCTGTACGATCAAAAAACTTTTTCGGTTTTTTGCCCATAACTCAGTTCTATTGAAGATAGAGGAAAACTCGGTCGCTTTTGAAGCCCTTGAAGAGGCCTATCTGCACGCAATGGCAGCCCTGTACGATCAAAAAACTTTTTCGGTTTTGCCCATAACTCAGTTCTATTGAAGATGAAGGGAAAACTCAGTCGCTTTTGAAGCCCTTGAAGAGGCCTATCTGCACGCAATGGCAGCCCTGTACGATCAAAAACTTTTCGGTTTTTGCCCATAACTCCAGTTCTATTGAGAGATAGAAGGGAAAACTCAGTCGCTTTTGAAGCCCTTGAAGAGGCCTATCTGCACGCAATGTGACCCTGTACGATCAAAAAAACTTTTTTCGGTTTTTTGCCCATAACTCCAGTTCTATTGAAGATAGAGGAAAACTCAGTCGCTTTTGAAGCCCTTGAAGAGCCTATCTACACGCAATGGCAGCCCTGTACGATCAAAAAAAAACTTTTTCGGTTTTTATAACTCCAGTTCTATTGAAGATGAAGGGAAAACTCAGTCGCTTTTTGAAGCCCTTGAAGAGGCCTATCTGCACCAATGGCGATCAAAAAAAACCGATTTCGGTTTTGCCTAACTCCACTATTGAAGATAGAAGGGAAAACTCAGTCGCTTTGTAGTAGGTGGCCTACTGCACACCAATGCAGCCCTGTACGATCAAAAAAACGTTTTCGGTTTTGCCCATAACTCAGTTCTATTGAAGATAGAAGGAAAACTCAGTCGCTTTTGAAGCCCTTGAAGGCCTATCTGCACGCAATGGCAGCCCTGTACGATCAAAAAGCTTTTTCGGTTTTGCCCATAACTCCGTTCTATTGAAGATGAAGGGAAAACTCAGTTGCTTTTGTAGCCCTTGTAGTGGCCTACCTGCACACGCAATGGCAGCCCTGTACGATAAAAAAACTCTCTTAGAGCTCTAACAGCACACAGCAGGACTTGTGTTCGATTAACAGGGGGGCCGGTGAAGTTTTTGGGTCAATTCTAAACCGTAAACAGCGTTTATTTTCGAAAACTGCATTACAGTGCATAAGTAACCTCGAGACGTTCTAATTTATATCATTTTTTTCCATTCAAAATACACAATTCTGCGAGACAAAACATCGGTATATTCTGTTTACCTTCTTAGTTGGATTATGAAAATATCAACATTAAAATCATATATATATATATATATATGAGTCATGGGGCGACAAAGAAGTCCCCGAGTTATTAGACAACAAACATAAACGTGGAGCTTCGACAAAACCCTCTGTTAATAGTCGGATGCCTTTGAAATTCTCGTGTTAAATATGGTCATTATGAAAAAAACTTTTTTTATGAGTTGACATTCTTGAAACTAGTGACAAGATGGCGGACGCGTTTTCTGTAATTTCCAGAGTCAAAGTTCGGCCGGTTGAATATATAAAATCATTAAATCTTTTGACGGAACCGAAAGATTTCTCTTTCGGTTTGCCGTCAATTTCCTTCAATTTTCTTTATGATACGTATCGATTGTAATTGTTGGCTGCGGGCGAAATCAGCCGTGGAAACTAAAACAGTGTGGCCGACATTTTTCGGTCAATAATATCAATATTGCATTTTCGGTTATTAATTTTTATTCCTTTTGCTAGCACGCATATTTCGTCCTCGCTCTGTTGCAATTTGACCAAACCAATTTAATAATTATTAAATAGACAAAAGGTGTACTACTGTTCGAAAACTCGGCTCAGTCCACAATTTTGTTTTCGTTTTTTTCTTTTTTTCAATAAACCAAATTTACACTGGTCTGACAATAAAAAAAAAACGTAGACCGTCTAATTTTGCCCGATTTTCACCGTCTTTAACGCCGAATCGAATTCTGGTTTTGGCGAAAATCGAAAACGTCTTCGAAAAATATGCTACAACTTTTCGAAAAATATTTTTCGACAGCCATACGATATTTTTCCGAATATTTAATTTTTTTATATATTACTCTATATTTTCCTCCGTGCTTTTCACTAAACGTCGAAAAATTACAAATTACATACTGGGTAATTCGATTCTGTAATTCGGTTCAATCGGCAATTCGACAAAGTATATATATATATATATATATATATATATATATATATATATATAGACATAATTTTTTTATTTACAAATAAATAATTTTTATTATTAACAACAACCTTCACAAAATATGAATATATTTTGGACCGACAGGCTCAATTATTCGGAGAGAAATTTATGCGATACGACAACCGGCTTGCCCTAAATATATATATATATATACGATATTACATTTATTACATTAACTATTACAGGCCTTAAAATTACTAATTACAATACGCAGGGAATTCATTATCGATAATTGGTACAGATAACGCTCAGAATTCAAGTTTAAGAGCTCAATTTATATATATATAAATTTATATATATATATATATATATATATTGAGATTTCAGTGCGGAGAATATACAATTCATTTCATTTAATATGAAGAAATATCCTTTAATTATATATCCCGACACAATTTTTTCACAATCTCACCGGTGTATTTACCGAAGAAAATTGTTTTTAAACAGGAAATATTATTTTTATTTTTCGAACTCCATCTCCATTTCGCCTTAGCACTTGGAGCAAATCGGTTTCGAAAATTTTTTCAAGATTATTTCCAGACCAGTCCGGGCCACCAATTGGGATATATAAAATAAATATAAC
>JACDQD010000006.1:29597436-29654936 GCA_019843655.1 Lethocerus indicus | reverse complement strand
TGTTGTGTCAGTTGTTGTACTCGAGTAAACGTGGGGCCGGCGCAAAGTTTAGAATTGGACGAAAGGAAATCAAGTTTTGAAGCGGTATTTTAAGTAGGAAAACATTAATTAGGTTCACGACGGCAATGGACAATCCATCCTGCATATTCACGTGCAAATATCCTGAACTGGACACGTTGCGCAGTCAGTAGTCGGTGGTGCAGTTGGGCGGCATCCGTCTGTCTGTTGATGTTAATAACGTTGGACCATTTCGAACACCTACAGCTATATATATATCTTTAAGTTGGACTTTAAGCTAGACTTTCACCAAAATGAGATACGACTCCGTCGATTAGTTGGCAAGTTATCGACTGTTAAGCGGTGGATAACATTTTTGGACCCCTGTATCCATTAGGGGTACCCAAAAGTAATCGACATTTTGACTTTGGAATTCATTTTAAATTCACTAAAAAAACTTTAATTATTAATCTACTATATATATATATTATCGACAACTCTCCGCCGCCTCCTGAAGAACTCCTCGAGACCAGAAAATACATCGTATCAAATTGCCGATTACTTTTGGGCACACCTAATATGTTAAAGTTTCGAATTACCGAAGGATATAGGATATTTACGAAAAAGGTGATTTAGAACTTTCGTAAAACATTTTTCTATCGTTAGAAACCATTCGAGATGCCGATTCGATTTGCTAATAGCAATTTGAACGATTTCAATCAATTATAAACGCTCTCTAATGAAAATTAAAAACCACACGTATTTTTTGTAATGAATGATAATCGAAGTGATGTTCGGATATAATAACTATGGGGGGTCTGTCGAGAATTAGGGTACAACTTTGGGATTGAACGATGCGAATAATTTTCAATTTTTAACGTAACGACAAAAACAAATCGTAAAAACTATTTATACGATATTTCGAAATCCTGTTATTCAACAGTAGAGTGTATCGGATTCGAGTTTATCAGTCGTTTTTATATTTCGAATTCGTATTTATATCCCCCCGATATACGGCGAATGAAAGAAAAATCTGTGAAAATTATAGCGATATCGATACGGTAGTAGCGGCGAATTAAATTTGAAGTTTATAACGAACATAATGTAAATAATATAGGCGGCTCTTAGCTGTGAGATAACGCGGACGATATCGAACTGAGCTATGAATCCGATTCCAACGATAGCGATATATTTCCCGTTATACGACCGATATGTACCGAGAATTGAAAGTGATACAGGGAATGGATAATATTCCGTCTGCTACGGATTTCGATATTTCGCCACGAATTGCCGGAACCGCAAATTTCCGACGATACAAAAGAACCGTTGGATTTTTTTCGATTATACTTTTACGGACACATCGATCGATTCCACATAATAAAAGAGACAGACGATAATATGTCCGGCACGAAGTTGCCGGTATAATATGAATGGAAAAAAAAGTTCGAGCGCAAAGGGTTAAGTAAATTGTTAATGGACTCACTTGCATATATTCTGAAAACGCGTTTTCAAGGTACGGAGGTTTGGCCTCCCAGTGTTTGAGCTCGGCGACTATCAGGTTGTTCATGATTTCGAGCAGTTTGGCGTTGGCGTCCCGGCGTGCTCTTTCACTTTCTGCGTAGCGTGTTTCCAGATAGTTCGCGTTGTGTCGCCGATCAGACCTGCGCCAAAAAATTCCCGAGCGAGATATTGGTGTTGGTTTAACGTCTTCCATTACTATCGGGTCGGCATGACTGAGTAATCGTGGAATTTGGCGGCGACAAGCGGCTTTGTTGTACATATTTTTAAGTACGTCACAGTACATCTTCGTACGGATAAGATTGTTCGATAAGCTATTATTTGCGGTCCTTTCTGCGAAACATTCCGCATCAAAATTACCGGACGTCCGGTGGAGGTCGATCGGAATAAAGGCCATTATCGGAGAAGATTATATAATTTTGGTTAAAATTTACTGTAGGGCCCCCTCCCCTGAGGTGTATTCATATATCGGTATATACGGGCGAATCGATATATCGAACTTGTTACTAGAAATTGCATCGTTTATGCTGGTACTCGGTTCTTGACACTCCTTTTCTTCGCCATATTTTATAAGGCTTAAAATTACGGACGGAAAAATAAAGATATGCGTACACGCACACTCGGTCTCTCTTTTTCTAACGGATAGCGCTCGAAAATGACGACAATGAAATTTACCAACCCCTTATATAAACGATGTATTTTCGATCAATCCTCATCGGAGAGAGGAATGAGAGTAATGCGCTCTTAATTGTCGCGTTATAATTAAACCCAAACCTAACGGATTTCTGTAGGTTCGTGATGTTTTTCTGTGTCTCTCTCTCTCTCTCGCCGCTGTTTGGTCTTTCGCTAGACGGTTTCGCTCGCCATCTTCAGTAGCGCCCCTGTGTTACTGTCACTGTAGCGCTACTTGAAGATGGCGCAGCGAAGTAAACATCACCAACCTACAGTATACAACCCCCCGCAGACCGCAAAACAGTGTGATATCAATTACTAACAGATTTCCTCCTAAAAATATCGCGTCACGCCTCGTGTATGGCGAATTCGTCACATTGCGTTAAATAAATTTGTCGATAGCGTGGAAATCGGCGAGTTGCGCGCCGGGGGCGCTTTACGTAAAACGGCTCACCCTGGAAATGGAGATTGACGTGCGGCAACAGCCACAGCAGGAGCTGTAGCGCCCTGAGCAACAGCGCCAGATTGATGCTGGTTATCTTCTTCAGTCCGGTCTTCTCCGATACGGCCTCGCCGCCGAGCATCAATTTCGAACACCTCGAATTGAACTGTATGAGCAGATCGGTCAAATAGCGGAGGAGGACGTCGGCCGACAGGCTGCTGTCCTCGGCGTGGTTGCAGTACTCGGACACGATGTTCACCAGAATCAGTACGGCGCTGCCCGACAACACCAAATACCTCTATTACGGCGCTCGACTAACATCGGATTAGCGGCATTGAATATTACTCCGATTAATTACTTCATAGCAACTATGTATGTTACTTACCCGACGACGGCGAATTTTTCGTTGTTGATGAACAGAAAATTTTCAAGTTTCGTTTCGCCGTTCTGTTTAATGTATTCGGCGCCGTCCTTGTTCACCGAGAATTTGCCTGCGGCACAAAATAAAAAAGGATTTCGGGTCATTTTCGGCGATATTAGAAACGCATTTTCTTCCGTATATGACACTCTCTCTAAGGAATTTTCTTTAGCGGAACGCTTAAATAAGTTAATGTGAAACGCACAAGCTTGTCAGTTATATTATTCGCAATTGGGCATTTATAATTCTAAATCACTACTTATGGTTATATTTCGATGTTTATTAACAACATTTTCGAGACAGAAAAAAAGAAATTAATCTATATATACATATTAGGGGTACCTATCAGTAATCGACATTTTGACTTTGGAATTCATTTTATTTCGCTAAAAAAGAAACTTTAATTATTAATCTACTATATATATTCACCGATATTATCGACAACTCTCCATGCAGCCACTTTTCCGGCAAATTTTCAATTCCCCTCTTGATGAACTCCTCAATACATCTTATCAAATTGTCGATTACTTTTGGGTACACCTAATATATATGAGTTATACGATTTCTTTATAACTAATCTTTCGGAATTTTCGCTCCACCACTGAGCCTCCTGAGGCTCCTGTTAGTAGTTCAGAGCTCCTATTTTGTAATAAATATCGCGGATAGATTCGACAATCGAAATTCAGACCGACATACTGTTTAATATATGTACAAACATATATTGGGTCGACAACTAAACTATTGCGGGTTTCAAGCCGTCAGACGGAGACGGCGTTATTTGTGCATTTTACGCGCGTTTACTACATCTTCAAACCTATATATAGAGGAGTAGTCTGAAATGTTTATTACAGCGTGCCCGACTATTAAAGTCGTCAGTAGCAGAAAAATGCATGACATAGTATCGGGTGTGCACACACCGAAGATGAGAAGAATCTGCAATTATTTAGTTGCCAAACCATATATATATATATATATATATATATATATATATATATATATATATATATATATACCCTCGTATTGAGGTTCACGAGCCAGTTTGTTATTACGAGCGTTTAGTTTCTTTAAAGTTTTTTTTCAAGCGAGCGGCAACACCGAGAACAGAATTTTTTTCTAAAATTTAGATTTTCTCTAAGACTCACTACCGATAAAGGAAAAAAAAAAACACGTCACCGACAGGATTATGTACAGCGCATTCGATGCAGTTTTAGGTTAGCTATCGGAAAAATTCGCCATGACGTTCGATCCACAGACCGCTATCGCATCGGAATATATATAATACCGCGATACTATAATATATAATACCGTACTGGCGATATTATACCGTACGGTATTTTTATCTTCCTGGGCGAATCTTACGGCTAACCGTAATCGCGATTACTGAATTAGATTCTGCGCTTTTGACCGAAATTAATGCGAGATTAGAATCGAACTGTGGCCCGAAGTTTTATTATTATTTTCGAAAATATTGTTCAACAATGAAAGCGTTGTTCCATCGTGTAACCAACCCCCATTGTACTGCGCTGAACTATCGGCTGTCGAATGGTTTTAATATGGTCGTGCCGACTTTACTCGCAAGGGACGGTGGCAAATTCAAATCTGGCGTTAATTTCGGGACGCCCTTTATATATTATAGCGAAGAAATATCCGTTGTCCGTCTATAGGAACGGTTCCTGGATATTTCAGGAGACTGGCGAAAGGCGGTGGCGCGAGACAGAATGGCGCAAATTCTACCGTGTGTTGAGCGGCGAACGAACCGGCTCGAACAGCGATAACGCCGGCGTTTAATTCACCTTTGTCGGCAATTTGGTTGGCGAGCTGTTGGAAAGTGGAGGTACGTCGGTCTGCCGCCACGGTTCGGCGTCGAGTATCAGCAACAGCTTGTGCAATCTTTCCATATGGAATCTGCCCATAAATTTTGTTGCCTGAAACGTAAATCAGTTTATTAGTATAGTTTTTAGTTCGATTGTCCGTCCTGAATGTTTACCGGCTGCCGGATTTCAGTTTAACCCCTTTGCACTCGGAACCATTCTGAAATATCTCGCTTGTACCGTGAGACTCAATCCTGTTCGAACGTTTTGCCGTTGTTCTAATAAAAAAAAAAAAAAATGAATAAATCCGCGGGTCGAAAATTTCTAATCGTTATTACCGCTTGAACCTGACCGAGCTCAGCTTTGAAACTCAAAACTGTCCGACATCTCTTTTATTATATATCTCGGTGATTTTACTATATTTCGATTCGATGCCACGTTTCACGAGAAAACATCGGGCAAAACATGGCGTCTCAAAAGTCTCAAAAGCAATTAACTTAATTCGACCGTAATCGCTAATAATAACTTTACGGTCCCTCGGAGCGTCGGAGCGATTGGACGGAATTACGATGAGTGCAAAGTGTTAACACTGAGCCGTATACAGCTGGCACTATATATTACCACGATATATAATGTTATAGGGCAGGGGACAACGAAAACATTGTCGCGATATCGCGGCTTTTATTTCAGAAAAAAAAAAATCTGTTTTCTATTATTTGGCGGCTCTTCTCTAACCGACTGGATAAGCGATGCCATTATCGAAATACAAAAACTAATTTTACGCCGAATATTGAGTTTTCGGCGGATTCGTTGAAAAGCTCGGTCGGTCGTCCGACGGCTTTAATACTACAACGTCGTGAAATATAAACCTAATATCGTAGGTTTGCGGCATTTCTGTCTCCTATCGCCGGTTTGGTCTTTGGCCAGACCAACGGTGACGGTAACACAGGGCGCTACTGAAGATTCCGCGAGCGGCGGAAACCGGTCTAGCGAAAGACCGAACCGGTCGGGAGGAGGAGACAGAAACACGACGAACCTACGGTATTCCAACCGATCGCAGGCCGCAAAGTTGTTCAACTGTCAAAAAGGTATATTGTATACCTCCGCTGTTCGGCTTTATCCGGTCGAATACAGTGGGTGATCGGTTAATTGGACAGTTCGGACAGAGAACAAATTGGACAACGGACACTTTCGCGAACCGTTTTCGCGTTCTGACAACGAACAATAATCGGATAACGAACAGAAACTAATTCTAACGAAAACCTCTCGGCTATCAATTACGTCCTGAAAATGGATGTGCGCATGCGCTGACCGTCATCGTTCATACTATGTAGCAGTGAGCGGCACAGTGACGCGCATACGGTAGTATGCAACGACACTTTTTTGTTATCGACAAATCGGTGATTGGTTAACGAACATAATTTTGGAACGGATTATGTTCGGAAATTTGTGGTCTGGCACAATTCGAGGTGAAATATCGAACTATCGAAATATCGAAGGTGGTTAACGAACATAATTTTGGAACGGATTATGTTCGGAAATTTGTGGTCTGGCACAATTTGAGGTGAAATATCGAACTATCGAAATATCGAAGGTGGTTAACGAACATAATTTTGGAACGGATTATGTTCGGAAATTTGTGGTCTGGCACAATTCGAGGTGAAATATCGAACTATCGAAATATCGAAGGTGGTTAACGAACATAATTTTGGAACGGATTATGTTCGCCGACCGATCACCCACTGTACATTATAAATAGTTATACTGTAGGTTCGTGATGTTTTCTCTCGCTCTCGGCCGGTTAGGTCTTTTGCCAGACGGTTTGACTGCTTGCCATGTCTAGCGAACGGAAACGGTCTGGCAAAAAAGATCTAACCGGCGTTCAAACGAACCTACAATATTCCAACTCCTCGCCAGACCACAAGTGACCCGTTTCAGTGACTCTATCTTATATTTCTAATAGTCGCGATAGCGGTCGTGTCGTCGTACATACTTGACTGGCGAACGCCGATTTCAAAGAGTATATTGACGCCGCTGGACAGATCGACTCGCAGCCCTTTGTCATGAGGTCGGCGTGGACCGCCAGCTCCCTCAACTGGGTCAGATTGGCCCTTTCCGCCAGCCACGGCGAACAGTTACCGCTATTCACTTTGCCGTCTTCTTTGTTTCTGAAAATAACGTACCGCTATCAGACGTAGTGTAGGTAATTCGAGGTATTAACAAAATATTAAAAGTAGTCGAAACATTTAACACTTTGCACTGGAAGTTTTTTTTTTCATTCATATTATACCAGCAACCTGCATCGGACATATTATCGTTTGTCTCTTTTATTACGGAATCGATCGATGTATCCGTAAAGTATAATCGGAAAAAATCTAACGGTTCTTTTATATCGTCGGAAATTTGTGGTCCGGCACAATTCGAGGTGAAATATCGAAATCCGTACGAGACGGAATATTATCCGTTCGTAATTTTCAGTCAAATCTTCCGTCTCTTCTACATTTTCTCCCGTATCACTTTCGGATCCTCGATATCACTTTCAATTCTCGCATGCGTATCGCTCGATAACGGAAATATATCGCTATCGTTAGAATCGGATTCATAGCTCGGTTCGATATTGTCGCTGGCGTTATCGCACACGGCTAAGAGCGTCTATACTATTTACATTATGTTCGCTATAAACTTCAAATTCGAATTCGTCGCTACTACCGTGTCGATATCGCTATAATTTTCACAAATTTTTTCTTTTATTCGCCGTATATCGGGGGGGATATAAATACGAATTCGAAATATAAAAACGACGGATAAACTCGAATCTGGATACACACAACTGCCGAATAACAGGTCTCGACTAATTTGCAACCGAGTGTGGAACGCGGAACGTTGCTCAAACCGCGACGTTAAAAACTGAAAATGAATCGCATCGTCTCCGTCGTAGCGGAGCCGTCGAGAGTTTGAAGACAAATTTTAAATCGCTCCGCTCCGGAGCCCTCCTCCGGTGCGAAGAGGAAATGGTTAAAGAGAACTTACTAACTTTACTTAAAGAATTACTTAGCCTCAGTTATGACTAATTTTCGTCGATCTCGGTTTGACGATTCAAACCGCCGATAGATACTCCTGCTTCTATGGATATTACCGGAGGCCGTCGTGTATAACCAGAAAAAAATAAATTGCGCTAATAACGCCGCTACCGCCGATAACGTTACTTACTTTTCTTCGGGCCATATTAACGACCGGCTGGACAACAATTGCGCGCACCTGTCCTGCGAATATTCGCATATGTAGACGAGCAGCGATTGTATTCCCTGAGTCACTTTTTCGTGTTCCTCGTTCGACAGTTGCCAGTCGCTCGAGTCCGTCCTGCGAAAGAAAAACCGGAACATCAGAATACGCAGGAGCAATACGCATACGATCGATATTGGATAATATAGACGATAGTTTAGGGTCAGTACAGATGGAACGTTAAACGCGGATAGAAAAACGTGTTTTCAAATGGCGAACAATATTTTAAAAAATTATGAAAGTTTGCCGGGCCAAAGTCGCAGGAATAGCGAGATTTAACATCGTCAACTGTGAAGAGAGTAATTGAAACCGGTCGTATCAACCGGCGATGCTAAAAAAACAGACACTGGTCGTCCGAAAACAACCCGTTCAATATGTCAATATCGAACAGTGTTTGTGAACATCGCAACGCGATCGAGCGCATATTTTCACCTCGATGGCGACGACTCGATTTGTACTGACCGTAAACGTGTATCGGCTGTCAAACGGTTTTGCGCAAGAACGGTGGCAAATTCAAATCTCGCGTTAATTTTCCGACACCCTTTACTAGTGTATTATATATAAAAGGGCAAGCGTAATAAAGGAGCTATCGCTCGATACTATTCGTAATTCGAAATTTGTAATCGAAGGAAAATTTACGTTTATTGCCAAGATTTGAAACGCCTGTTTACATAAAACCCGGTGTTTACATTTCAACCGATCCGACTCCGGGCTCGGAATAATTTCAGAATTCGAATATCACAGCTCAGCGGTTACAAAACACGGCCGGCATTGATCCGAAGATATCGACGATTTCGAATCCTGGCCGCAGACCAAATTTTCCTTCGGTTGGAATTAGTAACGGTTTTTTTCCCGCTTTATTTACACATTTTTACCGACGGTCAAAGTAACCTTATCAACGTATAACCTAACGACCGCGCGGTACAACCGGCCTAAGTCAAGATTTCAGTTCTTCCACGACGTGGCACGACGTCGCGGTACATTGTTGAACAAGACGCTAAATTAAGACGTCGCCGATTCAATGACCGTTACACAAAGTTTATGTTATAAATATACTGTTTTTAAATAAGAATTTACATACTTACACCATCAAATCTTCGGCGTCCTTTCCGGCGGGCACTTTCCCCGCGCTGATGTCTGTGGCGCGTAACATTATGTCGTGTCCTTTCTAAAAAAAAAATGAATAAAATTGTCCGATAAATAAACGAGGAAAAAGCACACACAAAATAAACAAGTATTGGGGCACATAACGGCTAACCATAAAGGCGCCGTCAGATAAAAATAACGCTAAAAATGTTTTTTTACTTAACACTACGCCTTCTGGCGACACCACTTTAGTACCTTTTGCATTCTGTTGGCGTCTCGTTTAGGTAACAATAAGTTACATAGGTCGTACATCGTATTTCGCTTTTTATAGGTACTTGTAAGTGCCCATCGGATTAGTAAAACTTAACAATTTATAATGTTCAGATAATGAATTCGAGAACGAGCCAAGTAATCAGAATTAGCGCCGCCGGCACCAACCCCGAGAATAAATTTTTACCGAGAAGTGCAGAGACGGCAAAGTGTTAAAATGAAACGCCTACGCTTCAACTATAAGAGGGGCGTAAAATAATAATTTGATATACCTCGTTTTGTGGTCTGCGAGGGGTTGTGGAATATACTGTCGGTTCGTGATGTTTCTGTGTCTCATCTCGCTGCGGTTCGGTCTTTCGCTAGACTGCGGTTTGTCGCTCGCTCTCACCGTCTTCAGTAGCGGCCCTGTGTCAGTAGTCACTGTCAGCACTTTGGATGTTTTTCGGGCATCCAAAGTGCTAACAGTGATTGATGACAGTAACAGGAGGGCGCTACTGAAGGCGGCCGAAAAACCGCAGTCTAACAAACTGAGAGGAGACAGAGAAACATCACGAACTCTACGGTAGTAAAATAATAGTAATTATTTAGACGTTGTATAGTTGAAAAATAATGGTTCAAATAACCGTACTGTCTCGACGGTGGTCACGAAAGCGTGACCGTTTTACTGAAAAACCGGGGTTTCAACCGGTTCCAATCCGGGACTTTCCCCGTCGTATTAGGCGATTCCGACGCGCGTTTTAAACTTTAAAGTGAAACCTCGGCCGATTTATATATATCGGATTGGGGCGCTTTACCTTGACTCTGCGGAGTAGCCTGAGGGAGAGCGGTTGTGGCGTCGGAGAGGAGTAAGCGCCCATTCGTCGGCGGGTAGCGACTTGAGCTGGTCGTCGAGGCTGGAGTCCGCCGGCGACTGCGACTGGTACTGGTACTGGTGCTGGTACTGGTGCTGGTGCTGGTGGTGGTGGTGGTCACTTCTGGCGACCACCTCTATAACCGCCTGTTTGACGGCTGCCTTGACGGCGGCGACGCTCTCCCTCCTGTACACGTCGACAAACTCCCTGTTGCCCCGCCTCAGCATACCCATAACGATGCACGACAGCTTCTCCTTTACCAATCGAGAAACAATTTTTAACGCTACCGTTAAGTATAATCGGAAGAAAATCTAACGGTTCTTTTATATCGTCGGAAATTTGTGCAGTCCGGCACAATTCGAGGTGAAATATCGAAAACCGTAGAGAGACGAATATTATCCATTCGTCATTTTCAGTCAAATCTTCCGTGTCTTCTACATTTTCTCCTGTAACCCTTTGCACTGGAAGTTTTTTTTTTCATTCATATTATACCAGCAACTCGTACCGGACATATTATCGTTTGTCTCTTTTATTACGGAATCGATCGATGTATCCGTAAAGTATAATCGGAAGAAAATCTAACGGTTCTTTTATATCGTCGGAAATTTGTGCAGTCCGGCACAATTCGAGGTGAAATATCGAAATCCGTACGAGACGGAATATTATCCGTTCGTAATTTTCAGTCAAATCTTCCGTCTCTTCTACATTTTCTCCTCTATCACTTTCGGATCCCTCGATATCACTTTCAATTCTCGCTGTACGTATAGGTCGTATAACGGGAAATATATCACTATCGTTAGAATCGGATTCGTAGCTCGGTTCGATATCGTCGCGGCGTTATCGCACGGCTAAGAGCGTCTATACTATTTACATTATGTTCGCTATAAACTTCAAATTCTAATTCGTCGCTACTACCGTGTCGATATCGCTATAATTTTCACAAATTTTTCTTTTATTCGCCGTATATCGGGGATATAAATACGAATTCGAAATATATAATAAGCGTAATAAATACGCGAGACGCCACCGCCTCATTTGTCGCCGAAAGCGAAATATCGTATAAATAGTTTTTACGATTTGTTTTCGTCCCCGACGTTAAAAACCGAAAATTATTCGCATCGTCTCCGTAGCGGAGCCCTCCTCCGGTGCAAAGGGTTAATTACGGACCGACACGGTGATGAGTGTTTTCACATCGTTCGAATGTCACGCACACACACACACACACACACGCGCCGGTTCTTTCTCCGTCGCTAAACGCAAAATAAGACAAAATTTACCGCGTAAAAAAAGTACTACCGACCCTTTCGATAAATTCGGATCTTCGGAATCGTAGAACGGCCGGTTGAGATCCGCCGTCGAGTAGCGTTCGAATTCTTCGGCCATCAGCGTGTCGATCACCTTCAGCATTTCACTCAGTTCGGAACTCAGGTGCCTGCCGGAAGAACAGGAGGCGCGCGAGGCACAGAATATGAAAAAAAACAAACTGAAAGATTCGATTTCTATTCTACTAAGATACTGACACGTCAATTTCAACATTGTCCACACCGACAATCTAATATCGCACATTAAATTCTGTATCTACAATGAAGGTGGAAAAAGTTTAGTTTGACTTGAAGTATATATATATATATATATATATATATATATATATATATATATATATATTGTAGTGTTCATTTGTTCGTATTCAAATTTATATATTAACCCGTCGCCGTAAATGGACGCCTTATACGCCGTCCGATATTTGCCGATATGTAGGAAATGACGGTTATAGCCGTTGACAGTTTTTTTTTTTGGCGAAAACTGTCGTCAAATGTGATAATTTTCGCTTCCAAATATATATATATATAAGTTACGATCGATTTCATCTGACAGCTATAAACAATTGGAAAAAAAAGTTTGTTTCTGAACGACATCGTCAAATAAAAAGTGCGCGGCAACGGGTTAACAACATTACAGTATATTATTATTATTATTACATATTTCTGCTTGCTTGAAATAGTATATATATATATATATATATATATATATCGTCTTTATCATACAATGAAGGTTACAAAGTGTTAAATGAAGCAAAGGCGATGCCGAATTCAAATTAAAGTTTTTGAAAAACTATTTAAAACAATCGAATAAACCGCCTCATAATTTTAAACGGTTTTATTAAAAATTCAAATAACATACGCTATTGGTCCGCGATAGCTAAAATATGAAACGGAGGTCTGCGAAGGAAATTTTTTTCCAAATTTCGCGGCCGGAAATTTTATCGCTAATAATAAGGTCGTGAGAGAAATTTTGTTGCGAAAATCGTTTCGCTTTATCGCGTCGCTTGCGAATTTTTTTTTTTTACCTAAAACTGTGAATTCCGGCCAGATCCTGGGTCAAGAGGTCCTGCGTCGTCTGAATGAGGTCGAGAGCTCCGGCGTAGTCGGGACTCGACAACAGAAGCTTAATAGTCGGCTGGGCCTGCATCACCGTCGACATCACTTTGAGCTGAAAACCGAAAATGTTATAACCGATATCGACAAAAAAAAAAAAACATATAACACGACACGATACCGGCCGCGCGACTAGGGCAAAGAACCGAATTTTGAATTTATCGAGAACGAAAATATTACGGGGGCCGGAAGGGGAGAAATAATGTCACTTTTTCCGCTGAAATTCGAAAAAAATAAATCTTTCATTTCAGTTCTTTCAAGCCTAGTTTTACACTAACCTTAACCCTTTGCCTCGAGGCGCTTTTCTGTCGGGCGAACTCGTCACAACTTCGCTGTAACCGTTACATCGTACGCGATCGCCATATATAGATAGGGATGATAAAGGTCTTCCTTCTATTTTTCCCTTGCAGCGTTATCGTTAGTTCCCCCACTATGTCAATAACTAATTCCTCGGTGAAAAATAATTTGTGAAAAATCTATCGGTTCTTTAAATGCGTGGAAATACGCGGTCCTAGTTGTCTTTCATCGGATATAAGCGGTATTCTTCCGGGGATTTCTTCGGATTCCGTCGCCCATTCAAGTTCGGTCTCTCTTGATTCAGAGTCACTTTCGGGCTTCCGAGTTCGCTATCGATTATTCGGATTTTTCTCTTATCACTCCTCTAACGTCATCGTCATCACTTCCGTCTTCATTCTTACGGGCGAGCCCCGTCTATGTAGTGATGTAATTTCGTTCGTTACCGCCGAAAAATCGAACTCGTCTTCGCCGGAAGTAATTTCTTCGTCGTATTCCATACTTGTCGGGGCTGTCGGTAACTTTGAAAAGAAATGATCGATCGACAAGAAGGTCGAGTTCGAACCGATGTCGAAGCCGGAGTTCCAACCAGGGTCGCTAGTAGTTTTGAGATAAGACATTTATCGCATAAGCGGTGCTTAAGACATCCCTTATTTGGATAACACACCCTTATAGCTGTTTGGAGACCGTTGTAGCGTGATCTAAAAAAGGCCGAATAGACCTTTCGAGCGATATTCCTTAGGTCGAACACAGATAGACGCATCGATTCGAACGGCGCCTCTCGAGTTATCGCATCACATCCAGTGGTGGCTGAGAGAGAGAGAGCCACCGCTCGAACGCAAAGGGTTAAAATGTCTTCGTTACGACAAATACGAACAATAACGAATATTGACATGCGCCAGAAATGACATTACGTTCTGGTCCAGCCAATTTTAACAATAAAAAAATATCACACCTTTCGCTATTAAATATGCACGCTCTCAATATCACTTTATTAAAACATTGAAAGCAATATATTTTCTGTATTTATACATCGGGTTGACGACTGAGTAATTGCGGAATTCACCGACAAGTGGCGTTGTACATATTTTTAAGTACGTCGACATCTTTGCACGGATAAGATTCTTCGATCGTTATTATCTCGTCCTTTCTGAAACATTCGGTATCGAAATTACATCGACCGGTCAAATTGTGTGTATGTGTGTATAAAAGCTATAAAGCGTTTCCGTCGCATTTTTTAAGTATTTTCTGAACGTGTTAACGCCTCGCTGGACCCATAAAAAATCGTGATTAACGCCAGCAGTGTTGCGGTACTGCGGTTCGCTGAAATTCCGGGTCGGGGGATTTTGGGTTATGGATGACCGAATAAAGGCCGTTATCGATTAGGATCGGCACAGTTCGACATTGGACATTGCGGGAGGCGACGTATCTTATACATTGCGTTCGAAACCGTCTACGGCTTGTCTGCGCAAAAATATTGCGGTACTCAAAAATACATAACGGTCCACTCTAACGCTCCAATTTAGGACCCGAACATTCGCTGAATACAGACAGATTCCGGGTGCCGAACCGGGCGTTTCAGTAGTTCCCAACGTTCGTAGACCGAAAATCTTCGCTTCCGTATAACTCTTTACGCCTGTAATTTTCGCCGATTGACAAAACGTAAAAATCTAACCTTTCTGTAGACCTGTTGGTGGTTGGCTCTACTCCTCGCATTTGACAATGTTCAAAGAGTCCTTGACCAGTCCTCTGTCGATTCTTTGAATTTTTCCCTGCAACAAAAAAAAAAATAAAAAACGGAACGTGATACAGAAAAGCGGTACAAGATATCGATTTGTGTTTTCGGTCGAAACAATCGGCGCAACCGGCCGTTGTTATTTCCGATCCGCAAGTGCTATTTCGATCGCTCAATAAGGTCGGAATTTTACGTCGATTCAAAAAAAAAAAAATGCGAAATATAACCTTTCTTCAGCTTACTCATAAACCTCGTATGATAGTGATAACATTTATTTATTTTTACCGCGTAAACGTAATATTTTAATTTGATATATACCTGTTTTGTGGTCTGCGGGGTTGGAATATACTGTAGGTTCGTGATGTTTCTGTGTCTCCTCTCTCGCTGCCGGTTTGGTCTTTGCTAGACTGCGGTTTTTCGCCGCTCGCCATCTTCAGTAGCGCCTCTGTGTTACTGTCACTGTTAGCACTTTGGATGTTTTTGGGCATCCTCACTGCACTACCCCCTACTGTCACTTTCGCATGTACTGCAATGCGCGATATCAAATGTACTGGATTACTGTACATGTGAAAGTGACAGTAACACAGGGGCGCTACTGAAGATGGCGAGCGGCCGATAAACCGCAGTCTGGCGAAAGACCAAACCTCAGCGAGAGAGGAGACACACGAAACATCGCGAACCTACACGTAATATTTAAATTTCCGATCCCAGTACTTTATATACAGGCGATGGCGTTATTAATGCCGCAACCTTTCTCGGATAATTATATCGGATATTGTATAATTTAAAATACCCACCTGAGCGTCCTGACTACCGATATCGTATGGCCGAGCTGTTCCATGAGTACGTCGCGATGTCATGGCGTGGAAAAAGGCGTCGGACTTTTGGGCGACTTGCTGCGCTATTTGCACTTCCACCATGTCCAAATAGTGCGTCAACTGGACAAACAACAAAAGATAAAACCTATTTACGCTCAGCGCGCGGTTGAATTGAAATAAATTGCAATAGGAATTCGACCGGGAAGTTCGATGTCGGTTTTCATTTTAACCGTTTCAGCGGTGAGCGATTTTTGCAAGAATTGCTGTACATATTTTCATTTCTTTAAAGGACAAAAATAACGTCAAATAAAACACTCTCATTTAGACAAATATCGATCAATTTTAATAATTCTTTTTGTAATATAAAGAAAAAAATGTTGACCGTGATTGTTAATTAAGAAAAAAAAACGTAAAATTTTTTTTTCGAAAATTAAAATTTTATCGATCTTCTCTTACGATCGAGCGCGTAAAGAATCATTTTGATCAGGGGAAGATCACCGACTGCGCACAAATAGCGCAGAGGATCGCCGCCGATCCCACTCCTCCAGTCGCTACACACCGGACATTGTCGTTAGTTACGACGTCCCGGTAATTTTAACGAGTTCGGAAAATTTTTTGGCCGATGAAGACGGTTGTGTCGACGCGCTATTCTTATGATTAATCCGCTACTTTTCGATAGCCGGGTTAATTTTTTCGGTGCAGTGTCGGAAACGTATAGAATATAAGTGTCGTTCTTCCGAACATGTCGAATAAATACTTTTTTCCGATATTTTACGGTTCTTCGCTCTCGTCTAATATAACATTTTGTCGCATTCGCCCGCACCTCCCGCGCGCCTATTATTCAGCGTTTATTCGCGCGGTCAAACGGTTAAATTGAAGCCGTCGGTCGAACAAGTACCTTCTCCTGGAGCAGTTTGGCCGAAGTGCTCGCCGCCGGCTCGAAATAGGCCTGCGTCGTGTTATTGTTATTCGTCGGCAGGGTGTGGCTGTAGACGGCGTTGAGCGTATCTCTGTTGCTCAAATCGAAGCCGGGTGGAGGAAAATTTTCGGTATTACGCCGATGTCGAAATGGTTTTTTTCTGCAGAACAGAGAGAAAAAAGAAATAATGTACGCCCGTGAAATTCCGGCACGATTTTCGTTTACCGGATGATATACCCTCCTAATCGTACCAGTATAAAATAAAAAACTTATTAAGAATATAAGTATTTTTTTCCCCTTCGGCAGAGCTTATAACTCCGTACTACGACTAACCAACCGAGCGTTCGGTTCGGATATTGAAAATTGAACGTCAATTAATTATACGATCGATAATAATTGTCAAAATATTACCCAACTGCTTAGCGATCCTGAGATGGGGGAAAGCGTCTGGAGTAAATCGTGGTTGTTCGGTTTCGGTGCGATTACGCTCAGCTTGACGTGTTTCTTGTGTCTCTGACAATATAAATGTACACAATCGGACAATTGGGATATATATAAGCGTGAAATCGAAAACAGTGTACAAAACAATCTGAAAAACAGATACTGATTTTTGTTTCTAATATCGCGACGGCGATATAAGGCGGCTTACGTAAGCGACTGTTACACAGATATTAGTATATTGTAACAATATTTCATCGATCGCGATCGAACCCTTACTTTACCCTTAACTTCGAACTTTAATTTTATGATTCCACGACACGACGGCCCATCTTTCAATATTTACTCGGATTACGGAAAAATTAGCGCTTTCTCGTAAATAAAACAAGTTATAGCTCAATAATGTATTATTCTAGTTGTACAGTCGAAAGAACGGTACTACAATACCGTAGGTTCGTGATGTTTCTCCATCTCCTCTCTCGCTGCCAGTTTGGTCTTATTGCTGGACTGGCGGTTTTGCTCGCCGTCTTCAGTAGCACCTTGTGTTACTGTCACTGTTAATTAGCACTTTACACAGTACAAGTGAAAGCTTTAACACGGTGCAGCAGTGAGGATGCCCCGAAAAACATCCAAAGTGCTAACAGTGACAGTAACACGGGGCGCTACTGAAGACGGCGAGCGGCCGAAAAACCGCAGTCTAGCAAAAGACCAAAACCGCAGCGAGAGAGAGGGAGAGACAGAGAAACATCGCGAACCTACACTGTATTCCAACCCCTAGCAGATCACAAAAAAGGTATATCAAATCGGGTACAACAATATTAGGTTGTAGACTTAGTAAGGCTTTATTAAAAGTTCTGTTGTTACCGCACTACAGTTCTACCGACGACTTTTTTTTAACCTATTAATCACTGTCGTTATAACTTTCGCGACGACTGTACCACCCTTTATAATGAAAACTGATGGCGACGCTTTCACACAGGTGAAAGTCTTTTAACGCTCGGTTAATTATCATATATCGAGAAGCGGAAAATATTATTTTCCTTTTCGTCCGCTCACCTTGGCGATTTTCTTTAAATAATGCTCAAAGTGATGTATAGTGATGTGGGGAAGGTAATGCGGCTCGGCAACATCGCTCAGTTCGATGAAACTGTCGCCCCACGTTTTCGTAAAAAAGTCTTTCTGAAAATACACAATCATATAATAAATTTTATATATATATATATATATATATATATATATATATATATATAACACTATGCCGTAGTATCATTCAGTGGCCGCGACAGCACTTTCAACAATTTTTGTTCTATATATAAAAATCTTTCTGAAAATACACAATCATATAATAAATTTTATATATTTATATATGTATATATATATATATATATTAACACTATGCCGTAGTATCATTCAGGTGCTTTCGTAAAAATCTTTCTGAAAATACACAATCATATAAATAATATTTATATATTTATATATATATATATATATTAACACTATGCCGTAGTATCATTCAGTGTCGGCGACAGCACTTTCATCAATTTTTGTTTTATGAGTACTTGTAAGTCTCATCGATTAGTAAAACTTAACAAATTTATAATTCTTGAATAATGTCAAGAACGGCCAGCGAAAGCCAAGTAATTAGCACTGATAAATTTTTACAAGATTTGCTGACGACAAAGTGCTAATAGATCAGTACTGTACAGTCGGGCAGTTAAGTCAATATATTATTTCGTACTATTAAAGTAATTGAAATCTTTCGTTTTAAAAACGCAGTAGTTTATATATTATATATATATATTATATATATATATATATATATATATATATATATACAATGAAGTAAGTAATTGCGAATTCACCACAACAAGTGGCGTTGTGCATATTTTTAAATGCGTCAGTACATCTTTATAACGATAAGATTCTTCGATACGTTATTATTCGGTTGAATTGTGCGTCTGCGTATATAAATTTTACAAGATTTGCTGACAACAAAGTGCTAATAGATCAGTACTGTACAGTCGTGCAGTTAAGTCAATATATTATTTCGTACTATTAAAGTTATTGGAAATCTTTCGTTTTTCGAAAACGCCACAGTAGCCTGAGCTAGTTTAAAATTTATCATATATATATATATATATATATATATTAGATTGACAACTAAGTAATTGGAATTCACCACAACAAGTGGCGTTGTGCATATTTTAAGTGCGTCAGTACATCTTTGTGCACGGATAAGATTCTTCGATGCGTTATTATTCGGTTGAATTGTGCGTCTGCGTATAAAAAGCTAAAAGACGGTGAATTGAAGCGGCGTTTCGCTTTTATTTTCCGAAGGGGCTCGACAAAAAGTTGTACGCGATGAAGCCTTAAAAAGAACGGTACCGTTTGATTGGGGGATTTTTTTTGCCCCGAGGACAATATCCGGAGGTCGACGATTTGACCGAATAAAGGCCGTTATCGATTCCGATCGCGGAGTAGCCGAATCTATCTTATCGAAACCGTCTACGGCTTATCCGAGCAAAGACGACGCCACTTGTCGGTGAAATCCATAATACACTTAGTCGCCAACCGAATATATAAGAGGTGACGTATATATATATATATATATATATATTGAGGATGTTTTACTTGTTTCCCTTTGTTGGGATCGTTGAGAACGGCGGGTAGGTTTTGGGCGGAGAATATCCATCTGTTATCGGCCGCTGACAATTGTGTCCGGCTTGTGGCGGCCGGCGCCGACGCCTTCCTCTTAGTCGTCGTCAGCGGTGGGCGGACGAGGCGTGTGATGTCTGTAGGACGTGACGTTCGTAGTCGGCGTCGCTGGCGCCCTCGACCGGCAGCGTCCAACAGACTTCGCTTCGCCGTAGTGGCACACGTACGATCCGCCCTCGCGTCTGCAGTGCTTCGGCGCGGAGGTGCCTGCAAACGACAACGACAGCGTTCCATCCCACAATAAATAATAATATTTTTCGCTTGCGCAAAACCGTTATCGCTCTTTAAACCTCCGGATCCGAAGGAATCGTGCTCGACATTCTCGCGTTTTATAAAATCCTTTAAATACGCCCTGAAGATTATTGTCACGAAACGAGAAGCGAGCGATAAAATGTCATCAATATGAAGAAAGGAAGGTAATATTATTGTTTCTAATGATTTATAAGTATTAATTTAAATTTTACACTGCCTGTAACGGATTCTTGAGATATACCGCGTAAATCGAAACCGATTGGACTTAATAATTCTTACGAATCCTCGATAACGTTTTTCGTTTAAGCGCAAACCGTTATGCCGGATCTTTCGCCGGACCTCCGGATCGTCGAAGGATCGTGCTCGACATTCTCGCGTTTTTATAAAATCCTTTAAATATAAAAATTTCGTCGCCCAAAGATGTCATAAATATGAAGAAATGATAAAATGTATTGTTTCTAATAATTTATAAGTATTAATTTAAATTTTACACTGCCTGTAACGGATTCTTGAGATATACCACAAATCGAAACCGATTGGACTTAATAATTCTTACGAATCCTCGATAACGTTTTTCGTTTAAGCGCAAACCGTTATGCGCTCTTTCGCCGGACCTCCGGATCGTCGAAGGATCGTGCTCGACATTCTCACGTTTTTATAAAATCCTTTAAATACGACGTACTCATTTCCTTTTGCTTTCTTCTGTCGCCCCAAAGATTACTGTCGCGAAACGAGAATCGAGCGATAAAATGTCATATGTTTCTAATAATTTATAAGTATTAATTTAAATTTTACACTGCCTGTAACGGATTCTTGATTCCCGTAATGGATTGGACTTAATAATTCTTACGAATCGATAATATGATTTATAAGTATTAATTTAAATTTAATTCCTCGAAGGTATTCTCGCGTTTATTAAAATCCTTTAAATGACGGTCGGTTTGATAAAGCGGCGAATAAAACAGTTTTAGAAACCGTTCTTCCGAATAGAAACTGCTGCTCGATCTCCATTCGGGGAGAATACTAATATTTATCGAATTTGAAAAGATCTCAAACAATAAAAACCTACGGTTATTACTATATTTAATAGCTTCTGTATGAATCCTGAATGGGCGAGGTTATACATCGATATATATTTCAACCGTCGCGTTACAACCTTAGCCCGTAAACTATCGATTGTATGCGAAGGTTCAATTCGTGGTGAAATAATATCGACGGTTTCTTCCAATAAATTACGCGATAAATCCAAATTCGTACATATCTCGATCTCTATTTACGGACTTCGTCGTCTAATGCGAAAAATACAGATTCTCGACCGTTCCGTTTCGCTTCTATAGTTTTCTACCCGTTTGGACGCAATATTTTCGCGTCCAGCGTGCCTCTCCTCCTCTTCGTGATGCGAAACCGATTCGAATATTTCGATAAATTATTTTTATTTCGACTACAACGCGAAATTGGATACGAACCTGACAGGCGGTATTTTGAATTCGAACGGCGTTCCGTCAAATCGCGACCGCGAGTAAAGCAACGTTGTTTAGGTCCTCGTTAAAAAAAAAATAAAAAATTAAACCGTACAGAACTGGTACGGAATTTTCCGCGCAAACGTTCATGGGGAAATAAAAAAAAATATATATATTTTTGACAGTACGACAGTGATGAAAGTGACAGGCAAGCTGACGGCGGACCACCCAGGAAAAACATCCCCAAAGTGCCCCAAAAGTGACAGTATAACACAGACCGGTTTGTCGGCCGTTCGCCATCTTCAGTAGCGCCCTGTGTCACTGTTAGCACTTTGCACAGTACACTGCGAAGTGACAGTGCGACAGTGCAGTGAGGATGCAGGAAAACATCCCAAAGTGCTGACAGTGACAGTAGTAACAGGGGCGCTACTGAAGCGGCGAACGGCGAAAACCGATCTAGCAAAATTGGCGAGAGGAGAGAGAAACATCGAACCTACAGTATATATATATATATATATATATATATATATATATATAAATAGGCCGAGGTTTCACTTTAAAGTTTAAAAGTCGGAATCGCCTAATACGACGGGGGAAAAGTCCCGATTGGAACCGGTTGAAACCGGTTTTTTTTCAGTAAACGGTCGTTTCGTGACCACCGTCGAGACCGAATCGGTTATTTGAACCATTATTTTTCAACTATACAACGTCTAAATAATTACTATTATTTACTACCGTAGGTTCGTGATGTTTCTCTGTCTCCTCTCAGTTTGTTAGACCAGGGTTTTTATTTCAGTAGCGCCTCCTGTTACTGTCATCAATCACCGTTAGCACTTTGGAATGGCCACAAAAACATCAAAGTGCTAACAGTGACTGACACAGGGCACTACTGAAGGCGGCGGCGAAAAACCGCAGTCTAAAACGGCGAGAGAGAGACGCAGAAACTACATATATTTCCGACCGGCTCCAGACCGCAAAGCGGGTATATTGAAAAATATTTTCAGTCAACGTCCGCCTGTTTCGTGTGTTGTCTGCAGCGTCGGCGCCAATAATAATAATAATAATAATAATAATAACTTTGCGAACCAACAAAAAATATATATTTTTTGTTTCGTTTAAAATTACCGTTACATAATAATAATAATAATCGGCGTTAATTATAAACGCTTTCTCCGAAAAAAAAAAAAATTACTGCGCTTCGTTCGGTGGTAGGTGTGTGTGTGTGTGTGTGTGTGTGTGTGTGTGTGTGTGTGTGTGTGTGTGTGTGTGTAAGTGTGTGTGCGTGTGAGTGTGTGTCTATATATATATATATATATATATATATATATATATATATATATTTCTTATATGTATATATATATATATATACATACTCTACACACGGTACCTATATAATTATATATGTATATATATATATATATATATATATATATATATATATATATATATATATTGTTGACCGACTAACCTTGTAAACTGTTTGAGTGTCTGGAAACGCGCCCCTCGACAATAGTCGCACGAGCTCCACACCGGCCGCCTCTCTTCGTGACGCCCCTCGAAGACATCCTGTGTTCCAGGTCCTTCCGGGTACCCCCCCCTCCTTCTTCCCGTTCCAGCTCCCTTCTTCCGGGTCCTTTCCTTCCTGTCTGGAGGCCTTCTCCGCCTCCGCCCGTCCCGGACCGTCCGCCGGCCTCTTCTCTAGGAGGAGGAGGAGGAGGAGGACTGGAGGAACGCCGGATATCCCGAGGGACGGCGACGGTGCGGGACCAGGAAGAGAGGGAGGAGGAGAGAGAAGGAGGTCGACCACTGAAGACTGACACAAATCGGACCACTTCACCAACATAATAAACCGGGCCGAACGGAGCACAACAGTCCGCCGGAATTACAGAAAAAAACAACAACGGAGAGAGAGACAGGCGAAAAAACGATAATTCAGTCGATCCGACAGACCATATAACCTCCGTATTGTAACTTATATACGTAATGTTAGCAACTTTGGTGTAAATCGAATAACGATCAGCTGATCGCCCGGCGCCGCCAACCGTCGCCGACCGAATTTGCCCGAAAAAATATATATATATATAAAATATGCCCACTACGAAAGAATAATAATTCATAAATAGCTTTACTGAAAATTTAAGAAACATAGATAAAAAAACGGTATATATTTTTTTTTTAAATTCCAGAAATTATCGGGTCGCATTTTATTGGACTGATTGCGCCCGAGTCGATGTACAACGATACCGGCTTGAAATGCGTTTTGGGTAGGGCGGCCCTCAATTATAACTTTCTCGGTTAATATCGACGTTATATTAGCGATCTTTTATTTAAAAAAAAGAAGCCCCTCACCACCCGCTGCTTATATATATATATATATATATATATATATATATATATATATATATATATATATATATATAAGCAAGTGAGGCTGAATTTGAGCTTTGCTTTTGCGTCCCAGCAGATCCTGCGACTCGTGTAGCGCGACCGGGCCGTTATGAGAGATCAGGCGGGCCAACCCGCTCACACCGAATTATTCTAAAAGCCCGTCTTTCATATTGTTTCAAAATCGTATATACAAGGGCGAAATAAAAAAATATTCAAACCGAATATTAGAAAACGATGACCGGTCGGTACAACAGAGAACCAACATTTATAAGACTTTGAATATTTTCAACGGTTTTTTCAATGTTTTCAATTTTTTCACTGTTTTCACTGTTTTCAATTTTTTCAATGTTTTAAACATTTAACTTAAATTTTTTATGTTAACTTAAATATTTTAAACTTAAATGAAAACTGATTTAATAATATTAATGTGCGTACATATTTGGTTCTCCAATTTTATATATTCATACTAGTTCGGAAATAAAATAATCGCCGTTAATACCCGATAAAATTATGTAAAAGCATTCTTATTTATTGTACAATCGGCCTTTATTGTAGGCCTAATTGTAGTGTAAGAATGAAAATTGAAAGTAACAACTAGTACGATTCATTGCTCCTATATATCGATAGACAATTTTAAACATATTTCTATTTAATAAAAACCTTATATTTCTTTGGATAAACATATTCTTAAATAATGTATTTAAACAATTGTAGAAATAAAAGTAATTGTTCTAATTCGTGCGAAATATTTTTAAAATGGATTTGAAATTAGTCGAATTACATTTTTGTACCACAAAATCTACAGGACATCGATGATTTATTTCTTTTAGACAATTATTCGTGTCAATTATTTACGAGGAAAAATATTTAAAAGCGATTTCAAACGGTTCGGAAAACCTACAACGTCGAGTTGTAATACAATCCGAATTTTTATAAATAGGCAATAAATTTGTTAAATATTTTAATTTATAAAACACTTAACTTTCTTGTAACAACCACTGAATCATTTTCTCTCGACGACAGAAGTTTTTATCTCGTAAATTGAAGCCCGACTAATTATATCAATGCTATATATTTTACTAATTGATAATCTAGAGATATTTTATACTATTTAGTGAAAAAAAACCGATCTGTTATTAATAGGTAAATGCGATCAATTGATAATTTTATTATAATGTGGGGCTCTATAAATATAGAATAAATGTTAAAAATATTTCCATTTAAAATACATTTAACCCTTTCTAATTTTTTTGCCTAAGAGAGAAGATTTTTTTTTCTCCTGCATAATTAATATTGACGAAATGTCTAATTGTGTATAGGTCAATTGGGAAAGTTGTATTTGGGGGGAGAACTGTTTCTTAGAGAAATTATATATAATTGTTATTTTATTTCCTTCCCCAATTGATTTTAAGTTTCCCACAGTTCAATTGAAAAAAAACTTATTTCCCCAAAAAAGTTTTTTTTCATAAAATTTAATTAAAAATGTTTTTTTGAAAAAAAACTTTTCTTTCGAAAAACATCCGGCAGACAGCGCGGCGGGCGCTGATGGCGTAAAAACTCGGTAGATGTCATCGTGTCAATTGAACACGGACCTTTTCAAAAGGCCGTTTCTCCGATAAAACCGAGTGGACGGGTGAAATAAATGAGGGAAAATTAATTTTCGGATTCGTTTCTATAGTTTTCGTCAGGGATAAAAGTTGGATACGGGGTTTTATTTCGGTCCGTACAGACGGCCGAAAGTACGACTCCCGTAGTGGCGAGACACCGACCAAAGACGAGGTATATATAGACAGGTAGAATCTTTCAGTTTTCGTGGGGTCCGGTTTGCCCATGTGTCAAAGTCTGATTGTCACTCGTCTCCGATACTGAATAAACCTATGTTAATAATGTCTTATAACTTAAACAGCACAGAGGGCAAAGTTTCGACTCCTTTTATTAAACTAACCCTTTTTATACCCCCGATACCGATAAACTATAAAATATATAAATATGTATACAGTTGGATGGGTCTGAATATATCGGAGAATTATTGAAAAAAGCGTTCGACAAGCGTACCGTAGTACTGAAAGTCCGGTACTTTAAGGGCATATTGGGGAAAATTAAGTTTATTTTTCAGGGTTTTCTACGGCTCTGAATAAACGGTGGGGGACAGAGAGCGTTCGGCGCTTTGCACTTTACGAAAATTCGGCCACAACCGGCAAACGAAAGTGCTGTAAAAATGCTGTTTTTAGGCGTAAAATCGAAACTAAAATGCGGTTTTCCGGTCACAAGATCGGCCAAAAATGCTGTCTCCAGAACCGGAAATGGGGATTTTCCGCTGGACACGAAAATCAGGTTTTGGGCCCGGAAATGATTTTGCGCCCAATGCCAGAATTCCGGGGACGAAAAATATCATTTATAAACCGATTTTCTGTACCATTATTGCGTCTAAAAATAAAACCAGGCTTTTGGATATTTTTGGGCGGTTTATAGGCGCATAATCGGCACAAAAATGCGGTTTTCAGGCCCAAAATGCGATTTTTAGGCAAAAATCGGCCCAAAAATGATGTTTTTAGGCCGAAAAATGCGGTTTATAGGCCCGAAAATATGGTTTTGGGCAAAAAATTGGCCCAATAATGCGGTTTTTAGGCGCTAAATTGATCAAAAATACGGTTTTTCAGGCCCAGAAATGTGGTTTTCAGGCCCGAAAGCGATCCAAAATGCGGTTTTATGTGCAAACTCAGTCATAAATGCTGTTTTAAGCGAAAATCGTACCAGAAATGCGGTTTTAGTACCAATAATGTGCTTTTAGTCCCAATAATGCGGTTTTTAGTTCCAATAATGCCCGGGTTTTAGTCCCAATAATGCGGTTTTAGTCCCAATAATGCGGTTTTAGGCGCAAAATCGTTCAGAAATGCGGTATTTAAACGAAAAATCGTACCCAAAATGCTGTTTTAAGTCGCAAAATCGGTCCAAAATGCGATTTTCAGGCCCAAAATGCGGTTTAAGGCCCGAATCGGCCCAAAAATGCGTTTTTAAGCGAAAAATCGGCCCAAAATGCGGTTTTAAAGCGAAAATCGGTCAAACGGTTTTAAGCGAAAATCGTACCAAAATGCGGTTTTAAGCGAAAAATCGGCCCAAAATGCGGTTTTAAAGCGAAAATCGGTCAAACGGTTTTAAGCGAAAATCGTACCAAAATGCGGTTTTAGGCGCAAAATCGGTCAAAATGCGCTTTTAGGCGCAAAATCGTTCAAAAATGCGAACAACGAAAAATCGTGCCAAAATGCGATTTTCAGGCCTAAAATGCGGTTTTAAGGCCCGGAAATCGGCCCAAAATGCGTTTTTAAGCGAAAAATCGGTCAAAAATACGGTTTTAAAGCGAAAATCGTACCAAAAATGCGCTTTTTAGGCGCAAAATCGGTCAAAATGCGCTTTTTAGGCGAAAAATCGTTAAAAATGCTGATTTTAACGAAAAATCGTACCAAAATGAGATTTTCAGACCAAAATGCGGTTTAAAGCCCGAAAAATCGGCCCAAAATGCGGTTTTAAGCTCTAAATCGGCCTAAAAATGCGTTTTAAGCGAAAAATCGGTACCAAAAATGCGGTTTCAAGTAGCGAAATCGGCCCAAAATGCGGTTTTAAGGAGCAAAAGCGTCTATTTTGAAAGTGGCCCAAGTCCATTTATCTTCAAGGTTTTGCGTTTCGACGAATTTAAAGTCATACCGCTTTAAACACGAAATTTTAACATATATATATATATATATATATATATATATATATATATATATATATATATATAAAAGAATATATTGACTGTTTATGCGGACATTTACGGATAAATGTTTTTCAAACATAATATTATCGATTGAATCCAATACACAATGGAAATACTTCTAAGTTGAATTATATCTTCAGTATTATACTTACTTTCGTGTTGTGTGCGTCGAACGTCCGGAAACTGAATGAAAATTCTGTTGTCCCTTTCGGCTAACTCGAAGGGCGAACCCCCTCTTTTTTTTTTTTTTTTTTTAAGGGCTTTTATGGCATTTTCCCCCGTCCCTTATTCTACACTGAGGGTTTTACGACGGTATATTTTCAGGCGTTCCCTGAAATGAGTGAGTACAGTGAAATTGAGTGAGAGATAAACCAGTTTTAAAACGAGTCCGAGTACACAATTCGCGTGCACTTCTATGCACCTAGATGCACTGAATGCACACGGATTCTATCAGATTGACTATATCCTCCGTAAAACGCCCGCATTTTAAACTATAGTTTGAGCTGAATACGACCTTTTTCAGCCCTTTATTCAGCGGTGAAAATAGCGTTTCGGCCAAAGGGCCGACTGTGACTCTCACAGTGGTACACCCGAGAACCGAATTTTCGGACCGATTTTCGGCGCCCAAAACCAGTATATTTCGGGGACGAAAAATATCATTTATAACCGCTTTCCTGTGCCATTATTATTACGTCTGAAAACCTGGATTTCCGGGATATTTTTTGGGCGATTTTGCGCCTAAAAACCGCATTTCTGGGCCCATTTTTGGCGCAAAATCGGCCCGAAAATGAGGTTTTAAGGCCCAAAAATTCGATTTTTAGGCGCAAAAACGGCCCAAAATACGGTTTCTAGGCCGAAAAATGCAGTTTTTAGGCCCAAGAATATGGTTTTTAGGCGCAAAATCGGCCCAAAAAGCTGTTTCTAGGCCGAAAAATCCGGTTTTTAGGCCCAAAAATTTCATTTTTAGGCACAAAAACGACCCAAATATACGGTTTTTAGGACCAAAAATGCGGTTTTTAGGACCAAAAATTCGATTTTTAAGCGCAAAATCGGCCCTAAAATGTTCTTTTTAGGCCGAAATATGCGGTTTTTAGGCCCAAAAATTCGATTTTCAGGCGCAAAAACGGCCCAATAATACAGTTTTAGGCCCAAAAATGCGGTCTTTAGGCGCAATTTGGCCCTAAAAATGCGGTTTTAGGCTCAAAATGTGGTTTTAAGCCCAAGAATGCGGATTTTAGGCGTAAAATCACACCAAAATGCATTTTTTGAAGCCCAAACATGCGGTTTTAGGCACAAAATCGACCAAAATGCGGTTTTAGCAAAATCAACGCAAAATACCCAGTGCACAGGCCAAAATCATTTTGGCCCAAAAATGCGGTTTTGACAAAATGCGGTTTTAGGGACAAAAATGCTTTTTAGACCCAAAATTGGTCAAAAATGCGGTTTAGACCCAAAATTGGCAAATCAAATTGCCAAAATGGTTTTAGGGGTAAATTTGGCTGCCAAAATGCGGTTTTAGGCCCGGCGCAAAATCACACTAAAAATGTAAAATGAAGCCAAAAATATTTTTAAATGCGGTTTTTTGGGGTACAAAAATTGCGGTTTTAGGATCCAAAATAACCAAAAATGCGGTTTTTTAGGGGTAAAATTAGCCCAAAATGCGGTTTTTAGGCCCCAAAATGATGATTTTAGGGTAAATTAGCCCAAAAATGCGGTTTTCAGGCGCAAATTGACCAAAAATGGGGTTTGGACCCAAAATTGGCCAAAAAATGCGGTTTTAGACCCAAAATTGGTCCAAAAATGCGGTTTTAGGCCCCCCAAAATGCGGTTTTAGGCGCGAAATACTGATTTTAGGGGGACCAAAATGCGGTTTTAGGCCAAAACGTTGATTGGAAAATCAAAAAATGCGGTTTTTAGGCGCAAAAACCAAAAATGAGGTTTTTAGCCAAAAATGCGGTTTTAGACGAAATTAAACTAAAATGCACGGTTTTAGGAAATAAAAATGCGGTTTTAGGCGCAAAAAAAATAGGTTTTAGGGCCAAAAATGCGGAGTAAAAATTAACACATAAAATGCGGTTTTAGGCGCAAAAATGCGGTTTTAGACCCAAAATTCAAAATGCTGTTTTAGGCCAAAATGCGGTTTAGGGTCCAAAATGATTTTTAGGGTAAATTAGCCCAAAAATGCGGTTTTAGGCAAAATTGACCAAAATGCGGTTTTAGACCCAAAATTGGCCAAAATGCGGTTTTAGCGGTTTTAGCCCAAATGTAGGCCCAAAAATGACCGGTGCGGTTTCAGGCGCAAAATTTAAAATGCGGTTTTAGACGCAAATTAGGCCTAAAATTGGCCCAAAATGCGGTTTTTAGGACGCAAAATGCGGTTTTTTGCGGTTTAAACAAAATGCGGTTTTTAAATCTAGGCCAAAAATGCGGTTTTAGGCGCAAAATGCGGTTTTTTGCGGTTTAAACAAAATGCGGTTTTTAAATCTAGGCCAAAAATGCGGTTTTAGGCGCCCAAAATGACCCTAAAAATGCGGTTTTAGGCAAATGCGGTTTAGCCTAGGCATCGGCCAAAATGCGGTTTTAGGCGCCTAAAAATACGGTTTTGGACCAAAATGCGGTTTTAGGCCCAAAATGACCAAAATGCGGTTTTAGGCCCAAATTGACAAAAATGCGGTTTTTAGATGCACAAAATTGTTTTAGCCCCTAAAAATGCGGTTTTACCAAATGCGGTTTTAGGGGTAAATTAGCCCAAATGCGGTTTTAGGGGCCCAAAATCATGATTTTTGGGTAAAATCTACGGTTTTAGGCCAAAAAAATGCGGTTTTAGGGCGCCAATTGACCAAAAATGGGTTTTTAGACCCAAAATTGGCCTAAATGGGTTTTTAGGGAATTGACCAAAATGCGGTTTTAGACCAAAATGGTCTAAAAATGCGATGCGGTTTTAGGCGCAAAATTGACCAAAAACGGTTTTTAATCCAAAATTATTAAAAATGCGGTTTTAGGCCCAAAATGGTCCAAAAATGCGGTTTTTAGGCCCAAATATGATTTTAGGGGTAAAATACCAAAAATGCGGTTTTAGGCCCAATTGACCAAAAAATGCGGTTTTAGGCCCAAAAAATTTTAGAGGGTAAAATTAACCCAAAATGGGTTAGGCCAAATTGACCAAAAATGCGGTTTTAGGCCCAAATGATGATTTTAGATCCAAAATTTGTTAGCCCAAAAATGCGGTTTTAGGCCCAAAATTCAGTGATTTTGGGCCAAAAGCGGTTTTAGGCGCAAAATTAGCCTAAAATGCGGTTTTAGGCGCAAAATTGACCAAAATGCGGTTTTTAACCAAAATTGGCCAAAAATGCGGTTTAGGCGCAAATCACTAAAAAAATGCGGTTTTAGACCCAAAATCATCCAAAATGCGGTTTTTAGGCGCAAAACGTGGTTTTTGACCAAAAATGCGGTTTTAGGCCAAAATTGACCAAAAATGCGGTTTTAGACCCAAATAGGCCCAAAATGCGGTTTTGGCCAAATGAAATTTTAAGCTCAAAAAAAATGCGCTTTTAGGCGCCAAATTGAAATAAAAAATGCGGTTTTAGGCCCAAAATGACAAAATGCGGTTTTTACGCAATTAAAATGCGGACCCAAAAATGGCCAAAAATGCGGTTTTTAGACCCAAAATGTTTTTCCAAAATGCGGTTTTAGGGGCGCAAAATTAACCAAAAATGCGGTTTTAGACCAAATTGACAAAATAAAAAGTTTTAGGCCCAAAATTTTCGCAAAACCGCCTTTTAGGCGCAAAATTGACAAAATGCGGTTTTAAACCAAAATTGGTTTTAGGCCCAAAAATTCGTTTTTAGCCAAAATGCGGTTTTAGGCGCAAAATCAACCAAAATGCGGTTTTTGGCCCAAAATTGGCCAAAAATGCGGTTTTTACGCTCAAAACCTATGCGGTTTTTTAGAAATGGTTTTAGGGGTAAAAAAACGTTTTTGGCCCAAAATGCGGATTTTAGGGCAAAATTCAAGCTCCAAAAATCTGGTTTTAGGCGCAAAATTGACCAAAAATCTGGTTGGGTTTTAGGCCAGAAATGATGCGGTTTTTAGACCCAAATTTATCGCAAAACGCGGTTTTCAGGCGCAAAATTGACCAAAAATGCGGTTTTAGGCCCAGCCAAAAATCTGTTCGGTTTTAGACCCAAAATGCTGATTTAGGGGTAAAATTAACTTAAAAATTTTTAGGCGCTAAATCAACCAAAATGTGGTTTTTAGACGCAAAATTGACCAAAATGAGGTTTTAGGCCCAAAATGAAGATTTTGGGGGTGAAATTAAAATCCAAAATGCGGTTTTTAGGCGCAAATTAGCCTAAAATGCGGTTTTTACAATAATGAAATTTTACCCCAAAATTCGGTTTTTAGACCCAAAATTCAAAAATGCGGTTGACCAAAAATTAGGCGGTTAATTAGGCCCAAAGAAAACCTAAATTTTCGATTTTCAACTGCTGCCGCTTTTAGGGGCAAGTGTAAGCTCACATTAATACACTTGTGGGAATATGGATCGATATGGAAAATTTTCGAAAACCTAAATTTTCGATTTTCAACCTGCCCTTTAGGGGCAAGTGTGCTCACATAATACACTTGTGGGTGGAATATGGATCGATATGCGAAAATTTTCGAAAAACCTAAATTTTCGATTTTCAACCCGCCCTTTTAGGGGCAAGTGTAGCTCACATTAATACACTTGTGGGTTGAATATGGGATCGATATGCGAAAATTTTCGAAAAACCTAAATTTTCGATTTTCAGCCCTCCTTTTAGGGGCAAGTGTCGCATTGGTACACTTGTGGGTGGAATATGGGATCGATAGAAAATTTTCGAAAAACTAAATTTTCGATTTTCAACCTGCCCTTTAGGGTAGCTCACATTAATACACTTGTGGGTTGAATATGGGATCGATATGCGAAAATTTTCGAAAACCTAAATTTTCGATTTTCAAGGCCCTCCTTTAGGGCAAGTGTACTCACATTAATACACTTGTGGGTGGAATATGGGATCGATATGTGAAAATTTTCGAAAACCTAAATTTTTGATTTTCACCTGCCCTCCTTTAGGGGCAAGTGTAGCTCACATTAATACACTTGTGGGTTGAATATGGATCGATATGCGAAAATTTTGAAAACCTAAATTTTCGATTTTCAACCCCCTTTTAGGGGCAAGTGTAGCTCACATTAATACACTTGTGGGTGGAATATGGGATCGATATGCGAAAATTTTCGAAAAACCTAAATTTTCGATTTCAAGGCCCTCCTTTTAGGGGCAAGTGTAGCTCACATTAATACACTTGTGGGTTGAATATGGGATCGATATGCGAAAATTTTCGAAAAACCTAAATTTTCGATTTTCAACCCCCCCTTTTAGGGGCAAGTGTAGCTCACATTAATACACTTGTGGGTTGAATATGGGATCGATATGCGAAAATTTTCGAAAAACCTAAATTTTCGATTTTCAACCCGCCCTTTTAGGGGCAAGTGTAGCTCACATTAATACACTTGTGGGTTGAATATGGGATCGATATGCGAAAATTTTCGAAAAACCTAAATTTTCGATTTTCAACCCGCCCTTTTAGGGGCAAGTGTAGCTCACATTAATACACTTGTGGGTGGAATATGGGATCGATATGCGCGAAAATTTTCAAGTGTAGATTAATACACTGGAAATTCGATGGGATCGAAAATTTTCGAAAACCTAAATTTTCGATTTCCGCCCTTTAGGGCAAGTGTAGCTCACATTAATACACTTGTGGGTTGAATATGGGATCGATATGCGAAAATTTTCGAAAAACCTAAATTTTCGATTTTCAACCCGCCCTTTTAGGGGCAAGTGTAGCTCACATTAATACACTTGTGGGTTGAATATGGGATCGATATGCGAAAATTTTCGAAAAACCTAAATTTTCGATTTTCAACCCCCCGCCTTTTAGGGGCAAGTGTAGCTCACATTAATACACTTGTGGGTTGAATATGGGATCGATATGCGAAAATTTTCAAAAACCTAAATTTTCGATTTTCAACCCGCCGTTTCAGGGGCAAGTGTAGCTCACATTAATACACTTGTGGGTTGAATATGGGATCGATATGCGAAAATTTTCGAAAAACCTAAATTTTCGATTTTCAACCCGCCCTTTAGGGCAAGTGTAGCTCTGGCATTAATACACTTGTGGGTTGGAATATGGGATCGATATGCGAAAATTTTCGAAAAACCTAAATTTTCGATTTTCAACCCGCCCTTTTAGGGGCAAGTGTAGCTCACATTAATACACTTGTGGGTTGAATATGGGATCGATATGCGAAAATTTTCGAAAACCTAAATTTTCTAAATTTTTTTAGGGCATTTTGTAGCAAGTATCACATTAATACACTTGTGGGTTGAATATGGGATCGATATGCGAAAATTTTCGAAAACCTAAATTTTCGATTTTCAACCCGCCGTTTCAGGGGCAAGTGTAGCTCACATTAATACACTTGTGGGTTGAATATGGATCGATATGCGAAAATTTTCGAAAACCTAAATTTTCGAAAACCTAAAGCTCACATTAATACACTTTTTCGATTTCATGGATCGATATGCTCGAAAACCTAAATTTTCGATTTTCAGGGCGGAAATACACTTGTGGGTTGAATATGGTCGATGCGAAAACAAAACCCAACTTCGATCCTCTGCAAGTGTAGCTCACTAATACACTTGTAGATATCGTATGCGAATATAAAAAACCTAAATTTTCGAACCAACGATTCTTGTGGGTGGAATATGGATCGATATGCGAAAATTTTCGAAAACCTAAATTTTCGATTTTCCCTCCTTTAGGGGCAAGTGTAGCTACATTAATACACTTGTGGGTTGAATATGGATCGATATGGAAAATTTTCGAAAACCTAAATTTTCGATTTTCAGGCCTCTTTCTTTAGGGGCAAGTGTAGCTCACATTAATACACTTGTGGGTGGAATATGGGATCGATATGCGAAAATTTTCGAAAACCTAAATTTTCGATTTTCAGGCTCCTCCTTTAGGGGCAAGTGTAGCTCACATTAATACACTTGTGGGTTGTAATATGGGATCGATATCGAAAATTTTCGAAAACCTAAATTTTCGATTTTTAAGCCTCCTTTCAGGGGGGGGCAAGTGTAGCTCACATTAATACACTTGTGGGTTGAATATGGATCGATATGCGAAAATTTTCGAAAACCTAAATTTTCGATTTCCAGGCCTCTCTTTAGGGCAAGTGTAGCTCACATTAATACACTTGTGGGTTGAATATATGGATCGATATGCGAAAATTTTCGAAAACCTAAATTTTCGATTTTCAGGCCCTCCTTTTAGGGGCAAGTGTAGCTCACATTAATACACTTGTGGGTTGAATATGGATCGATATGCGAAAATTTTCGAAAACCTAAATTTTCGATTTTCAACCCTCCTTTAGGGCAAGTGTAGCTCACATTAATACACTTGTGGGTTGAATATGGATCGATATGCGAAAATTTTCGAAAACCTAAATTTTCGATTTTCAACCTGCTCCTTTAGGGGCAAGTGTAGCTCACATTAATACACTTGTGGGTGGAATATGGGATCGATATGCGAAAATTTTCGAAAACCTAAATTTTCGATTTTCAGGCCCTCCTCCTTTAGGGGCAAGTGTAGCTCACATTAATACACTTGTGGGCTTGAAATACGATATGCGAAAATTTTCGAAAAACCTAAATTTTCGATTTCAACCCGCTCCTTTAGGGGCAAGTGTAGCTCACATTAATACACTTGTGGGTTGAATATGGATCGATATGCGAAAATTTTCGAAAACCTAAATTTTCGATTTCAACCTGCCTTTTAGGGGTGTAGCCTACATTAATACACTTGTGGGTGGAATATGGGATCGATATACTCCTTTCGCAAGGATTTCTCCTTTAGGGGCAAGTGTAGCTCACATTAATACACTTGTGGGTTGAATATGGATCGATATGAAAATTTTCGAAAAACCTAAATTTTCGATTTTCAGCCCTCCTTTTAGGGGCAAGTGTAGCTCACATTAATACACTTGTGGGTTGAATATGGGATCGATATGCGAAAATTTTCGAAAAACCTAAATTTTCGATTTCCAGGCCCTCCTTTTAGGGGCAAGTGTAGCTCACATTAATACACTTGTGGGTTGAATATGGGATCGATATGCGAAAATTTTCGAAAAACCTAAATTTTCGATTTTCAGGCCCTCCTTTTAGGGGCAAGTGTAGCTCACATTAATACACTTGTGGGTTGAATATGGATCGATATGCAAGTGTAGACACTTGTGGGTTGAATATGGATCGATATGCGAAAATTTTCGAAAACCTAAATTTTCGATTTTAGCCCCTCCTTTTAGGGGCAAGTGTAGCTCACAACCCGCCTCTTGTGGGTTGAATATGGGATCGATATATGAAAATTTTCGAAAACCTATTTTCGATTTTCAGGCCCTCTTTTAGTATCACATTAATACACTTGTGGGTTGAATAGGTGATATGCGAAAATTTTCGCTCACATTAATACACTTGTGGGTGAATATGAATATGGATCGATATACGAAAATTTTCGAAAACCTAAATTTTGCGCCTAAAACCTCATTTTTGAGTTTAAAACCGTTTTTCGGGCCGATTTTGGGCCTAAAACTGCATTTTTGAGTTTAAAACTGCTTTTTGAGCCTAAAATCCGCATTTTGTGCTGATTTTGGACCTAAAACAGCATTTTTGGCTGATTTTGGGCCTAAAACAGCATTTTTGGGCTGATTTTACGCCTAAAAACCTCATTCTTCGGGGCGAAATCGATTCAATTTTATTAAAATTATCGATTTCAATCTGTAAAGACTCGGTCGAAAAATAAAACAATGTGTCTAAGGGCATTGACGGAACAATCATGTTATTGATGTTAATGTTGTCGACCCGATTCTTTTTTCCAATTTTTCAACTCGGCAACTCGTAGTTAACTTTTTGAACGACTAGCACGATTCACATTCTCAGTGTACCGTATATATAATACTATTAGTTGCAATCAAGTTATGTCACCAGCGATCGGTTATAATAAAATGCGATTATCCTGACAATCTCCGTGTAAAACGGACACTGGAATTATTCTTTATTGTAACGAAAATAAAAAGATGTACAAAGGAAATAATAAATATTAGAAGCGAACCGGAGGGTAAATTAGTTCGGCGGTCGGTGTCAGCGTTTGAGGCTGCGTATGGCCAGCGGCAATATCTCGACCATCTCTTCGCAGACCTTCAGCTCGTAGTCCATCAGGATTTTGGGCGAGTCGTTGCCGAATTTCTCCCTCTTCCTCTTGCAATAATCGACGACGTACTGGAACGGAATCGTTGTCGTTTTCAATTTGGCGAATTTTTGGTTTTCGGAGCGACCGGAGGAAAACGAATATCGGAGTATGTTGTCGATAACGGGGGGGGTATGTTTCGAAAGAAATTCCTCAAGACCGAAATACATCTTATCAAATTGTCGACTAATTTTGTGTACACCTAATATATATGTATATATATATATATATATATATATATATATATATATATATATATATATGAGCCGCTTATTTGAAAGGGCCCAAGTCCATTTATCTTCGAATCAATATATTTAACGGTTTGCATTTAAATGAATTTAAAAATATACGTATAGGATACTAAGGGTGTTAAATTTATAGTTCCTATTGAAATAGTGGCAATTATTAAGCGAATAATATTCGTTTTCCTATCGACAATTGAGTTGGGCCCACTTTCAAACTACATGGTTGGATTGTTGAACTAACTCTGAAAACTTATGTCAAGAATTATCGTATTTGCTCGGATTATAAGCAAAACAAATGCTTTACTGGTTAGGTTAGGTTAGGTTAGGTTAGGCTGGGTTGGTTGGTTAGGTTAGGTTAGTTAGTTTGTTAGGTTAGGTTAGGTTAGGTTAGGTTAGGTTAGGTTAGGTTAGGTTAGGTTGAAGTTAGGTTAGTTAGGTTAGCTTAGGTTAGGTTAGGTTAGGTTAGGTTAGCTTAGTCTTGTGGGGTTTAGCTTAGCTAGGTTACTTAGGTTAGGTTAGGTTAGGTTAGGTAAGGTAAGGTTAGGTTAGTTTAGGTTAGGTTAGGTTAGGTCAGGTCAGGTTCAGGTCAGGAGGTCAGGTCAGGTTAGGTTAGGTTAGGTTAGGTTAGGTTAGTTAGGTTAGGTTAGTTAGGTTAGGTTAGGTTAGATAACAAAGTTGTGACTGTAACCGTGACAAACCAGAAAAAATTGAAACGTGGAGTTAAGACCCATTTTGAAAATAAACAGCTCATATATGTGTATATATATATATATATATATATATATATATATATATATATATATATATGGAGAATATATTAGGTGTCACAAAAGTTATATATATTTCGGTCTTGAGGAGGAATTCCCAAGAGAGAGGGAACTGGAAACTTGCCAGAAAGTGGCAGAGAGTTGTTGTCGATAATACTGATGAATATATATAGTAGATTAATAGATTAAAGTTTCTTTTTTAGCGAAATAAAATGAATTCCAAAGTGAAAATGTCGATTACTTTTGGGTACCACTATTATATATATATATATATATATATATATATATATATATATATCATTCTGCGCCTGCAGTGTCGCTTTGTTCGGTTTAAAATAATACAAAAACGCCTTTCCGAACGATAATTAATAATAGCAGTTTCACCTGATAGTAACTTAAATTCTTGCGCTGTTGGGCCGCGACGTCGTTTTCCTTGTCGAGCAGCTTAGTCGAATATCTGGCGATGTAGATATGCGCGAAAAGGAAACTGCGTTCGTTCGCTTCGTCGACGAATTCGGGAAATTCGTCGGTCCTGAAACAAATTCGAGAACAATTTTTATCCAATTTTCTCTCGATATCTGTTTTCAGCGCAATCATGGAAGTCGGATTAAAGGGAATATCAATTAAAGGACTAAAGAGAAATAATAATTGATCTTCGTCCAAATTAGTTTTCAATGCAATTTTTGAACGATCCTAATTATTTAAACAAAAGCGTTCGCATTGTAATTCGGCACTTTTCGTTTGGCTGGTCTATAAAGAGGATCGGCTCCGGCTTTTCTATTTTTTCTTTAATTATTTTTATTGGGCGAAATAGGGTTCAACCGCTACGATTTGTCTATTTTCGGTCGAACTATTTATTTGTAGGTTCGTTATGTTTCTGTCTCTTCCTTCTTCGCCACGGTTGTCTTTCGCTAGATCTGGTTTGTTGCTCGCCACCATCTTCAGTAGCGCTGTGTTACTGTCACTGTTAGGAGTTTAGATGTTTTTCGGGGCATCCACTCACTGCACTGCACTGTCACTTTCGCACGCATTGTGTAAAGTGCCACAACAGTGACAGTAGTAACAGGGCGCTACTGAAGACGGCGAGCGGCCGACAAACCGCAGTCTAGCAAAAGACCAAACCGCAGCGAGAGGAGACACAAAACAGGTATATTAAACTAATTATTTTTCTAATTGCAAATATGAAAATTGACATATTACGTCTAACATATATATATATAGGAGTATACAACGATGCGAACGAAAGTATGAAAATACGGATAATATGGATTGACTTTCTTGACCAATCTTTGTCCTTCGGTCACTGCGGACCTAACAATAAGACGGTATATATTTACAGAATGCAATAAATAATACCAATAAATAGTTCGATAAACCTGTTTTGTGGTCTGCGAGAGGTTGGAATACTGTAGGTTCGTGATGTTTCTGTCCCTCTCGCTGGTTTGGTCTTTTGCTAGACTGCGTTTGTTTCGCCGCCATCGCCTTCAGTAGCGCCCCTGTGTCACTGTCAGCACTTTAGATGTGTTTCGGGGCTTCCACTCACTGCTGCACTGTGTCACTTTCTACACGTACTGTAAAGTGCCACAACAGTGACGGTAGTAACACAGGGCGCTACTGAAGACGGCGAGCGGCCAAAACCGCAGTCTAGCAGAAGACCAAACCGCAGCGAGAGAGGAGACACAGAAACATCACGAACCTACAGTAGACAAAAATAATAATACAAATAATTCTAATACAAGAATTAGTTGAATCGTGAATTTAGTGCGTCTATTGGAAGAAGTCGATAATTAGTCGAATTACAAAATTGAAACAGAGATTATTTTAACGGACCAAACCAGCGAAAGGTGACAGAACAGGAAATCTAACCGAATCGATAAAATCTGTAATAATTTAAAGTGTACCGTGATCTTTGAAAGTGTCGATGAAGGACTGATAGGATGAAATTGCTTGTTGCAGAAGTCGTCTACACTTGACGGCATGATGTACATCCCTGTCTTTGGATGACTGACAAATAAAAAAAAAATAAATATAAATATATACATACAGATTTGTAATTTTTAATGTATCGGGTCGACAACTGAGTAATTATGAATTCACCGCCCGGACAAGTGGCGTTGTAAATATATTTTGGCACGTCACAGTACATCTTCAGTGCACGGATAAGATTCTTCGATACGCTATTATTCGGTCCTTTCCGAAACATTCGCTAACAGAATTACATTGACCAGTTGAATTGTGTATGTGTGTGTATATAAAAGCTCGATAAAATTCGAAGAAAGTCAAATTTTTGAAGATAATTTGCATAAAATTTACTTATTACGATGCGCTATTATCGAATAGTACCTACGAATATGTTTTTAAAAAACCGGTTCGTCAAATATTTTACCTTTCGCATGAGACCGATCATCTTTCATTTCGAACAATAATCATAATTACGAGTATTTTAACGCGATTCAGTATTTACAATGTGAAATTACTGAAAGTAATAATTAAAAAAAAAAAACTTTCTGTAAACACATATGTCATATAAGAAAAAATTAACCGATCCCCCATTTGGGGCCCCGACGGTACTCAATGTCCTTGGGATATTTTTCCTTAAAGTTTGAGCCCTTTAGATTGATTTTAATCGACTAAAAGCGATAATTTCAATAAAAATTCCAGAAAATGCAAGTGATTTCTGCGCTAACGCGGCTCTCTCGATTGTTGGCAAGAAATCGAGAACGCCGTGGCGCAATTAGACCGCATTTACCCGTTGTATATTATATCACTAACGTTATATTAGACGGCCGTAAAAGTAATATTACCTGGTTCGATTTGGAGTCGTACATCGCCGAATAGATTTCGCCCAACTCGATGGAGATCTCACGGCAAGGGGTAATGTAGTGGACCGGATTAACGGCGGATCGACTTCGCTCAACAGATCGGCTCGCCTTTTCCACATTTTACAATTCCTGAACAATCCCGTTACTATTAAAATAATAGTGCTGTCAATACGAGATATTGTAAATAATGACGGCGGTCGCTCGACATTTAAGGCAGGGTCAAACAAATTTTGGCGATCGGTATTTACGGCAGTCATTCCCCCAAAAAATATATTATTAAAATTATTCCCCATAAAATATTGCCAAGAGCCAACGTAAATTTGCCCCTACTAAGGGCGTAATCGCTAGGTTAGGTTTTAGTTAGGTTAGGTTAGGTTAGGTTAGGTTAGGTTAGGTTAGGTTAGGTTAGGTTAGGTTAGGTTAGGTTAGGTTAGGTTAGGTTAGGTTAGGTTAGGTTAGGTTAGGTTAGGTTAGGTTAGGTTAGGTTAGCTAGTTAGGTTAGGTTAGGTTAGGTAGGCTAGTTAGTTAGTTAGGTTAGGTATATATATATATATATATAAAATCAAAATCACGATTTAATACATAAAAAATTCCGCATCCCTTCTCCTCCTTGAAGAACTGAAGCCCGCTATAGAGGTTAGGTTAGGTTAGGTTGGGTTAGGTTAGATTAGGTTAGGTTAGATTAGGCTAGGCTAGGTTAGGTTAGGTTAGGTATGTATATATATATATATATATATATATATATATATATATATATATATATATATGTAAAATACGATTTAATACATATATTATGCCCCAGTAATATTGAGGTAAAGTTTGAATAACCGCATCACTTGTCCTCCTTGAAGACCACTGCTATAGAGGTTAGGTTAGGTTAGATTAGGCTAGGCTAGACTAGGTTAGGTATGTATATATATATATATATATATATATATATATATATATATATATATATATATATGTCAAAATCACGATTTAATACATATATTATGCCCCAGTAATATTGAGGTAAAGTTTGAATAACTCGCCTCCCTTCGTCCTCCTCGAAGAACTGAAGACCGCTGTAGAGTTGGCTGACGTCCTGCTGTATCTTGGCGTAGTCCGAGGCGTGTTCCTCAAGCGTGTAATAGCTCTTGGCGGTGTTGGCCGACCGTTGGCCGTGGAGGAATACCGCCCTGGCGTCATCGTACGTCAGCACGAAATCGCTCGTCACCCGGCTCTCGTAGTCGGCCAACGGGAGGCCGGCGAACACCAGTCCGACCAGTTCCTCTGCGATGTGAAAACGGTAAATCGGTTGTCGGCTACGGACCGATTAAACGGTAGGGAAAAGTGTATTACGGATCGGGAGATATCTACGGGGAGATCTGGTAACGGGTGGAGAACCCTCCGACACCCGGTGTCGGTCACAATTCTCTTCGGGAAAAGTAAATCGTACACACATTTCCTTTCATTATTATTGCAAATAGTAGTTCGGATTGAACGATTACTACTTAATGGAATAACCAATAGTTATGTACGGACGGAAATATTACTTGCGAAGGATTATGTTAAAAGACATTTAACGTTCAATTCCTGAGAAGAGCTCTAAGAAGAGTGAATTATTGGGTGACGCAAGCACCTCGAGTTATTCATCATTCCTACATCATTAATATAATGTCCTTTTCGGCGTATATTACCTAGTACATGTTGTTATTCGAATTCCTTCAACTATCTTGAAGAAGCGTTAAAATAATACCTCCGACCGTAGGTAACATCCGTGAAACAGTTTGGACGACGTTTACGGCTATTAATTCCTATTGTTCTATAGAATATACCCGGATATTGGCTGTATTTCTTCACTTCCTCTTCGTCTTTGACCAGCCTCTCTTTGGACGTGTTCAGAAGCATTATGTCGTATTTGACCCAGCACATTGACACGTCGCTGCTTCGGTGATTGAACTCTTCCAGCCTGCGGAAAAAAGGAATAAATAGAGAACAGGAATAAAAATTGTTCATATATTTTCCGGGATCGACAATGGTACACCGAGAGAACTGGGAAAACTCGTTAACTATAACTGGCACGGACCACTGATAAAGAGATCCATCGCCTTAACCGAGGCTGGAATCGGCAAAGAAGTATTAAATCAATACTACTCAATTAACTCAATACTAGAAAATAGGTCAATGAGCCTATTCGACAATTCTCTTCACGGAAAAGTAAATCGTAAATTCATTATTATTGCAAATAGTAGTTCGGATTGAACGATTACTAATTAATGAATAACCAACGGTTGTGTACAGACAGAAATATTATTCGCAAAGGATTATGTTAAAATAAATTATTAAGACATTTAAACGGTATTTTAGGTTTATTGTTATTGGAAGTCCAATTCCGTTGGCGATGAAGAAAACATTTCAATAAAACATTCAAGCGAAAATTATTTATCGATTATACCAACGTTTTTATTAATAAAATATATCGGGAAAAAATAATATAGACTCTTAGAAAGAATTAACAAAAATTATATAATGATTTGACATTAGCTTTTAAATTGCATATATTTACTTTCATTATTATAGCCGACAGTATTTTACATATAATATATATATATATATATATATATATATATATATATATATATATATATATATATATATTGTAAACGGTGCAGCTAGAAAAATTATTATTTAATGTGGGAATATTATTGGGGAACAAACATAAAAGAAAAAGGTTTTCTGATATTCGAATGGAGAAGGTTTCACGCTGGTTTAGGTTTCCTTGTTATTGATTTTATGCCCACTACCGCCGATCTAATCAATACAGTTTTATGAATGGCAGAAGCGAAAGTTTGTTTTTCACAATTCGAAAGCGGATTTTTTTTTTTTTTTTTAGATAAAAGAAATCCAATGAACAAGACGCCAGAATTGTTGAAAGAAAAGAAAATTGGTCGTCATCACGGTATCTTTCTTTCAGAAAATTGCGATAAATTGAAAAATTTGGTCAGCGCGGTTCAATTATTGCTCCGTGAATGCAATACAAGGACTGGGCGAGAACACTCACTACAGGAATAGGTACGGTAATGAAACGATTTGTTAAATTAGGATTTTTGCCTGAAGTAAAAGAAAAATTTAATTCTTGTCTCGATATTCCGTATTCTTAATCGATCCCCACAACCCGAATCCCGTAGCCGAAACCACCGTAATATCAGTTTTGTATAACCTGACATACTGACGTGTTCGCCCTACTTCCGCGTCCAGATTTAACCCGTTTTTCTTATCAGAAAATTTACGATAGTCGACAAATTGGCAATTTTTAAAGTTGTACTAAAACCGACGCGGACACACACATGCTATGGTGTTCCGGCAAGAAATCATCGATCCATCGTCCTTCCTCATCCAGACCAAGGGTCAAAAGTACCATCAGAACCATCTATTTGGAGTGTACCTGGCGTTGTGGCGCTCTTCGTTGTTGTCGGCGGCGGCGGCGCGCCGAGGTCGGCGCCGTACGTCGACAAAGTGTTGGGCGGCGCCAAATGGTGTCGCCCGGCGAACATGTAGTGTTCGAGGAATACCTGCGATAGGGCGGCCGCGTTCAACGCCCACTCGAGACGGTCGTCGGCGCCGAGCGCGACTAACTGCCTGGTCAGCGTACGGTGGCAGTAGTAGTCGCCGATACCGCCTGTCGCCAATCCTGTACGCCTCGCGCCATATAGTAGAGTGTCAGCGTGCGCCTTCTCCAGGTCGGGACATGCCGTCGTCGGCCGGTTCGAACATCTCGCCGAAAGTGGTGTACACGCCCGAGTGCGCTCCGTAGAGGCGTTCGGCCTCCGACAGATACTTCAGGGTCTTATCGGTCCTGTCGACCGAATTGAATAGGAGGCCGAGCTGGTTCAGCGTCCAGACCGAACAGAGTATGTGGTCGGCCGACGAACCGTCCTGCGTTTCAGATACTTACGCGACATCTTCAGGTATCTCTTGGCCGTGTCCAATTCGTTGACGTGCGACGATATCTCCCTATCAGAGTCCTGACGGCGGCCAGCATGGTCTTCTCGCGGCAACTGCCCTTCGACTCCAACAGCCTCTCCACTTCGTAGAGCAGCCGTCTGGCCTCGTAGCACGACCTGTAGGGCTCGGCGGCCGGATCGTTTTCGGCCAAAAGCCTTCGCGCTTCCAGATATTTCCCTTTGATCCAAGCCCTTTCGTCCGGTCCAATTTGCTGGGAGCGGACATTGCGGATAACCACCGTGCAACCTGACCACGAGTGAGGTTATTCTGTCCGTGACCTCTCGACGTCCCCGATCCCAGCTTTAATATATATAGTTGAGAAAAAAGTTCTCGCAGTCGCGACATTCAGCCGGGACTTAAATAAGTCCCTCTCTCGAGTCCATTTCCGATACAACTATCGACCGCCTAAAGCTGAACGAGTGAGTATTGTAGGCTGAAGTTGTGTGTGTCGGAGAACTGTGGCCGGACCGTGCCCTAATTTTATAATTTTTTTTCCTTCTTCACCGCCGTTCGATAATTCCTTTTCGGCGAAATTATTATTAAAAGTGTATCCCGGGCCGGGAACATTTTCCACCATCTCGCCGATGGGAAATATCGAACGATTTGGCCTCTTACCGATTTACCGTTGTGCAATCGACAGAATTTTTGGCCGACGTTTTCGAAAGTAAAATAAAATATAAATACGCACCGATTATAAGGGTACGGTTTGGGCGTTCGCCCACACTCCGCGCTACACACGATATTTTTAAATATATACGCACTGGCCCCCCGGGCCGGCGTTATTATTATTATTATTATTGAAATAAGCGTCCGTTGCGATTTGAAATCGTACATAATACCGATCGTAATTTCAGGATCTATATGAAATTAACGTGCTTGGGTATATCGATTTTAGCTGCGGCCGGTTTGGGATCGCTGCTGCTCGTCCTGCCGACCGTTATGGCGTGGCGTTCTCACGGCAAGACCAACGCGGAATTGGTCCGCAATCTGCGCAGTGAGTACAATTGCGAAAAACCAGATTAGCGGAATCGGCGAAGGAATTCCGTAAAACCAAAAAAAAACCACCTTTCCGGAGTCCTATCGCCCGCGCTGAACTTTCTTTATTATCGTTGAATAAAAAATTATTCCTCTCAATACTACCGCCGATGCCCTCATTTTAATCGGCGGTAAATTAATATTCGATCAGTCGTTTATCGTCGTGGCCGCCGATACAATACTTACCGCTTCGAATGAAACTGCGATCGATTTATAGTTTGTGTGTATAGAACGAAGGAAATACGGTTTTACGATATAATAAGGATACGTGACGTCGCCACGGTAAATTCTAACCGAAACGCCGTAGGATCGAGCGGAACCTTTCTGACGATTCTTGGAGCAGTTCAGCGGAAATCGTACCTTTTAAATTCGCCGATTCAGCGCTTTCATTTTGTCCCTAGTAGCGAAGCGAAGATGCGAATTCCTTCTATTCTCACCGCTCTAAAAACGGAAGATATCGATTATTCTGTCTGGTGATGAATTCTTCGATCTCATTTTCGGACTTAATACGCCGATTGGATTTGTAAAGTTTCCAGAAATAAGTTTGTATCGGTCTCTGAAAATCCGGCAGACTCTTCCGCCTTGACGACGTCAAGAAATCGGTTGCCGACTATTGCGAGATTATAGATTAATATTAAAACGGTCATCGATATGTCGAATGAACAATTTCGAAAATAATTTAGGCGAATCTCCGATTCCCGGTTTGTTGTATTACGCATACACCGAACCGTACACCGTTCCTCGATAATTATGATTTTCTGCACCATTTTAATTGTTGTAAGGCTTACGCGTGGGCGCATATGCGCCGCCAGGCCGACTACCAGTTTAACCCGGTGTGCAATACTCGACCGCATAATACGACGTAACGATCGTGAAAAAGAATTTCGCTGTCTGTCGACTATGCTACGGGAATTTTTATTAGCGCGTTATTTCCATTTGTCGTTTCATCGTTATCACATTCGTAACAGAGATCGTACACCCTTTCTTTTGTCATCGTTCGTGGAAAACTTTCCGTTAAAATTGATACATTTGCCGGCACTGTTGTATTTTTCCGTGCCATCGATCTTGAGTGCTTACTGCATAATTTTCGCGGTATAATAAGCATCGCTCGCACTTACGATACGTTCGACCGTATTTTCGGAAAAGAAAAGATTTTGCCTGTCGTCAATATTCGCTCTATTTCCTGGTAGATTTTCATCGAAATTGAAAATTTTCGGAACCAAATTTTTTTGCTCAGGCGCTGTTCGCCGCGAAACGGTTAACAACCGTCCAAAAGTCGCGTTTAAATCTGTTAAATATATCCGTTGCGGTTGATTTGTTAAATGGACGCCCAACTATCGATCGGTAACGTATACCAATATATTTTGATATATCCGCTGTATATATCGCCGTGTAAAATACTGCAGAGGCGGTATATCGATATACAATCGGACCGTCGTTAAAGGGTTATTATTATTAATATGTTGGAGAAAGCGAAACTTCGCGGTCGGAAACTACGATTTTACCATCAATATATTGTTGTGCGAGAAATAAACGGAATGTTATTTTTTGTAAATCGCCGTTACAACATAAATTTCCGGAAGCGCGACTACGAAAACACTGTCGGCGCGACCCCGTAATTTTGAAATCGTGTTATATTCGAATAAACCGTATATATATATAAAATTAACCGCTTGAAATTGTTCACAGAGAATTCTATAATCTGAAGCGATGAAATTGAAAATGTCATGAACAGTGTCGACCGAGGAAATCGTTACCCACAATCCGTACATGGGCGTACGCGGGAATCGGATCTGGCGTTACGATCAGTGCGCCTCATATGGTGAGTCGATATCGTTATTAATACCCGATCACAGCGATATCGCCCTAACCACGGGAATGTGTAAAAATTTGATCGATTATTACCTTCATCGCCGATGGCGGAGTTCAATAGATCGAATCCGATGTCGGTCCGGCGAAAGACTGAAAGCGGCGATGGGAATTATTGGAAACAGGTAATCGAGACTAGCTGTTATAGTTATTCAGTGTTGGTGTTGTTGTTTAGCCTTGCGCTCTGGAACTGCTGAAGGGCGGCTGAAGGAGGCGACAGGGCTCTGGGCGTCGGCTCGGCTCCGGCTATCTGACCGTGTGCATGGCGCTGCTAGTCGGCAAGGCGGGAAGAGCCGTCGGCATCGACCACATACCGAACTGGTCGAGTACTCGAGGCAGAACGTCATCTCCGACCACCGGAGCTGCTCACCGACGGAAGGCTAAAGCTAGTCGGTCAGCATACCTATATTTATCCGATGTCGGCATTGACTATACTGGCTTCCGGTGACATCGCGTTATGACCCTTTGTATTATTTCAGCGTAAAACCAGCGGAGATATTCCGTCGCTATTTTTTATCTCTTTTCTATTTACGTCGTTACAAATGCTCCGGGTATTCGCGTACGTGTATGAAATGGTACTTTACGAAGGTCGAGCGAATATATATTAGGGAATTCGACAACTAAGTAATTGCGAATTGTACATATTTTAGAGGGTTTCGAATGCACGTATAGGATACATTAAGCTTCTCCGCAATGTCCCAGTGTTGAACTACGGTGTGATCGAATCGATAATGCCCTTTATTCGAGGTCATCAGCGTCGACCTCCACGGACGTCCTCGTCTTTTAACGAAAAATCCCCGACCGGTTTTAAGGTTTCATCACGGCCGACACGAGCCCGTTTTACGGTATAACACATTATGAAAAATTAAAATGCGACAGAAGCGCTCATTTCGGTTAACCGCGTTTTAGCTGGTCGATCTAATTTCGATACAGAGCGTTTCGCAGAAAGGACCGAATAATCAGCGTATCGAAGAATCTTATCCGTGCAAAGATCTGTCGACGTACTTGAAAATATGTACAACGCCACTTGTCGGTCAATTCCACAATTACTTAGCTGTCGACCCGATACGTACGACTACTCAAACTATAACGATGGAAAATATTGAAGTTGATACCTTCCTTCTGCTATATTGCAGGAGGCCTGTTTGAACCGTTTTCCTCGCTATTCCTATTTCCGTTCTATAGCGAGTTATATTGTTAGGAAACGCAATATTCGGGAACAAAAACTAATTCTAACGAAAACCTCTCGGCTTTCGGACCACCGAGCCTCAATCCTCAGCGCTTTGCCAATTGTGTACTGAATTGGTTTCTTTCCCCTGTGATTTCCGTACGTGCTTCTCTAATAAAAACTCCTATAAAGAAAAACCTGTGAAAATCCGATAGATAATATTAACGGACCTGAAAGTGTTGCGGAGTGTCAAGAACTGCGTGCGCTCGCCATAAAAACTGAAGTGGAAGTGGACAAAAATTTACTGATGTTGTTAGGGAATCATCAATTCGGTGATCGGTTAACGAACAATTCCCACGTGCGTATTCAAAACAATAGTAGCGAGTTAAATTAATTAGAAGGGAAAATGTTTGCGGAACATGAAGGTATTCCTGACAGCTTTAGGGCAGCTCCGAGAAGGTGTTTGAAGGTCGAAAATGATGAAGTCCACCCGCGTTGCTCGGTCTACAAAGGGTAGCCGCAAGCAGAAATCAAAATGCCAAGGACGAACCATCGTGGGGTCATGAAATGGAGTCATCCCGTTTGGGAAGGAGATGGAAGAGAGGAACCCCGGCGAAAAAAAAGCCAGGGGTATATTTTTAACTGTTGCATGGCAAAAGGAGCGAAGGTTTTTCGACACCTTTCCTCTTTCAACGATCTTCGCGGATCTTCGGTCCGATCAACTGATCGAGAATAAACGTCCCGTGACTCAGAATTAATCGGAGGCGGATATTTTCAACCCTTTGCCCTCGAGGCGCTTTTCTGTCAGGGGCCGAACTCGTACTGTGACCGTTAAATCGTACCGCGTTCGCCGTATATAGATAGGGGATGATAACGTCTTCCCTTCTACTTTCCCAATAATTTGTGAAAAATCTATCGGTTCTTTTATGCGTGGAAATACGCGCGGTCCTAGTTGTCTTTCACCGGATATAAACGGTATTCTTCCGAAGTTTCTTCGGATTCCGTGCACAGTACAAGTCACTTCGGCTTCCGGTTTCACTGTCGATTATTCGGATTTTCCTCTAACGTCACTCCTCTCGTCATCTTCATCACTTCCGTCTTCATTCTTACGGGCGAGCCCCGTCTACGTAGTGATGTAATTTCGTTCGTTACCGCCGAAAAATCGAACTACTCCTCTTCGCTGGAAGTAATTTCTTCGTCCTATTCCATACTTATCGGGCTCGGTAACTTTCAAAGAAATGATGCGATCGACAAGAAGTGTCGAGTTGGAACCGACGTCGAAGCCGGAATTCCTCCGTCGCTAGTAATTTTGAGATAGGACATTTGATCGGATGAGCGCAGGTGCTTTGACATCCCCATTTCGGATGACGCACCCTATAGAGCTGTTGGAGAGTGCGTGATACGATCTACGAAAGGGCGATATATTCCTCTTAGGTCGAAAACAGATGGACGCATCGATTCGGACGGCGCCTATCTCGTGGATGCAAACGGTTAAAGTGTCTTAATTATGCCGAACGTCGGCCGTTCTCCGTATTGGCGTCCATTCAGGGGCGTCGGTCGGACCCGACGGAGACGGAGGTCAACGTTGAAACGGCAACATCCCCCGTGAAAATCCTTCGTGATCTCTCAGGAATCCCCAGCCAATGACAATATAGTGCACCCTTACGAAATCACTTATAGGGGGCACTTTATTTTAGTTTACGACCGATTCATTTATTTTTCAGTCGGCGACGGCCAGCTGGGATATCGAGGGAGGCGCCCTACAACGCCATACACGTTGGAGCGGCATCGCCCAACCTACCCAAGCCGTGAGTAGCCTACTGTGCTAACAGATAGTAAATAAGCGGTTCATCATTTTAATCAACGATGCGTAGCCGCCCTGTTTCGCTCTAACCACCCACCCAGCCTCCAGTGGATTGCCAGATTGTCATCAAAATGGATCACAGGAAAGAAAAACAGGAAAAAAAAAGGAATTTTTCGTGAGCTCGACCAGCTGAAGCCGGGCGGCAGGCTTATCGTGCCGATCGGTCCGGCCAACGGTGACCAACGGCTCGAAGCAGGTGGACAAACCAGGACGGCAACGTGACGAGGACGCCGCTGATGGGAGTCGTCTACGTGCCGCTGACCGACAAACAGGCCCAGTGGCCAGCCAGGTGGTAACCGTAAACCCCCCCCGCCCGCCCCCATCATCCCTTCATACTCTGTCCCATGGCCACTTCTCAATATTACGGACCGGTTTTCGAGCGGCCCGACAACTGGCGTCACGTCGACATCTTCGGAGATACGTACGGAGACAAACAGTTAGGGTGCAATTGGTACAAGTGCATTATTACCTCGTGTTAGTCCCGACAAAGAAACCACCCCCACCCCCACCCCCCCAGTGATGGCGCTTTGACACGATTTAATTACCGCCCCAGGTGATCTCTGGGCCGGCGGCGTTTAAGCCGTCCTGATGGGGGATAATGGATGGATATTCCGTCGCTATTTACTATCCTTTTACGTCGTTACAAATGCTACGGGTATTCCGCGCGTTGTATGAAATGGTACTTTACCGAAGGGGGACGGACAACTAAGTAATTGCGGAATTGACCGACAAGCGGAATTGTACATATTTTTAGGGGGTTTCGAATGCGCGTATAAAAGAAGATACGTTGAGCTTCTCCGCAAGCGCTCCTGTCTTTCAACCCCCGGTATTTCGCGGTACCCTTTTTAGGTTTCACATCACGGCGTACAACGGCGTTGACACTTTGGCGAAAATGAAAAATAGGCGAAAATGCGCTCGCTTTTCGGTTCACCCCCCACCCCCATTTAGCTTTTCAGACAGACGCGCAATCGGACGCCGAATTTTTCGACAGAAAGGGCCGAATAATTAACGTATCGAAAGAATGTTATTATCCTCGCGAAGACGTTGTCGACGCACTTGAAAATATTTATACGACGACGACGACGACGCCAGTTGTTCGGTCGAATTATCGTCTGATTAATCAGTTTTCGACCCGATATTTAAATTACCGAAAGGTAATGGCGATGGCGTAAAATATCTGTCGGCCGTTTTCGGCGACGCGACGAAGTGCTACACTTTTAATTATTAACCTTACGACCTGGAAAAGTGTTTCTTGACCCCGACCGGTCACACACAGAGACAAAACACCTTTAATGACGAATATTTTATAGCCGTCGTTCACCCCCACCCCACCCCAAATGAAAACGCGTACAGCGAAAAACCGGTCCGTAAATACGTTAAAATTTCCGAGCTTTGACGCTCAAGTCACGTTGAAAAACATATTCGTCGAGTAATGGATATTGATTATTATTTTATTGGCCGGAATCGAGTAATTGTTTCGATAATAATGCAGGATTTTCATCGTAAAAAAATGTTTTTTACGTAATCGAAACAGGATTATTTATTATCTGGCGGCGTAAAAGTGCTGCGTCATAAATCGGACGAAATCTTTGAATCCGACGCTTCTTGATTAGTGAAAAAAAAATTATTTTTTTCTGCAAATATACAACACAATATTGCCGAATAGGGGCAATATTCAAACTATATAATAGGATTCGAAAAAATTATTTAATACACTGCATTATTGTCGATTTACACTCGATAGTCGCGCCCCCCCCCCCACTTTCGAAATTGTCCTTTTCCAATCCGTTAGTGTTTGTGTGTAAAAATATTCAAATCATCCTTTTCTCACGCCTGAAGGCGAAAAAATAATTTGAATGTTGACATTGTTTTCTGTTGTCTGTTTGTTAGGAACCGTACTAAATGACAACCTGTCCTTTAAAGGGTAATACAGTGGACTGTCGTCAATGTAAGTGTCCACGGAGTGAAAAAAAAATGCTATATATATATATATATATATATATATATATATATATATATATATAAATTAAACCATGATTTGTACACCAGTCAGCGGGATTCGGTTATCCTAGATTTTGGCGATTGGGACAATTTTTTTTTTTTTTTTTTCTCCCATTTATTATAAAATTTCTATCTCTCAACTCGTTGAGTTGACCACAATTGATTAACCATTTTATATTTATATATATATTTTTTATATATATATATATATATATATATATATATATATGTATCTACATAAACATAATCGTAGCCTAATGGGAAATATTATGTTGATTTTTCGATTCATTTAAATTTCAAAAAAGTGTTTTCGTTAGAAAATTGTTGACCCTGGAGCCATTTTCTGTAGAAATTTTCCAGTATTTATATATATATATATATATATATATATATATATATATATATATCTACATAAACATAATCGTAGCCTAATGGGAAATATTATGTTGATTTTTCGTTTCATTTAAATTTCAAAAAGCCTTTTCGTTAGAAAATTGTTGACCCTGGAGCCATTTTCTGTGGTGAAATTTTCCGCATTTTATATTTTATATATATATATATATATATATATATATCTACATAAACATAATCGTAGCCTAATGGGAAATATTATGTTGATTTTCGATTCATTTAAATTTCAAAAAGTGTTTTCGTTAGAAAATTGTTGACCCTGGAGCCATTTTCTGTAGAAATTTTCCCCGCATTTATATTTTTTATATATATATATATATATATTTATTTATTTATGTATCTACATAAACATAATCGTAGCCTAATGGGAAATATTATGTTGATTTTTCGATTCATTTAAATTTCAAAAAAAGTGTTTTCGTTAGAAAATTGTTGACCCTGGAGCCATTTTCTGTAGAAATTTTCCCCGCATTTTATATATATATATATATATATATATATATATATATATATATATATATATATATATATATATATTTATGTATCTACATAAACATAATCGTAGCCTAATGGGAAATATTATGTTGATTTTTCGATTCATTTAAATTTCAAAAAAGTGTTTTCGTTAGAAAATTGTTGACCCTGGAGCCATTTTCTGTAGAAATTTTCCCCGCATATATATATATATATATATATATATATATATATATATATTTATGTATCTACATAAACATAATTGTAGCCTGCTGGGAACATATTATGTTGATTTTCGATTCATTTAAATTTCAAAAAAGTGTTTTCGTTAGAAAATTGTTGACCCTGGAGCCATTTTCTGTAGAAATTTTCCCCGCATTTATATATATATATATATATATATATATATATATATATATATATATATATATATATATATATATATATGTATCTACATAAACATAATCGTAGCCTAATGTGGTATAGAGAGGGAATGGCGGATAAGAAACAAAAAAAAAAAAAATAAAACCCTCAATATTGAAAACTGACCTGCACTGTGTCGCTTGTACTGTAAGAAAAAAATAAATTTCGATACGTTAATTTCTATAATTTCTACGTAATTTTCTATCGCGCCGAAATGTTGAAATTGGAGCGGAAAATAGATCAGTTTTCGTAATTATTATCCCGCCAATTCAAACCTTCTGCGGATAATTCCGGTGTCGGTAACAATTTTGTTTTTGTTGACAAAAAAAAAATTTTTAAATTGTCGTCCCAGATTGTCCGAAATGAGCGAAGGTTTTCCGTTTTTTTTTTTTTTTTTTTTTATTTACAAGTCGCAGACGACACCGAATATAATTAATGTATTATATTCAGGGTAGCTAAAAATAGTCGATATTTCGACTTTGGAATAAATTTTATTTTACCCCAAAAAAAAAAAAAACTGTAATTATTGATCTACTATATGTATTATCGACCTCCCCCTCCCCCAAACTTATTGAGGAATTCCTCAATACACCGTATCGAACTGTCGATTAGTTTGGTTCGCGCCTAAAATATATTATACATATCCGTCAGGAAAACCTTCGCTCGTTCCGACATTTTCGTCAGTTATTTTTAAAGTTTCCCCCCGCCCCCCGAACGCCCAACGAATTATTATTGAAATTGTAAAATAATTGATACCGTTTTCATTTCTTTTCAGGGATATGTTGTGAAGTCATCTGAAAAACTACCGTCGGCGACAGTCGGCTCTGTTTCTCACCCCCGCCCCCACAAATTTTTTTTTTGGTTTTTTGGTTTTCGTTCTGCAAAATAGGCGACGGGAAGGAGAAAAATTTAAAAAAAAAACACCAAAAAATAATTGAACTCTCGGAAAGCTTGCAAAGTAGTACGTACGACTCGACGGTAAATTCTTCTCGGCCGATAAATAAACGGTAAATAAAACACATAATAATAATAATACTGGATAATATATATTGTCAGTGAACCGCAGGTTGTTGGAGCTTTGAAAAAAAAAATAAATAAATAAAAATAAACTTGCCAGCACAAATATACTTTCATGTCTCTCTCATCTCTGGGTAAACAGGGAAAAAATATATTGATTTATTTATTTCGATTCGGCTTTTCTGAACACAATTTTAAATTCGACCGACGACTATACTTACAGTAATAAAGCTTTGGCTTTTTTTAAGCTTGTCGCGTAAACGCGCTCTCGGCCCCGATTAGTTTTGTGCGATTGAAACAAAAAAAAATAAATAAATAAAATAAAGCGTTTCGTCTATTTATCGCGTTTTATATGTACGCTGAACGAAAACGTTTTTTTTTTTTTGTTTTTTCGCCAGCCTTTCGCTGAAATTGAAAACACGCGTTAAATACAAAAATATATACACGGGATAGCCGTTTAGCTTATTGAAATTATTAATTATTATTATTATTATTAAAAAAAAAAAAACTCCCGATATTGGCCAGATTTTAACCCGTATTACAAATAAAGATGGCATTGGCGATTGTGTATATATTTTTTTTTTTTGACGTTTTACGCAACCGTTTATTATTCGAATGTATTTTTCCTTTTATTTTATAATTGAAATAATTTTTTTTTTTATACCCTCTTATATTTAATCGTTGAAATGGCTGTTTCTGTTTTGTGTGTTACAATCTCCGAAAGTGTGTAAATAGAATAATAATAATAATAATAATAATATATAGCAGTTGTTTTATGCCACTTAAATCGTTTATTTTAATATTGTACCTTTCAGTGAAAAAAAATTCCAAACGTATCCTTCCTGTAAAAATAATGCGGAAAATTATTCGAGTCGTTTTAAATTGTTAAATCGCTGTCGAAATTATACGGTGAATTTTAATTGATTCCGCAGGTCCGAAAGCGGATATATATATATATATATATATATATATATATATATATATATATATATATATAGGTTCAACGCCCTGCTGATTAGACAATAAATAGATAAAATATATTAAATCATTTGTGTTCGCTTCACAGGTTAACATTTTATAAGTTACGCATTTAGTGTTCACTCTTTTCAGAGTTCAGAAAAATTATTTACAGTTTTTTTCGGACGATACCGTCTCTGAAAACGACTCGACGTGTACTGTCTGTACACTGTAGTATATATATATATATCATTGTATATTGTATATAGTATGTATTTTTTCGTATTGTAAACTTATCGACTAATTGGAATAATTTTTGCCGTAATTAAAATTTTAATTACGACGAGATTTAAATCATTTCATCGAGGCGTGTGATACAAATTAATTAGAGTTGTGTGCGTCGAGCAGTGAATTTTCGATATAATGAAGTTGGTAGCAATGCGTTCCACTGCTATTTTAATGGCCGATTTGAATTTACAGTTTGGAAGAAAAAAAAAAAAAGAGTTTTCGGTCGAACTAATTAATATAATGTTTTCTTTTTGGCTTTTTTTTCCGAAGTGAAACTTATTTCGAGGCAATTTTTAACAGTGCAATTGACGGAAAATTTTCGGAGAGTTCCGCTGTCTCAGTTGCGGGCAGACGGATTGATGTCAAAAGGTATATAATTTTAATTTAAAAAAATTTTTTCAATCCGCAGGGTATTTCATACAGGGTAATTGTTTATTTTTAAGGTTTTCGTAAGAGTTTAATTTTTTAATTCGGCCAATTTTTCTGAATTCAACAACTGCCAACTTAATCTCGGCGATGTCATCGATGTCGGATGAGTTGGATTTAGCTGATTTACGAAAAATATTCTGTATTTTTCGTATTTCGACGTCTGTCGAATCGACGAGAATAGAAAAAAAAAAAAAATGAACCGTTCGGTCGTATTGAAAAAATTGCTGATAATTCCGGTGCAGCGGAATAAAGTGCAGTTTGAGCGCATTTTTCTCTCGCTCATTTTCCACGACATTATTATACTGCAATTTTCTATTCGAAATTAAATCGCAATTCCAGTTGAATTACAATCGATTAACAGTCTGAGCGTTTTATTTTTCCCCGTTTCGAAAATTGCCCATCGACAGACAGCGGCGAAAACGCGCTTCTGCGTCATGCAGAAAAATTGCATTGTTTGTCGTAGAAAAAACCGTAAAATCGCCCATTTTCAATTGCAATCGATTGAAGTCAGTTTTAAAATCGATTATCGTCGTATTTTCTTCGTCGAAATCCCGGGAAGATAATCGCTTCCCGCGGGATCGCGTAATCCCGCGGGAAGAAAATGCCGTTTTTCGGTCGGGACGGGTTTTGACTAATGAAATTAATGTATTTTTTTATTTTTTTTATATTTTATATATATTTTTCAAATAAACGAATTTCCGATAATTACGGACGGTCGTCGATTGTACAGCGGTGAGCATCCTGTCGGCACTGATCCTATATTTGTCTCCGGCCTTTCTTAACGGAGAAAAATCCGTTTTCTTTTTCCGTATCTGATTCACGGTAAATAGCGAAAGGATGACCGAATAAAGGGCCGTC
>JACDQD010000006.1:29582436-29594936 GCA_019843655.1 Lethocerus indicus | reverse complement strand
TCGGCCGCTCGCCGTCTTCAGTAGCGGTTTCGGTCACTATCGGGTGTTTTTCGAGCGTCCTCGTCGCCGCTGTGGTTTCGTCCGCTCGCCGTCTTCAGTAGCGGTTTCGGTCGCTATCGGGCGTTTTTCGAGCGTCCTCGTCGCCGCTGTGGTTTCGTCCGCTCGCCGTCTTCAGTAGCGGTTTCGGTCGCTATCGGGCGTTTTTCGAGCGTCCTCATCGCCGCTGTGGTTTCGTCCGCTCGCTCGTCTTCAGTGTAGCGGGTTTCGTCACTATCGGTGTTTTTCGAGCGTCCTCGTCGCCGCTGTGGTTTCGTCCGCTCGCTCGTCTTCAGTGTAGCGGGTTTCGTCACTATCGGTGTTTTTCGAGCGTCCTCGTCGCCGCTGTGGTTTCGTCCGCTCGCCGTCTTCAGTAGCTGTTTCGGTCACTATCGGCGTTTTTCGAGCGTCCTCGTCGCCGCTGTGGTTTCGTCCGCTCGCCGTCTTCAGTAGCGCGAGCGTCCTCGTCGCCGCTGTGTTTCGTCCGCTCGCCGTCTTTGGTCATATCGGCGTTTTCGAGCGTCCTCGTCGCCGCTGTGGTTTCGTCCGCTCGCCGTCTTCAGTAGCGGTTTCGGTCGCTACGGATCGTCCGCTCGCCGTCTTCAGCGTCCTCGTCGCCGCTGTGGTTTCGTCCGCTCGCCGTCTTCAGTAGCGGTTTCGGTCGCTATCGGGTGTTTTCGAGGCGTCCTACGTCTTCAGTAGCGGTTTCGGTCGCTGTCGTTTTCAGCGTCCTCGTCGCCGCTGTGTTTTCGTCCGCTCGCCGTCTCCAGTAGCGGTTTCGGTCGCTATCGGGTGTTTTTCGAGCGTCCTCGTCGCCGCTGTGGTTTCGGCCGTTCGCCGTCTTCAGTAGCGCTTTCGGTCGCTGTCGGCGCTTCGGACGTTTTTCCCTCGGGCGCGTTTTCCTCCCCACCGCTCTACGCGCTACTGAAGACGGCGGCGAGCGGCCCGAAACCGGTCTGGAACTGAAGAACGCGAAATTATACGGTATTTTTTTTTTCTGAAAAATTTTAGCCACAGAGTTGAACCGTTATTTCGTCTAATAATCATAATTACGAGTATTTTAACACGATTTAGTATTTATAATATGAAATTACTGAAAGTTCTCCTCTGTCTCTTGTCTGCCGTTTCGGCCGTTCGCCGTCTTCAGTAGCGCTTTGGGTCGCTGTCCGCGCCTAAGCTCGTTTTCCTCCCTCACCGCTCTACGCGCTACTGAAGACGGCGGCGAGCGGCCGAAACCGGTCTGGAACTGAAGAACGCGTGTCATAAAAAATATTTGGTGCCCCACCGTACTTAAATGGGTCAATTATCCCCAACGATAATATAATTATAATTCAAACATTTATAGCCGCATAATAAATCGAATTGATAAACCGGACTAACGCCCAGTTATTATTCGCTATCTGACTACTGATAACGGAGTGTTTCCCGGTTTTTGTGTGACACGCGTTTCATTTGTGGTCGGCGCGCCAATTACAACATTAAAAAAACCTTTCGTAAGCATAAATCGTGTACAGTTTTACATATTACTGTCTGTGTATAATAAAATGTAATAAAATAGGTTTTCGTATCCTCAAACCGGTCTCCGGTCAATGAACGCCCCATTGAAATGCAACTGATTTTAATTTCCTATTCATTCCATTGTTGCACTGTTTCACCTTTGTGCGACTCGCCGCCGCTAAATGGCGGACAAAGAGATGTCGATTTATGTTTTTTCTCTTTTTTCAATTTCTCCCCGTTCCACAATCATCAATAGTGGATTGCGCGCGTTTCCGCCCACCGCCGCCGTCTTCAGTAGTCGGCCACTTCCGGCCCTTTGGACGTTTTCCTGCAGCCGTCCCCCACTACTCTACGCTACTGAAGACGGTGGTAGCGGCCCGGAAACCGGTCTGGAACGGAAGAACACGAAATTATACGGTTTTTTTGGTTTTTCTGAAAATTTTCATAAAATTCACTCAGTACGACGCATTATCATCGCAAATAGTACCTTGGAATATGTTTATTAAAGACCGGTTTGTCAAATATTTTATTCTTTAAATCGAGTCCATTCTTGGCGTGGGGGTGGGGGTAATTATGATTTAATAATAATCATAATTACGAGTATTTTAATACGATTTAGTATTTATAATTACTGAAAGTTCTTCTGTTTCTCATCTCGCCGGTTCGGTTCTTTCGCCAGACCGCGGTTTCGGCCGTTCGCCATCTTCAGTAGCAGGGACGGCCCCAGGAAAAATCATCAAAATCGTGTTATAATAATAATATTTCAGTCGTTTTTAGAGAATTCGATCGGATTAAAACCCGTCGTCCTCGCAATTCTCCGTTCAGGACCGGAAAAGGTCAAACGTAATTAGTCGTGGACAAAGTGATTTTCTTTTCTATTTTCTCTATTTTCGAGAAATCGAAAGGAAAACAACGGATAAAAAGGCCGGCTAAATAAGAAACAAGAGAAGTCAATAAAATAGAGTTTGTAAAGAGCGAGGAAAACAACCAAATTACAAACAAATTAACGCGTCTATTAAAAGTGACAACGGAATTGCTCACTTTAGAGAGAGTTTTTCCCCGTTTAATACTGAAAAAATTTACCGTTTTTCCGTAAAAAAAAGGTTTGGCCTCGCTTACCCTTCTAAGTCGTTAGAGTAGAGAAACCGGAAGTCCGGTACTTGACCACTTTATACATAGTACGGCATATAAAGTGTATTCTCCGTTAATATTGATGTAATTCGAACGACTCTACTAAGTATGTAAAGCGGGGTTTACACACTTTTACGTCGGTATATAGAGAGAAAAATTTTTTGATTTTCAACATTCCTTCACAGGGCAAGTGTAGCTCACTTTGGGACGTATGAAGGAAAGTTGAAAAAAAATTTTGTTCAAATTTTCAATTGGAGGGCAAAGTGAGCACTTGCCCTATAAAATCGGGGAAAAATTGAAATTGAAATTTTTTTTTCAAATTTCCCCAATTGGGTCCACAGTGGTCCCAAATGAAAATTTTCAAAATTTATCAAGTGTAGCTTTTGTAAAGAATGTAAGACTGGGCAAAGTTGAAAAAGAAAATCTCTTTTTTTCAAAATTTCCCCGATTTGTCCCCCACTTTCCACAGAATACCGGGACAAATCAGGGAAAATTTTTTGAAAAATAAAATTTTTCAATTTTTTCAACTTTCCTTTTAGGGCAAGTGCTCACTTTGGGACCACTGTGGACCCAATGGGGACAAATGAGGGAAAATTTTGAAAAGAAAAAAAATTGTTCACAATTTTCTTTTTTTACTTTCCTTTATAGAGACAAGTGGCTTTGGGACCACTATGGACCCAATGGGGACAAATCAGACAAAATTTTGAAAAAGAAAATTTTTTTTTTCAAAAAATTTCCCCGATTCTAGTCCCCATTGGGTCTCACAGGCCCCAAAGAATTAGCTCACTTTGGGACCACTGGACACAGAATACCGGACCAAATCGAAGAGAAAATTTTGAAAAATTAAAATTTTCAATTTTCAACTTTCCTTTATGGCAAATGTAGCTCCTTTGGGACCACTGTGGACCCAATGTAGGTACAAATCAGGAAAATTTTTGAAAAGAAAATTTTTCAATTTTTCTAAGGATTTTTCTTCACAAGGGCAAGTATCTCACATGGGGACCACTTGCCCCTAATATCAGGAATGTTGAAAAAAAAGAAAATTTTCTTTTTAGTTTACACAGAAGACTTCACTGCCCAGTGGGCGGAAATTACGGAAAATTTTGAAAAAAGTTTTTTTCAAATTTTTTTCAATTTGTCCCGAGTGGACACAGAATAGGACAAATCGGGAAAATTTTTCAAGTTTTTGATTAGAGACAAGTGTAAATGACAAATTTCCAAGGCCATTGATTGTTTACCGTTCATAATTGTACCTAATTGGTCCAGTTGTACGTAGTATTGAAACATAATTTGTACATCGTCCACAATATTCTGACCTACAATCGTTTCATTGTACGTGTAATCGTTTGAATTTGTATTTTTCTCTCAGCGCTCATCCACTGCGCTGGCGGATAGTCGTTTCTAAAACCCCCCTTTTTTTCTTTTTTTTTTTATTTGCCTCAAATTGTAATTGTCTTCGGATGACATTGAAGGTAAATTGAAAATATATTTGCCGGAACCACTTATATTGTATACGGACGGCTTAATCGACTTGAACGTAATTTGAAAATTACTCGAAATTACGTAAGTAGCAAATAAATTACAGACACATCCGCAGGGACATAAATCATGAGAGATTTAATTGTGCTAGTTTTTAAATTATTTTCAAACGCTCTCGTTTTAACAATCGTTAGGAAAAAAAAAACTTATAGTTCCTCGCTATAAAATAAATCTTTAACGTACCGACAATTAATCATCGCAACACTGTTTAAAACAGTCAATTGATCTCTATAACATATTTGAACGTAGATCTGTTCTGTTTCTGTCGCCGTTTTTGGTCCTTCGCCAGACCGGTTTGTCGGCCGCTCGCCCCGTCTTCAGTAGCGCTGTGTCACCGCACTCTTGTACTGCTGTACACTTGTGACACAGTGACAGTGCAGTGGATGCTGTGAAAAACAGCAGTGACTGAGACGGCGACTACTGAAGACAGGGCGAGCGGCCGGACAAAACCGGTCTGGCGAAAGACAATTATCACTGTCACGTACCCACTTACCGATTGACTGTCACTATCGTCACTTGTACTGTTCATCCTATGTCCACTTGTACCGTGACTATGACTGTCACTGTCACTTGTACCTGACTATGACTGTCACTGTACCTGTCACTGTGACCGTCACTGTCACTGTCAGCCTTCACTGTCACTGTCACTGTCTGTACCGTCACTGTCACGTCACTGTCTGTCACTGTCACTATCGCTGTACCGTACCACTTCTGTACTGTCACTTGTACTGTCACCGTCACTGTCACTGTCACTGTCACTGTAGCGTCACTGTCACCGCCGCTATCACTGTCACTGTCTTGACTGTATACTGTCACTGACATGTCACTGTGACTGTACCTGTGTCACTGTCACTGTGTTTACTGTCACTGTGACTGTCACTGACTATCACTATTTATCCTTGTACCATGTGTCTATCAATCACATTATCACTGTCACTGTCACTTCTATCACTGTGACTATCACTGTATCACTTTATCACTGTACTGTGACTGTCACTGTTACCGTCACTGTGACTGTCATCAATGTCACTGTCACCGTCACCGTCACGTCAATGCTGTCACTGTCACTGTCACTGTCACTATCATTTACTGTGACTGTACACTATCACCGTCACTTACTGTGACTGTCACATGACGCTACCTGTCACCGTCACTGTCACCGTCACTGTCACCGTCATTTGACTGTCGCAGACTGTCACTATCACCGTGACTGTCCCACTGTGACTGTCACTGTGACTGTGGACTATCAGCCTTATACCGTCACCGTCCGCGTCACTAACTGTCACTGTCACACTGTCACTGTCACTGTCACTGTCACTGTCACTGTCATTTATACCTGTCACTCACTGTCACTTATACTGTGACTGTCACTGTCACCGTCACTCGTCACTGTCACTGTCACCGTTTACCTGCAGTACTGCGGCCGCTACTGAAGACGGCGAGCTGGCCGGACAACCCTGGTCCGGCGAAGACCAAAACCGGCGAGAAATGTACACAAATTTAATTTTCCTTCAATTTTTTTTGTATCACGTTTAATCCCGTTTTATATTCATTTTAATATTCAGACAAAAAAAACGCAATTTCACTTTTGCCAAACCTTTGTCTGTGATATAAAAGGTCAAGACTTTAAAACTTCGAAAGCTAAATACATTTTTAAACTTTTGAAATGCAAGAACGGAAAACCGTGTTTACATATTTATATTGGCCGGTTGTTTCGCCTCTGTTACCGGTAGCGAACGTTATCGAGAACGCAGGACACGTTCAATGTCGAATATCCACTGTCACTGTCTTCAGTAGAACTGGCGGAGGGAGGGATAGGAAGGAAAACTTTGTACAGTTTTCAGGAAAATCCTCCTGAACGGGAGAAACTTCCGGGCGTCCGAAATCAAACATCGGAAGGAAAAATTCTAGAGGAGAGCGTTATTCAGCCATTAGAGACGGTTTCCTGGTTCGTCAACAATCTTTATATATATATAGTATATATATATATATATATATATATATATATATATATATATATATATATAGATATATACAGATGTCTGTCGTTAGTTTGTTTTTCTGTTCTTTTAAAATGAGTTGTTCACCCACCGTCTTCAGTAGCGCTGTGTGTCGAGCGGATGCGTGGGTCTCACTGTTGCTGCGCTACTGAAGACGGTCCAGACCGATAAAACTGGTCTGGAAAGAGACACAATGCGAGAGGAGAGAGAGAGAGAGATGGGGGAGAGAGAGGAGAGAGAGAGACCCTTGAGAGAGAGAGAGAGAAGAGAGAGAGAGAGAGACGGAGGGAGAGAGAGACGGAGAGAGAGAGAGAGAGACGAGAGAGAGAGAGAGAGACGGAGTCAGAGAGAGAGGGTGATTTTGACATAAGAGGAGAGCGATCTGTGAGAGAGAGCATAGACATGAGATCCTGACATATATATATAGATCTAAAGTATATATATATATATATATATATATATATAGAGAGAGATATATATATATATATATATAGATATATATAGAGACGGAGAGAGGGAGGGAGTGATGAGGAGATGAGTGGAGTAGAGGAGGAGTGAGGAGGGAGGGAGGAGGGAGTGGAGGGAGGAGTGGAGGGAGGGAGATGAGGAGGGATCAGAGGATGAGGGAGGGAGTGGAGAGAGTGAGGAGGATGGAGAGGAGATGGAGTGCACATGAGGAGGGAGGGATGGAGGGATAGTTGAGTTAGGGAGAGAGGGAGGGAGGAGAGAGGGAGAGAGAGGGAGGGAGTTTGAGGGAGAGGAGTGAGAGAGAGGATGGAGATGAGGAGGGAGAGAGGAGGGAGGTAGAGATGGAGGATGGATGGAGGATGATGGATGCAGATGAGAGAGAGAGAGGGAGAGAGAGAGAGAGAGAGAGAGAGAGAGAGAGACAGAGAGAGAGAGAGAGAGAGAGAGAGAGAGAGAGAGAGAGAGAGAGAGGAGAGAGAGAGAGAGAGAGAGAGAGAGAGAGAGAGAGAGAGAGAGAGAGAGAACACCAAAGACCAAAACAAGTCTGTTTTTGTGAACTGTCTTTGCACTGCCGCTTTTCTAATGATTATGTTTTTCCGACAGACAGTAGATTAAACCGTCAACCCCCACCCTTGCACAATGTTTTTTACGCTTTTATTGAACAAAAAATTGATCCAGCAATGAATACAAAATACCATCCATCGCATTATTATTAAGAATGATATATCAATTAAACTAGATATAAACGATAATTTATAACGGACGAAGAAAGAATACAATGATATTAGGGAAAGCGTGGTTCGGTCCTTCGGCCAGGCCTGTTTGGTTTCGGCCGCTCGCCATCTCAGTAGCGCCCTGTGTCAGAGTCCACTTTCGCCACTTGAATTTTTTCGGTACTCGCCGGCCACTGTCACTGTGTGCCGTCGTCGTTCTGCACGACCGACGATGACGCTACTGAAGACGGCGAGAGGCCGAAACCCGCTTGGTTGGCATATTGATAAAAACGGTTTCTGATCGACGGCGTCAGTCTCAGTATAGAAGAGACGACTGTTGGCACCGGTAGAGGATATGACGAACGTCGGCGATAGCGCGACCTTGAACTTGACCTTGTTATATATTTGACCGAGTAAGGGACAAATCAGACAATTTTTGAAAAAACAAAATTTTCAATTTTTCAAATTTCCTTCATAGGGGCAAGTGTAGCTCACTTTGGGACCACTGTGGATCCAATGGGGACAAATGGGGAAAATTTTTGAAAAAAAAAATTTCAATTTTTCAACTTTCCTTTATAGGGCAATGTAGCTCACTTTGGGACCACTGTGGACCCAATGGACAAATCGGGGAAATTTTTGAAAAAAAATTTTCAATTTTCAACTTTCCTTTATGAAGTGTAGCTCACTTTGGGACCACTGTGGATCCAATGGGGACAAATTGGGGAAAATTTTTGAAAAAAAATTTTCAATTTTTCAACTTTCCTTTATAGGGCAAGTGTAGCTCACTTTGGGACCACTGTGGACCCAATGGGGGACAAATCGGGGGAAATTTTTGAAAAAAAAATTTTCAATTTTCACCTTTCCTTTATAGGGCAAGTGTAGCTCACTTTGGGACCACTGTGGACCCAATGGGGACAAATCGGGGAAATTTTGAAAAAAATTTTTAATTTTCACCTTCCTTTATAGGGCAAGTGTAGCTCACTTTGGGACCACTTTGGACACAGAATAGGACAAATGGGGGAAAATTTTAAAAAAAAATTTTCAATTTTCACTTTCCTTATAGGACAAGTGTAGCTCACTTTGGGACCACTTTGGACACAGAATATGGGACAATGGGGGAAAATTTTTGAAAAAAAAATTTTCAATTTTCACCTTTCCTTTATAGGGCAAGTGTAGCTCACTTTGGGACCACTTTGGACACAGAATATGGGACAAATGGGGGGAAAATTTTTGAAAAAAAAATTTTCAATTTTCACCTTTCCTTTATAGGGCAAGTGTAGCTTACTTTGGGACCACTTTGGACACAGAATATGGGACAAATGGGGGGAAAATTTTTGAAAAAAAAATTTTCAATTTTCACCTTTCCTTTATAGGGCAAGTGTAGCTCACTTTGGGACCACTTGGATGAAAATGGGACAAATGGGGGAAAATTTTGAAAAAAAAAATTTTCAATTTTCACCTTCCTTTAGGGCAAGTGTAGCTCACTTTGGGACCACTTTGACCCAATATGGGACAAATGGGGGGAAAATTTTGAAAAAAATTTTCAATTTTCACCTTTCCTTTATAGGGCAAGTGTAGCTCACTTTGGGACCACTTGGACACAGAATATGGGACAAATGGGGGAAATAAAAAAATTTTCAATTTTCACCTTTCCTTTATAGGACAAGTGTAGTCACTTTGGGCCACTGTACCAATGGGGGACAAATGGGGAAAATTTTGAAAAAAAATTTTCAATTTTCAGCTTTCCAGCAAGTGTAGCTCACTTTGGGACCACTTTGGACACAGAAAATGGACAAATCGGGGAAAATTTTTGAAAAAAAATTTTCAATTTTCTGATTTCTATAGGGCAAGTGTAGCTCACTTTGGGCCACTGTGGACCCAATGGAGACAAATCGGGGAAAATTTGAAAAAATTTAATTTTTCAGTTTCCTCTAAGTGGGTGTATCTGTGTGGGGAGGACATTTTGGAATTCCAACTTTTCCGCTTTTTTACCCAGTTTCCCTCGGGGCAAGTCTCAGCTGGGGACATAAAACGCTTGTTATATGAGACTTCGCGCTTACAGCGAAAGTCCTCCTCCTCCATCGTCCACGTTACGAAATATCGTCTCTGGGTTGTGCAACTTCGTGGGAACGCAAAAAGAAATGAAAAGAGGGAAAAAACGAGAAAGACGTCCGATGAAATAGAAAGCCGGAAGGAGAGAGACAGACCGAGGGAGAGAGAGAGAGAGAGAGAGAGAGAGAGAAAGAGGAGAGAGAGAAAAACAGGCTTACAGAAAGCTGGATGTGAAAACATGGCTGAAAACATCCGGCCGTTCGGACCGCTGAGTGAGCATTGAAGACGGACCGTCCGTAGTCTGAATTGAACGGATTCAAATGTGCATGTCCAAATCCTACGGTGTTCGTAACTTGAAAGTTGAAAGCGATGTATCTAATGGCATCGTCGAAATCTGCACTGTCGCTATATATATATATATATATATATATATATATATATATATATATAAAGATGCCATTGTTTTTCTTGTATTGGCAGGTTGCCCACAGTCGGGGACTTTACGCAACTTGACAGCTTTGGAGTGGTGGGGGGAAAAGCCGAAATAGTGGAAAGTTGATTTGGAAAACGTCTAACTTTAAGAGTGCGGAGTGGGTAATATATATATATATATATATATATATATATATATATATATATATATATATATATATAAATGTCACCTGTACTATAGTCGCAGACACGGTAACTGAACTATAAATCAAGATTCCGTTGCCTCATTGCCGACGAATCTATAAAATCGATGTCCAAAGACTAGATTTTGACTAGAATTCGAGGTGGAACAACAGTATTTTCAGCAGTAGGAATGGCAGGAAATGGTACAGGAATGGCAGTGGACAGTGTAATTACATAAAGTGTATATATATATATATATATATATATATATATATATATATATATATATATAGTGATGGGAAGAGAGGAATGCAGAATTCAAAGAGGTTGGTGGAAATCTGAGCTGAAGGAAGACCGGAATAATAATGGTGAAGGACGACATTGAGAGAGTATTTTGGGGAGGAGGGGGGACTACTGAGGACGAAGAAGAAGAAGTGGAGAATTATATTAGTGTAGATTGATGTTGTGAATGAGTAATGCGAAGTATAGAAAATTACTGGTTATTCTGATAATCGGCATCGAGAACTTTGGGTGGGGTGGGGGGGAAACTTGTTTGAAACAAGAATGCGGAAGCATCTCCTCCCTCGCGGGCGCTCTCGCTCCTCGTTATTCCTGGATTTTCCTCCGTCCGGCAAACCCCGGCCGCCCCAGAGGATGTCCTGAGTGGAAAAGTTCTGTCTCCTCCGGGCGTTCTCCGTCCGCTCACGACGTTTCGCAACACTTTCCTATACGTCATCAGGCTATATATATATATATATATATATATATATATATATATATATATATACGCAATACGCTAGGCTGAGCTGGAAATTTTTTTTCAATTTATATAAGCATTCAACGAATCGTTGGCAGGTAAAAAGGTCGGGCTACGAAGACGGAGGCCTGCGAGGGCCCCCGAAACGTCGTCAGCGGACGAAAAGACGAGGGCCCTTCATAATAATAGGGAAGGGCGAAAACACTTTCAACGGAGCCCGCCAGCTGGTCGTGTTTCAAATATTTAATTTAGTTCGTACTGAGGATAATAGCAATGGCAGTATCAAAATGGCAGTAGGAATGGCAGTAGGAATGGCTTAATAATGTGTAATGGCAGGAATGGCAGTAGGGTAATGGCAGTGGGAATAGCAATCCGGAATAGCAGTAGAATAGCAATCTAAGATAGCAATGAATAAATAGCAATGGGGAATAACGGTGGAATAGTAGCAATATGCTTAATAGCTGTATACTTAATAGCGGAATGAAGTAGGGTCATGTGTGTCGGAATAATAGTAGCCGGAATAGCAATGTCGGAATAGCAATAGGGAATAGTAATGCTCATCATAATCGGAATAAGCAATAGGGAATAAGCAATCGGAATATAATCGCGGAATACTTGAAATAGGAATAGCAATCGGAATAAGCAGTAAAATGTAATCGGAATAGCATTCGAATGTAATGCTGTCAATGCGAGATGTGATAGATAAATAGCAATCAGAATCATGATGGAATAAAGCGTATGCCATAGCATAATGTATCAGGTCATAATCGAATAATAATCGGAATACTTAATCGGAATAGCAATCCGGAATCGCCAATGCTCTAAAATAGCAATCGGGTCATAGTCGGAATATAATCGGAATGAGTCCCGGAATCATAATCCCGGGAATACTTAATCGGAATCTTAATCGGAATAATAATCGGGAATCATAATCCCGGAATAAGCAATCGGAATCCTTGTCCGGAATGCATAATGGATATGGCAGCTATAGAATAGTAGTAATCGGAATATGTATCGGAATATGATGGATAAATAATAATCAGAATATGATCGGAATAAGCAGTAATGTCTATCCTCTGTCTTGGTAAGAGATAAGGAATGGAATAATAATCGGAATATGATAAGATATCAATCGGGAATAGTCAAGGATAGCCATAATCGGGTCGCAACGGGAACTCGCAATCAAGGAATGGCAAATGGAATAGCAGTAGGAATGGCAGTAGGAATGGCAGTAAAGGAATAGCAGTAGCAATGGCAATGTAATAGCTACGAAACTATAATAGTTATGGCTAAACAATAGCAATAGATTATAGTTATAGCAATAGCCATTATTATAGCTATAGCTATAACTATAGCAATAACTATAGGAATGAAAGGAAGAGAATGGCTATAGCAATGGCTATAGGAATAGTCAGAGGAATGGCTATAGCAATAGCTATAGGAATAGAAACAGGAATGGCTATATCAATAGCTATAGGAATAGGTCAGAGGAATGGCTATAGCAATAGCTATAGGAATAGTCAGAGGAATAGCTATAGCTTAATAGCTATAGGAATAGTCAGAGAATGGCCTAGCAATAGCTATAGGAATAGTCAGAGGAATGGCTATAGCAATAGCCATAGGAATAGTCAGAGGAATATTTATAGCAATAGCTATAAGGAATAGTCAGAAATGGCTTTCTAAAGGAAAATT
>JACDQD010000006.1:29526353-29582336 GCA_019843655.1 Lethocerus indicus | reverse complement strand
ACCGAGTTTTCCTTCTATCTTCAATGAACTGGAGTTATGGGCAAAAACCGAAAAAGTTTGCAGTCACGTTTGCTCATTGCGTGTGCAGATAGGCCTCTTCAAGGGCTTCAAAAAGCGACCAGTTTTCCTTCTATCTTCAATAGAACTGGAGTTATGGGCAAAAACCGAAAAAGTTGCAGTCACGAATTGCTCATTGCGTGTGCAGATAGGCCTCTTCAAGGGCTTCAAAAAGCGACCGAGTTTTCCTTCTATCTTCAATAGAACTGGAGTTATGGGCAAAAAACCGAAAAAAGTTTTTTTGATCGTACAGGGCTGCCATTGCGTGTGCAGATAGGCCTCTTCAAGGGCTTCAAAAAGCGACCGAGTTTTCCCTTCTATCTTCAATAGAACTGGAGTTATGGGCAAAAAACCGAAAAAGTTTTTTGATCGTACAGGGCTGCCATTGCGTGTGCAGATAGGCCTCTTCAAAGGGCTTCAAAAGCGACCGAGTTTTCCTTCTATCTTCAATAGAACTGGAGTTATGGGCAAAAACCGAAAAAGTTTTTGATCGTACAGGGCCGCCATTGCGTGTGCAGATAGGCCTCTTCAAGGGCTTCAAAAAGCGACCGAGTTTTCCCTTCTATCTTCAATAGAACTGGAGTTATGGGCAAAAAACGGAAAAAAGTTTTTTTGATCGTACAGGGCCGCCATTGCGTGTGCAGATAGGCCTCTTCAAGGGCTTCAAAAAGCGACCGAGTTTTCCCTTCTATCTTCAATAGAACTGGAGTTATGGGCAAAAAACCGAAAAAGGTTTTTTTGATCGTACAGGGCTGCCATTGCGTGTGCAGATAGGCCTCTTCAAGGGCTTCAAAAAGCGACCGAGTTTTCCCTTCTATCTTCAATAGAACTGGGTTATGGGCAAAAACCGAAAAAGTTTTTTTGATCGTACAGGGCCGCCATTGCGTGTGCAGATAGGCCTCTTCAAGGGCTTCAAAAAGCGACCGAGTTTTCCCTTCTATCTTCAATAGAACTGGAGTTATGGGCAAAAACCGAAAAATTTTTTGATCGTACAGGGCTGCCATTGCGTGTGCAGATGGGCCTCTTCAAGGGCTTCAAAAAGCGACCGAGTTTTCCCTTCTATCTTCAATAGAACTGGAGTTATGGGCAAAAAACCGAAAAAGTTTTTTGATCGTACAGGGCTGCCATTGCGTGTGCAGATAGGCCTCTTCAAGGGCTTCAAAAAGCGACCGAGTTTTCCCTTCTATCTTCAATGGAACTGGAGTTATGGGCAAAAAACCGAAAAAGGTTTTTTTGATCGTACAGGGCTGCCATTGCGTGTGCAGATAGGCCTCTTCAAGGGCTTCAAAAAGCGACCGAGTTTTCCTTCTATCTTCAATAGAACTGGAGTTATGGGCAAAAACCGTACAATGCGTGTGCAAAGTTTCAAGGGCTTGATAGAACTGGAGTATGGGCAAAAAAAAAAAGTTTTTTGATCGTACAGGGCCGCCATTGCGTGTGCAGATAGGCCTCTTCAAGGGCTTCAAAAAGCGACCGAGTTTTCCCTTCTATCTTCAATAGAACTGGAGTTATGGGCAAAAACCGAAAAAATTTTTGATCGTACAGGGCTGCCATTGCGTGTGCAGATAGGCCTCTTCAAGGGGCTTCAAAAGCGACCGAGTTTTCCTTCTATCTTCAATAGAACTGGAGATATGTATAAAGTCGTACAGGGCCGCCATTGCGTGTGCAGATAGGCCTCTTCAAGGGCTTCAAAAAGCGACCGAGTTTTCCCTTCTATCTTCAATAGAACTGGAGTTATGGGCAAAAACCGAAAAAAGTTTTTGATCGTACAGGGCTGCCATTGCGTGTGCAGATAGGTTTTCCTATCTTCCTCGAAAAAAGTTTTTTGATTCAAGGGCTTCAAAAAGCGACCGAGTTTTCCTTCTATCTTCAATGGGCAAAAAGAACTGGAGTTATGGGCAAAAACCGAAAAAGTTTTTGATCGTACAGGGCTGCCATTGCGTGTGCAGATAGGCCTCTTCAAGGGCTTCAAAAAGCGACCGAGTTTTCCCTTCTATCTTCAATAGAACTGGAGTTATGGGCAAAAACCGAAAAAGTTTTTGATCGTACAGGGCTGCCATTGCGTGTGCAGATAGGCCTCTTCAAGGGCTTCAAAAAGCGACCGAGTTTTCCCTTCTATCTTCAATAGAACTGGAGTTATGGGCAAAAAACCGAAAAAGTTTTTGATCGTACAGGGCTGCCATTGCGTGTGCAGATAGGCCTCTTCAAGGGCTTCAAAAGCGACCGAGTTTTCCTTCTATCTTCAATAGAACTGGAGTTATGGGCAAAAACCGAAAAAGTTTTTTGATCGTACAGGGCTGCCATTGCGTGTGCAGATAGGCCTCTTCAAGGGCTTCAAAAGCGACCGAGTTTTCCTTCTATCTTCAATAGAACTGGAGTTATGGGCAAAAACCGAAAAAGTTTTTTGATCGTACAGGGCTGCCATTGCGTGTGCAGATAGGCCTCTTCAAGGGCTTCAAAAAGCGACCGAGTTTTCCCTTCTATCTTCAATAGAACTGGAGTTATGGGCAAAAAACCGAAAAAATTTTTGATCGTACAGGGCTGCCATTGCGTGTGCAGATAGGCCTCTTCAAGGGCTTCAAAAAGCGACCGAGTTTTCCCTTCTATCTTCAATAGAACTGGAGTTATGGGCAAAAAACCGAAAAAAGTTTTTTGATCGTACAGGGCTGCCATGCGTGTGCAGTGTGTTTCCTTCTATCTTCAATAGAACTGGATAGGCAAAAACCGAAAAGTTTTTTGATCTACAGGGCTCATTGCGTGTGCAGGGCCTCTTCAAAAGCGACCGAGTTTTCCTTCTATCTCAATAGAACTGGAGTTATGGGCAAAAAGATTTTTTGACTACAGGGCTGCCATTGCGTGTGCAGATAGGCCTCTTCAAGGGCTTCAAAAGCGACCGTTTCCTTCTATCTTCAAAAACTGGAGTTATGGGCAAAAACCGAAAAAGTTTTTGATCGTACAGGGCTGCCATTGCGTGTGCAGATAGGCCTCTTCAAGGGCTTCAAAAGCGACCGAGTTTTCCTTCTATCTTCAATAGAACTGGAGTTATGGGCAAAAACCGAAAAAGTTTTTTGATCGTACAGGGCTGCCATTGCGTGTGCAGATAGGCCTCTTCAAGGGCTTCAAAAGCGACCGAGTTTTCCTTCTATCTTCAATAGAACTGGAGTTATGGGCAAAAACCGAAAAAGTTTTTGATCGTACAGGGCTGCCATTGCGTGTGCAGATAGGCCTCTTCAAGGGCTTCAAAAAGCGACCGAGTTTTCCCTTCTATCTTCAATAGAACTGGAGTTATGGGCAAAAACCGAAAAAGTTTTTGATCGTACAGGGCTGCCATTGCGTGTGCAGATAGGCCTCTTCAAGGGCTTCAAAAAGCGACCGAGTTTTCCCTTCTATCTTCAATAGAACTGGAGTTATGGGCAAAAACCGAAAAAGTTTTTGATCGTACAGGGCTGCCATTGCGTGTGCAGATAGGCCTCTTCAAGGGCTTCAAAAAGCGACCGAGTTTTCCTTCTATCTTCAATAGAACTGGAGTTATGGGCAAAAACCGAAAAAGTTTTTTGATCGTACAGGGCTGCCATTGCGTGTGCAGATAGGCCTCTTCAAGGGCTTCAAAAAGCGACCGAGTTTTCCCTTCTATCTTCAATAGAACTGGAGTTATGGGCAAAAACCGAAAAAGTTTTTGATCGTACAGGGCTGCCATTGCGTGTGCAGATAGGTTTTCCCTATCTTCAATAGAACTGGAGTTATGGGCAAAAACCGAAAAAGTTTTTGATTCAGGGCTGCCAGGGCTTCAAAAGCGACCGAGTTTTCCTTCTATCTTCAATAGAACTGGAGTTATGGGCAAAAACCGAAAAAGTTTTTGATCGTACAGGGCTGCCATTGCGTGTGCAGATAGGCCTCTCAAGGGCTTCAGACGTTTTCCCTATCTTCAATAGAACTGGAGTTTGGGCAAAAACCGAAAAAAGTTTTGATCGTAAGGGCTGCCAGCGACTTCAAAAAGCGACCGAGTTTTCCTTCTATCTTCAATAGAACTGGAGTTATGGGCAAAAACCGAAAAAGTTTTTGATCGTACAGGGCTGCCATTGCGTGTGCAGATAGGCCTCTTCAAGGGCTTCAAAAAGCGACCGAGTTTTCCTTCTATCTTCAATAGAACTGGAGTTATGGGCAAAAACCGAAAAAGTTTTTGATCGTACAGGGCTGCCATTGCGTGTGCAGATAGGCCTCTTCAAGGGCTTCAAAAAGCGACCGAGTTTTCCCTTCTATCTTCAATAGAACTGGAGTTATGGGCAAAAAACCGAAAAAGTTTTTTGATCGTACAGGGCTGCCATTGCGTGTGCAGATAGGCCTCTTCAAGGGCTTCAAAAAGCGACCGAGTTTTCCCTTCTATCTTCAATAGAACTGGAGTTATGGGCAAAAACCGAAAAAAGTTTTTTTGATCGTACAGGGCTGCCATTGCGTGTGCAGATAGGCCTCTTCAAGGGCTTCAAAAAGCGACCGAGTTTTCCCTTCTATCTTCAATAGAACTGGAGTTATGGGCAAAACCGAAAAAGTTTTTTGATCGTACAGGGCTGCCATTGCGTGTGCAGATAGGCCTCTTCAAGGGCTTCAAAAGCGACCGAGTTTTCCTTCTATCTTCAATAGAACTGGAGTTATGGGCAAAAACCGAAAAAATTTTTGATCGTACAGGGCTGCCATTGCGTGTGCAGATAGGCCTCTTCAAGGGCTTCAAAAAGCGACCGAGTTTTCCCTTCTATCTTCAATAGAACTGGAGTTATGGGCAAAAAACCGAAAAAGTTTTTTTGATCGTATCCCTTTAGCTGTGTAGATAGGCCTCTTCAAGGGCTTCAAAAAGCGACCGAGTTTTCCCTTCTATCTTCAATAGAACTGGAGTTATGGGCAAAAAACCGAAAAAGGTTTTTTTGATCGTACAGGGCTGCCATTGCGTGTGCAGATAGGCCTCTTCAAGGGCTTCAAAAAGCGACCGAGTTTTCCCTTCTATCTTCAATAGAACTGGAGTTATGGGCAAAAAACCGAAAAAGGTTTTTTTGATCGTACAGGGCTGCCATTGCGTGTGCAGATAGGCCTCTTAAGGGCTTCAAAAAGCGACCAAGTTTTCCTTCTATCTTCAATAGAACGGGAGTTATGGGCCAAAAACCGAAATCGGTTTTCAGTGGCTGTGGGGAACTTCAAACTATATTAGGGGGAGGAAATAACTTCTCTAAGTGGGGATGCCCGAAAAACATCCAAAGTGCCAATAGTGATTGACACTGTGCTACTGAAGACGGCGAGCGGCAGAAACTGGTCTAGCGAAAGACCGAACCGGCGAGAGAGGAGATGGAAACACAACAAATCGATATATACTCGAGTTATTTATACTTCACGAAACTTTATCAACTGTGTGAATTTTCATGTTCAGAATGAGTGGGTAAGCAGTGTAAATATATATATATTATTTACAGACGATGATGCGACATATGTCATATGGAAGCTCCTAGAAATATTTCTGTATCGGTTCGCCCGATATCGTTTCCATTCCGGTTGACACAACTTTCTGGCACTTTTTTCCGATCTGCTCGCCGTCATCATCCTCCAGGAGTTGGGTACAGTCTCTGGTTGGAGCGGTAAGAAATTTTCGGCCAGCACCAAAACTGTCTTCAGACCGGATCTGCGAAAAATACAAGAATACAGCGGTATATTAAAAATGACTCGACACTGCGTTATAATAAATAAAAAATAAAGATTAAGTTAAAGATATATATATATATATATATATATATATATATATATATACAAATATTTTGGTTTTATATGTTAACCAAATATCACGGTTAAAGTTGTTTTAATTTTTACGTTTGTTCCGTCGCATCTCTAATTATTAACTAGTCTCTCCGTTTTGTAACTATAAGTAGTTAGATTTGTATTTATTGTCCAGAGTAATACGATATTATATTTAAATATTTTACGCTATTCCATTTACCCAGAAGGCGCTTTGCCGAGTTTGCCTTCTTCGAAAAGTTTCGATGTCCTCAAATTTATGAAAGTTTCCGTACCGTCTTGTACTAAAAACGGATACCCTTTTCCGAAATTTCACCCGCACTCCATCTACAGTGACCCCAAAGTGAGTACACTTTCGAACGTATTAATAAATTTAGAACAGTATTTTGATACCGGACCGAGCTTTTTCTGGGAAGGAGCTAGTTAATTATTTAAAATTATAAATAATTTCTCGGGTTTTTTATATAAATGCTTTATACCGGATTTTGTTATGAAATTTGTAAACGGGAAGTACCGCACACATAACTCTAAATGATACATACCTCGAGTATCGACGCTGAACTCCGTTCCAGTAGCCGGTCGTGGATATTTTATACGCGTTCATTAAAAAAATACATCGACAGTAGACGACCCCTGTCGGGCGGTGAGAAGGAACTTGTTGAAAATTTCAGAGTAGGATTCCGACCGACTGGAAAGTAAAAAAAAATATATTAATACCCTCGCTAATTATAGACGATAAATAAAACAACGGCTGCGTTAAGAAGAGAGTTTGTGCGAATCTAGGCTTTATCACATTCGGGTAATATTTTGGTCCTCTGCCCCGTCTCTATAGAAATGGAATTTCTATAGAAAATCTACGCGACGTAGATCTATTTCAACCGTTGTTGAATACTCCTTTTCACACGACGGTCAGGAGCAGATTTAGTTCTACAAATCCGCTCAAACTCATCACACTTGTCGGAACTCGGTCTGAGAGACATAATATTCTTTCCACATTCAGGACCACATACCAATCAAAGATTCGTACATATCTCAATATGCACTCTTTCAGGGGACTCTCATGCCTCAAACTCTCACGACACCTCGTGAAAAAATACAGACTCTCCATACCTTTCCATAACCACAGAAGACGTCGTGCTCCTATAAGTGAAATAATAATAATAATAATAACAGAAATCGATATATTGGGTCGACAACTAAGTAATTGCGGAATTCACCGCGACAAGTGGCGTTGTACATATTTTTAAGTACGTCAACATCTACGGGGTGATGGTTTTGAATAGACGTATAAGATACGTTCGGCTTCTCTGCAATGTCCCAGTGTTGAACTACGGCGATCCGAATCGATAATTGCCTTTTTTCGGCCATCGTCGACCTCCAATGGACGTACAACTTTTTACGGCTGTGAGGCGTTAACACCTTTGCAAAAATAAAAAATCAAAATGCGACGGAAACGCTCATTTTGGTTCAACGTATTTTGATACCGAATATTTCAGAAAGGACCGTGAATAATAACGTATCAAGGAATCTTATCCGTGCACAAAGATGTACAACGCCACTTGTTGTCTGTGAATTCCGCAATTACTCAGTCGTCGACCCAATATATATATATATATATATATATATATATATATATATATATATATATAAATACCTGTGCCATCGTGACTTGTACGAGATTGGCCTTGTGCGGCAAAAGTTGGCTGCAGAGTTTTTCTGTCGATCGGCGCCTCCTGGAGCTGGTCGAGGACGAGTCAGCTCCTCGGCCGGCACAGCGTCAAAGTGGCCGCATCTGGAGGCGATGTGCGATCTGAAACAGATTCGGAGCTGATAAATTATACATATATTTATAAGTTCGATAGGACCGAATAAACAAAAGAATACTTGCGTATTACGCGGAGGCCGTTAATTTTAGAGGTAATTTTATTACCGCAGACCCAGAAAAAAGCTACATTACTGGATAGAACAGATTTTCAATCGACTATCCGCGTCCGAGTTACACGCTATTATGACGAGTTGTGTCATCGTTTTTCCGCCTCGCGAAAGGCAGCGATGTCGGCCAGGATTGAGTTAAGCGCGCTGCCACTTGTATGTACGCCGCATGTATTCAGCGACAACTAGCACTCTAGACGATGACAAGCGGTTCCTCGATGTTTTTCATTTCTCACAGTTTGCAGAGCCCCACATATGCCGGGTATTCGACCTACGGAAATCTAGATCTACGAAATTGAACCTGCGCTCAACTGTCAAATGTGAGAATCGTCGTGTCGCTCCGAGAGGTTTTAGGGACCGGTTTTACGACTCGTCGGGGATCGAATTGTATCGAGATAAGGAAAGTGGGAAAATAAAATATTTACGAACCCCCCCTAACCGTCGGAGCGCGCTCTAAAATAGCGGCCTAATAACGCGTAATAACGTAAGTACCGAGAATACTGCCGACATTACCTCAAGTACAATAAAGCCGACAATGTACAATTGGATGCGATATACAGCATTCGATGTATTAATGTTTTACAAAACACCGGGCAGTCGAGTGTAGCAACGGTGAGTGGTGTGCAACATCGTGTTCTCTGTGCACTTCTCTCGTGCATCCGTTTTAGAGAGTAAATGCATTTCTTTCCCCCTCCGCTAAACTGTTTCTTATTCCCTACAGCGAAAGAACCCAACTCAAATATATTTAGAGGTTTATAGTTGATACTCCCCTCTATTTACTCTGCTTAAAGAACAAAACTTACTATATATATATATATATATATATATATATATATATATATATATAAAGATAGATATATAGATATAGATATACATAAAAACATTTACATGGGACAGCTGATCACCTGTAGGAATGTGATGATTGCATGTAATTTTCGAACAACCGAACGGGATGACCGAAATAGCAAACGGTGAATATACGGATAAACGTTCCATATTGAATATTATACTCGACGAGAGAAAATTCAGAATTAAACGAACGGACGATGCCGAGATTGAGCCCGACCGACGCCGACTTTACACGAGGGGAAACGGTCGTGGACCGCCATATTGTATTCTACTGTGAGCGTCTCCGCGTTCGGCCTATAAAATATCTATTTATATAAAAAATGAAATTTAAAAGCAATAAAAATGATATTTACCTATTAAAAAGCGACGGATTTTTCTTGACTCGACACACCGGTCGGGTTTTTTTATCTGTTTTAAATAAAAAATATCTCTACAACCTTATCGTTGTATAAGACAGAAATCTGTAGACGATTCTTTCGGTTAAATTCCTTTGTCAGTGTGTGTGTGTAAGATGTACTACATGTATTTCCCTCCCTCCCTCCCTCTCTCTCTCTCGCCCTCTCTCACACCCTCTCCCACTCATTCTCTCTCTCTCTCACCCCCTCCCTCCCTCCTACCATCCCTCCTCCTTTTTTTATATACTCCGCCCGATTGTTAAAAATTCACCAAAATTATTATCAATTTGAATGTTTATTGCAGGCATAAAAGTAACGGTCGAAATATGTATTTGTGCCTGCGTGTTTGTATATATCTATATATATTTGGCGAATAGTGCCTGTTTCTCGAACAGGAAATTATCACATAAAATGTTAAACCTGACGAGGCAAAGTGGAAATCCGAACTGAAGTAGCAGTAGATCAGCACCGTCAAAATGAGTAAAGCGAACGGTGTTTATTATAACAGTGTTTTCAGAGATTTTCGAAACTGTTCCCGCCCCGGTTCAAGTGGCAACTGGTAGAGTATGCCGGATATGCCCCGTGCCAGCCCCTTGTTTGAGGAAACCACGGTATTGATTCCTTTTGGATATGATCGAGATAACAGGGGGTTGAGGGATTGGGACGTACAGAGGGAGAGGGAGAGGGAGGAGAGAGAGAGAGGGAGAGAGAGAGAGAGAGGAGGGAGGGAGGAGGAGGAGAGAGAGGAGGGAGGGAGGAGGGAGGGAGGGAGGGAGGGAGGGAGGGAGGAGGGAGGGAGGGAGGGAGGAGGAGGGAGGAGGAGGGAGGGGGAGGGAGGGAGGGAGGAGGGAGGAGGGAGGGAGGAGGGAGGGAGGAGGGAGGAGGGAGGAGGAGAGGAGGGAGGGAGGGAGGGAGGGAGGAGGGAGGGAGGAGGGAGGGAGGAGGGAGGAGGGAGGGAGGGAGGAGGGAGGGAGGGAGGGAGGGAGGGAGGGAGGGAGGGAGGGAGGAGGGAGGGAGGGAGGGAGGGGGAGGGAGAGAGCCCTGCCCTATGCTGATCTTGTCCCCCTATTTTTACAGGGTTTCATCTATCATTATCTATTTCAAAACTCAATGATTGTCGACTGGTTTCCGTTTAATAAAAAAAAAAAAAATAAAATGTTCATTTCGCTAAAATTGATTTACTAAAATACTGTTGTCTATTAGTTTAGTTTTTCAACAGTTTTATTGCGCAGTAAAAACATTTATGTTAAAAGTAGTACTAGTAGTAGGAGAAATACGAGAGGAAATAACCAGTGGATTTATTTTTTTTGTCAATTTTTCCAGTATGTTTATATCGAGTGACCACTTCATTCCTTTTCGGTTGTCTCCTGAAGACAATGTTTGGAATAATAGAAGCGCATAATTTTGGAATTTGGAACAGAATTTGTTACATTTTTGTATCGAGATAATCGAAACTTAAAAATTAGTATTGAGGTTGATGTCATAGTGTGTCAAAATGTGACGGAAACGCTCATTTTGGTTCACCGTATTTTAAATTTTTATATATACACACACACACAATTCGACCGGTCAATGTAATTTTGATACCGAATAATTTGATGTTGACATACTTAAAAATATCTACAATGCCACTTGTCGGTAAATTACTTAGTTGTCAACCCAATATATTATATTATATTATATTGGAGACTGAAGAACGCGGAATCTACAGTATAATTCTGACCCCAAAACAAGTTAGGGCATATCCTATCCCTATTCGAAACTACCCCCTACCTAAGGTAAAATACCCGGGGCCTCTATATAGACAAAATAGTGACACGGAATCCACACATAAAGCTAATAAAAGGACTGGAAGTTAACTGGCGATAAAAGTTACTACTTACTGCAAGTTACTCTTGTGGACTGCTCGCAATCAATAATCCTTCGACAAATTACCACCCTATGTCTCTAACACAATAATCCAGACAATGACCTAATAGAAGTCCCGTTCGTTGTCACTGTCACTAGGTGCAATCTGAAAATTGTAGTTGCGGACAAATACCAGTAAATTTCCATTGTTTGGCCCGCTGGTTTGCTCTGCGATCTAAGAGACATTTACAGCCTGAGCTTCCATGTCCATAATTCCACTGTTTCTGATCGCTGAATAGCCAAAAAAAATATTAAAACATTATATATTTTCGTAACGTAGAAAACATTTTATTTGCGTATTCGTCAGATACATTTTAACGGTAATTAAAAATAGAAACAATATCTAAATTTTTAATTTATAATTATAGAAAAAAATACAGTTTCTTATTTCACGGTGGATTATTACATATATACATATAACGTAAACAGAAAACAAACGTTTTAATATTTAAGGCGAGTGTGGTATTTCTCGCAACATTGTCCAAAATGTAAAGGTACTCAGAATTCAGCACACGATAAAGCTACTCTCGCTTCTTTTTTTACCAGCAGAGCAAACTTTAAAGGAGGGAAATAGTCGTGGGCCGCCATCATGTATTGTACCGTGAGTGTCCCACGCGTTCTGCCTGTAAAATATTTGTTTATATAAAAAAATTAAATTACAAGTAATAATAATGTTATTTACCTATTAAAAAGCGACGGATCTTTTCTGACCTCATACACCGGTCGGATTTTTTTATCCGTTTAAAAATAAAAAAATCTCACTCCAAAACGGAGAGTCAAAAAGTACATATTAGTCGTGTAATGCTTTGGGAATTTAAACGAGGCAATTGTGCTGAGGCGGCAGGTGACAAAATATGCAGTGCATACGGTGAAGAACTAATAACCGATCGGGGAGTTAGAAATCGGTTTATAAAATTCCATTGCGGAGATACGACCTTAAACGACGAACCGAGGGCGGGACGTCGTTCCGACTTTAACGCCGACCCTTTAAAGGCGTCAATCGACAAGAGTTATAGCGGAAAGGTCGAATACGTCACAATCGACTGTTCCTAACGCGCCATCCTCGAGAAATTAGGGAAAGTCTGCGAGTTAGGAGTACGGCCGCCTCACAATCTCAGTGAACGGAATACATACGAGAAAATAGTCTCGAGCTCGGACGGTCCATTATATACCACATCCGCCTTACTCCCCGCATCTTGTTCCCTACAGAACTTTATGAACGGTAAAACCTTCAATTCTGAAGAGCGGCGAGTCCTGCCGACCGTCGTTGACTTCTTCCGGTCAAAACCGGCCACATTTTACAATTAAGGAAACTGCCAGGAAGACGGGACGTTTATAGATAATAGCGGCGAATACGTAATAAATTAATATAATTTTGTTATTCGATGAGAGGAAAAAAAACGCAAGTTACTTACGACTCGACCTAATATTATATAAATTGAGGAAAATTCGGTCTCGAATTGAAAAATAAGGAACCGACCGATGGGAAACGGCATCGAATCGAGTAGGTGGTTGAGGTGGGCGGCCATGTCGGTCGCGTACTCCTTCAGGTAGTTCATCTCCTGCGGCGACAGTGTCCGGTCAGGGTCAGGGAGAGCTGCTGCCGGTGCCGGTGTACCCTGAGCGGGTGGAGGCAGTTCTGCTGACGGTGTACGACGAGGCGGAGGTCTGTCCTCGCCACTTGCCGTCAACGTTCAACGCCATCTGGTCGGCCTGGACCGGAATGCAACAAGTAGGTCGCACTATATAAATAAGCGAATATTAACGATAAATCGTCGACGTTTCGAGTTTTTCAACTTTTCTTTTGCGAAACTTTACTCGAACATATCGTGCCTTTTTTTTGGAAGCGGCGGCCAGGGCTTACTGTTCCCGCGACGAGGGATGTCGGGTCGGAGGAGGAGCGACTGACGGACAGAGATTAAAGTTAGTCGTATTATCCGTATTTTCATTTCCATTCAAAAAACTGTATCTCTCGTTAATCTTATATCCGTCACGGACATCGTATTTTATAACCTTTAAATAATTTCTATCGTCAATTTTCATATTTGCGATGACACAAATAAATAATACGAATAGCGTATGATTATGAATTCCTCGTTCTCGAAAATGTATCGACCAACCTGAATGAGTTAAATTGCTTCGAATTTAGCGTATCTAATCTATCGGAAGAAACCAGTCGATATTAGTTAAATTAAAAAATTGAAATAGATACGTATAGATATATTTTTTTTTCATATTTTGTTCTGCGTTTCTCGCCGGTTCGGTCTTTACCTAGACCTATGATTCGCCTGCCTATGAATGGTAGATTCTAAAATTGAAAATTTTCGTCCACTGTGGTTGCAAAGTAAGATACAGTTCTATATTCTATATATATATATATATATATATATATATATATATTGGGTTGAAAACTAAGTAATTGCGGAATTCACGGACAAGTGGTGTTGTACATGTTTTTAAAATGTCAACATCTTTGCACAGATAAGCCGTAGATGGTTTCGAATGCACATATAAGATAGATTCAGCTCCTCTGTAATGTCCCAGTGTTGAACTATGGCGATCCGAATTGATAATTGCCTTTGTTCGGCCATCGTCGACCTCCAATGGACGTCTGGAGCGTACAACGTTTTATGGCTGTGAGGCGTTAACACCTTTGCAAAAATAAAAAATAAAAATGTGACGGAAACGCTCATTTTGGTTCAACGTATTTTGATACCGAATATTTCAGAAAGGACCGTGAATAATAACGTATCGAAGAATCTTATCCGTGCACAAAGATGTACAACGCCACTTGTTGTCTGTGAATTCCGCAATTACTCAGTCGTCAACCCAATATATACATATATATAAATACCTGTTCCATCGTGACTTCTACGAGATTGACCTCATCGAACCGAAACACATTTATTGAAATTTAAACTAATCGAAAAGGTACTGTAAATATTTCCCATTATAGTAAAAGTATGTACATGCATATATAATTATATAAATATTTATATAAAGAAAGAACGGGGGGGAATTTCTACCGAAAATGGCTCCGGTGTGAATAATTTTATAACCGAAACACATTTATTTAAATGTAAACGAATCGAAAACACACTGTAAATATTTCACATTACAGTACAAGTATGTACATGCATATATAATTATATAAATATTTATATAAAGAAAGAACGGTGGGGAATTTATACATAAAATGGCTACCGTCCTAACAATTTTTGAACCGAAACACATTTATTTAAATTTAAACTAATCGAAAACGCACTGTGAATATTTCCCATTATAGTACAAGTATGTACATGCATATATAATTATATAAATATTTATATAAAGAAAGTACGGGGGGGAATTTCTATAGAGAATGGCTCCTGGTGTGAACTATTTTAACCGAAACACATTTATTTAGATTTAAACGAATCGAAAAGGTACTGTAAATATTTCCCATTATAGTACATGTATGAACATGCATATATAATTATATAAATATTTATATAAAGAGAGTACGGGGGGGAAATTCTACATAAAATAGGTACCGTCCTAACAATTTTGGAACCGAAACACATTTATTTAAATTTAAACGAATCGAAAAGGTACTGTAAATATTTCCCATTATAGTAAAAGTATGTACATGCATATATAATTATATAAATATTTATATAAAGAAAGAACGGTGGGGAATTTATACATAAAATGGCTACCGTCCTAACAATTTTTGAACCGAAACACATTTATTTAAATTTAAACGAATCGAAAAGATACTGTAAATATTTCCCATTATAGTACAAGTATGTACATGCATATATAATTATATAAATATTTATATAAAGAAAGAACGGGGGGGAATTTCTACATAAAATGGCTACTGTCCTAACAATTTTTGAACCGAAACACATTTATTTAAATTTAAACTAATCGAAAAGGTACTGTAAATATTTCCCATTATAGTAAAAGTATGTACATGCATATATAATTATATAAATATTTATATAAAGAAAGTACGGGGGGAATTTCTATAGAGAATGGCACCGGTGTGAATAATTTTTTAACCGAAACACATTTATTTAAATTTAAACGAATCGAAAACACACTGTAAATATTTCCCATTATAGTAAAAGTATGTACACGCATACATAATTATATAAATATTTATATAAAGAAAGTACGGGGGGGAATTTCTACCGAAAATGGCTCCAGTGTGAACAATGTTTGAACCGAAATACATTTATTTAAATTTAAATGAATCGAAAAGGTACTGTAAATATTTCCCATTATAGTAAAAGTATGTACATGCATATATAATTATATAAATATTTATATAAAGAAAGAACGGGGGGGAATTTCTACCGAAAATGGCTCCGGTGTGAACAATGTTTGAACCGAAACACATTTATTTAAATGTAAACGAATCGAAAACACACTGTGAATATTTCCCATTATAGTACAAGTATGTACATGCATATATAATTATATAAATATTTATATAAAGAAAGTACGGGGAATTTCTACAGAAAATGGCTCAGTGTGAACAATGTTTGAACCGAAACACATTTATTTAAATTTAAACGAATCGAAAACACACTGTAAATATTTCCCATTATAGTACAAGTATGTACATGCATATATAATTATATAAATATTTATATAAAGAAAGTACGGGGGGGAATTTCTACCTAAAATAGCTACCGTCCTAACAATTTTTGAACCGAAACACATTTATTTAAATTTAAACGAATCGAAAAGATACTGTAAATATTTCCCATTATAGTACAAGTATGTACATGCATATATAATTATATAAATATTTATATAAAGAAAGTACGGGGGGGAATTTCTACCGAAAATGGCTCCGGTGTGAACAATGTTTGAACCGAAACACATTTATTTAAATTTAAACGAATCGAAAACACACTGTAAATATTTCCCATTATAGTACAAGTATGTACATGCATATATAATTATATAAATATTTATATAAAGAAAGTATGGGGAATTTCTACAAAATGGCTACCGTGTAACAATTTTGAACCGAAACACATTTATTTAAATTTAAACGAATCGAAAACACACTGTAAATATTTCCCATTATAGTACAAGTATGTACATGCATATATAATTATATAAATATTTATATAAAGAAAGTACGGGGGGGAATTTCTACAGAAAATGGCTCCGGTGTGAACAATTTTTGAACCGAAACACATTTATTTAAATTTAAACGAATCGAAAACACACTGTAAATATTTCCCATTATAGTACAAGTATGTACATGCATATATAATTATATAAATATTTATATAAAGAAAGTACGGGGGGGAATTTCTACAGAAAATGGCTCCGGTGTGAACAATTTTTGAACCGAAACACATTTATTTAAATTTAAACGAATCCCCCGAAAAGAGATACTCGTAAATATTTCCCATTATAGTACAAGTATGTACATGCATATATAATTATATAAATATTTATATAAAGAAAGAATGGGGAATTTCTACAAAATGGCTCCAGTGTGAACAATGTTTGAACCGAAACACATTTATTTAAATTTAAACGAATCGAAAACACACTGTAAATATTTCCCATTATAGTACAAGTATGTACATGCATATATAATTATATAAATATTTATATAAAGAAAGTATGGGGGGAAATTTCTACAGAAAATGGCTCTGGTGTGAACAATTTTGAACCGAAACACATTTATTTAAATTTAAACGAATCGAAAACACACTGTAAATATTTCCCATTATAGTACAAGTATGTACATGCATATATAATTATATAAATATTTATATAAAGAAAGTACGGGGGGGAATTTCTACAGAAAATAGCTACCGTCCTAACAATTTTTGAACCGAAACACATTTATTTAAATTTAAACGAATCGAAAACACACTGTAAATATTTCCCATTATAGTACAAGTATGTACATGCATATATAATTATATAAATATTTATATAAAGAAAGTACGGGGGGGGAATTTCTACCGAAAATGGCTCAGGTGTGAACAATGTTTAAACCGAAAAACATTTATTTAAATTTAAACGAATCGAAAACACACTGTAAATATTTCACATTATAGTACAAGTATGTACATGCATATATAATTATATAAATATTTATATAAAGAAAGTACGGGGGGAATTTCTACAGAAAATGGCTCTGGTGTGAACAATGTTTGAACCGAAACACATTTATTTAAATTTAAACGAATCGAAAACACACTGTAAATATTTCCCATTATAGTACAAGTATGTACATGCATATATAATTATATAAATATTTATATAAAGAAAGATGGGGGAATTTCTACAGTAAAATAGCTATGTAATTTTGAACCGAAACACATTTATTTAAATTTAAACGAATCGAAAAACACTGTAAATATTTCCCATTATAGTACAAGTATGTACATGCATATAATTATATAAATATTTATATAAAGAAAGTACAGAAATTTCTACAGAAAATGTGAACAATTTTGAACCGAAACACATTTATTTAAATTTAAACGAAAAAGGTACTGTAAATATTTCCCATTATAGTAAAGTATGTACATGCATATATAATTATATAAATATTTATATAAAGAAAGGGGGAATTTCTACGAAAATAGCTCGGTGAACAATTTTTGAACGAAACACATTTATTTAAATTTAAACGAATCGAAAACACACTGTAAATATTTCCCATTATAGTACAAGTATGTACATGCATATATAATTATATAAAATTTATATAAAGAAAGTACGGGGAATGGGGAATTTCTACAAAATGGTCCGTGTGAACAATTTTGAACCGAAACACATTTATTTAAATTTAAACGAATCGAAAACATACTGTAAATATTTCCCATTATAGTACAAGTATGTACATGCATATATAATTATATAAATATTTATATAAAGAAAGAATGGGAATTTCTACATAAAATGGCTCGTGTAACAATTTTGAACCGAACACATTTATTTAAATTTAAACGAATCGAAAACACATACTGTAAATATTTCCATTATAGTGTATGTACATGCATATATAATTATATAAATATTTATATAAAGAAAGTACGGGGGGAATTTCTACAGAAAATGGCTCCTGGTCTGAACAATTTTTGAACCGAAACACATTTATTTAAATTTAAACGAATCGAAACACATTTATTTAAATTTAAAAGGTACTGTAAATATTTCCCATTATAGTACAAGTATGTACATGCATATATAATTATATAAATATTTATATAAAGAAAGTAACGGGGAATTTCTACAAAATGGCTCCGTGTAACAATTTTGAACCGAAACACATTTATTTAAATTTAAACGAATCGAAAACACACTGTAAATATTTCCCATTATAGTACAAGTATGTACATGCATATATAATTATATAAATATTTATATAAAGAAAGTACGGGGGGAATTTCTACTGAAAATGGCTCCGGTGCTAACAATTTTTGAACCGAAACACATTTATTTAAATTTAAACGAATCGAAAAGGTACTGTAAATATTTCCCATTATAGTACAAGTATGTACATGCATATATAATTATATAAATATTTATATAAAGAAAGTACGGGGGGAATTTCTACCGAAAATGGCTCCGGTGTGAACAATTTTTGAACCGAAACACATTTATTTAAATTTAAACGAATCGAAAACACACTGTAAATATTTCCCATTATAGTACAAGTATGTACATGCATATATAATTATATAAATATTTATATAAAGAAAGTATGAGATTTCTACAGAAAAGTGAACGAACCGAAACACATTTAAATTTAAACGAATCGAAAACACTGTAAATATTTCCATTATAGTACAAGTATGTACATGCATATATAATTATATAAATATTTATATAAAGAAAGTACGGGAATTTCTACAAAAATTGGTGCCCTGAACAATTTTTGAACCGAAACACATTTATTTAAATTTAAACGAATCGAAAACACACTGTAAATATTTACATTATATAATTATATAAATATTTATATAAAGAAAGTAATGGGGAATTATGGCCCGTAGTACATTTATTTAAATTTAAAGTCGAAAACACATGTACATGCAATTATTTATTATTTAAATATTTATAGAAGGTCGCATATATAATTATATAAATATTTATATGGGAACTACAGAAAATGGCTGTGTGAACAATTTTGAACCGAAACACATTTATTTAAATTTAAACGAATCGAAAAACACTGTAAATATTTCCATTATAGTACAAGTATGTACATGCATATATAATTATATATATAATAAAAGAAGGTGCGAGAAATACAGAAAATGGCTCCGTGTAAATGAACGAAACACATTTATATAAAGAAAGAAAACACACTACGGGGAATTTCTACATTATAGAAAATGGCATATATAATTATATAAATATTTATATAAAGAAAGTACGGAAATAACAATTTTGAACCTAAACACATTTATTTAAATTTAAACGAATCGAAACACACTGTAAAAATACAAGTATGTACATGCATATATAATTATATAAATATTATAAAGAAAAGAAATTTCTACATAAAATAGCTCCGGTGTGAACAATGAACCGAAACACATTTATTTAAATTTACATGCTGTAAATATATAATTATATAATATTTATATAAAGAAAGTAATGGGGAAATTCTACTAAAATAGCCCGTTGTAACAATTTTGAACCGAAACACATTTATTTAAATTTAAACGAATCGAAAACACACTGTAAATATTTCCCATTATAGTACAAGTATGTACATGCAATAGTAATGGGGAAATTTCTACAGAAAATGGCTCGGTGTGAACAATTTTGAACCGAAACACATTTATTTAAATTTAAACGAATCGAAAACACACTGTAAATATTTCCCATTATAGTACAAGTATGTACATGCATATATAATTATATAAATATTTATATAAAGAAAGTGCGGGGAAATTCACTGAAAATGGCTCCGTGTAACAATTTTGAACCAACACATTTATTTAAATTTAAACGAATCGAAAAACACTGTAAATATTTCACATTATAGTACAAGTATGTACATGCATATATAATTATATAAATATTTATATAAAGAATTTCTACATAAAAAAGTCTAACAATTTTACGAAACACATTTATTTAAATTTAAACGGGGAATTTCAAGTATGTACATATATAATTATATAAAGAAATGGAAATTCTACTCCGTCTAACAATTTTTGAACCGAAACACATTTATTTAAATTTAAACAGATAAAACATTTATTTAAATTTAAACATATATAATTATATAAATATTTATATAAAGAAGTCTTGGAAATTCTACGAAATGGCTCCGTGTAGATGGACAGAGCATTTATTTAAATTTAAACGAATCGAAAATACTGTAAATATTTCCCATTATAGTACAAGTATGTACATGCATATATAATTATATAAATATTTATATAAAAATACGGAAATTTCTATAATTAGTCTATTTTGAACGAAAATATTTATAAGCGAATCGAAAAGATACTGTAAATATTTCCATTATATACAAGTATGTACATGCATATATAATTATATAAATATTTATATAAAGAAAATTTCTATAATGGCTCCAGGTTGAACAATTTTAGAACCGAAAACATTTATTAAAATAAACGAATTGCTTTGTAAATATTTCACATTATAGTACAAATGTGTAACATATATAATTATATAAATATTTATATAAAGAAAATGGAATTTTACAGAACCTGGTGTAGATGATTTTGAACGAAAAACATTTATTTAAATTTAACAGATCGAAAACACACTTAAATCACATTAAACAAGTATGTACATGCATATATAATTATATAAATATTTATATAAAAGAAATACGAAATTTCACAAAGTACTGCCCGTCCTAACAATTTTGAACGAAACAATTTATATTAAACGAATCCCGAAAGATATTGTAAATATTTCCATTATAGTACAAGTATGTACATGCATATATAATTATATAAATATTTATTAAAAGAATATAAAGAAAGTACAGGGGGAATTCACAGAAAATGGTTCGGTGTGAACAATTTTGAACCGAAACACATTTATTTAAATTTAAACGAATCGAAAAGACACTGTAAATATTTCCCATTATAGTACAAGTATGTACATGCATATATAATTATATAAATATTTATAAAGAAAGGTGGGGAAATTCTACACGCTCCGGTCTGAACAATTTTGAACGAAACACATTTATTTAAATTTAAACGAATCGAAAACATACTGTAAATATTTCCCATTATAGTACAAGTATGTACATGCATATATAATTATATAAATATTTAATAAAAAGAAGTGCGGGGAATTTCTACCGAAAATGGCTCCGGTCTGAACAATTTTGAACCGAAACACATTTATTTAAATTTAAACGAATCGAAAACACTGTAAATATTTCCATTATAGTACAACGTATGTATGCATATATATAATTATATAAATATTTATATATATAAATATTTCCATTATAGTACAAGTATACGTACATATATAATTATATAAATATTTATATAAAGAAAGATGCGCGGAAATTCTACGAAAGTAAGCTCCGTTATGAACAATGTTTGAACCCGAAACACATTTATTTAAATTTAAACGAATGAAAACACACTGTAAATATTTCACATTATAGTACAAGTATGTACATGCATATATAATTATATAAATATTTATATAAAGAAGATGCAGGGGAAATTCTGAAAATGGCTCGATTGAACAATGTTTGAACCGAAAACATTTATTTAAATTTAAACGAATGATGTCGGCGGGATTGAGTTAAGCGGCGGCGCTGCCACTTGTATGTATGCCGCGTATTCAGCGACAACTAGCACTCTGGGATGACGGAGCGGTTCCTCGATGTTTTATTTCTCACAGTTCGCAGGCCCACATCGCCAGGTATTCGACCTACGAAATCTAGATCTCGGTTGAACTTGCGGTCAACTGTCAAATGTGAGAATTAATAAATTGTCGCTCAGAGGCGTTTTAGGGACCCGGTTCGACACGTGGTTACGGATCGAATTGTATCGAGATAAGGAAAGTGGGAAAATAAAATATTTACGAACCCCTAACCGTCGGGCCGCGCTCTGAAATAGCGGGTATTGACCAAAATCTAGATCTACGAAATTGTTAGCGAGAATCGTCGAGCCGTTCCCAGCGGTTTTAAGGACCGGTCTTATTCGCGGGTTACGTATTCGACTGTATCGAGATGACGGAAAGTAGAGATAAAATATTTACGAACCCTACAAATAGCGGCCTCCGTACCGACAACACTGCCGACATTACACAAAGTACAATAAAGCCGACAATGTACAATTTACATCTTCAATGCAATATATAGCATTCGATATCTTAACGTTTTTATATATAATAACCAGGAGTAGCTGTTTATGGGTAGTATCGACAGCAAACATTGATGTTACTGTCGCTATGCATACTGGAATATATATATATATATATATATATATATATATATATATATATATATATATATATATATATATTATTATTAAAGATGTAAATTATGTTAAAGATGTAAAGAAACAAGGTATAGATTTGACAAAGCCCTTTGTTAGGGGAATTACTATATACTGTAAGCGGGGCAGAGGGCCGAAGGCATTGGGTATTTCTCTCGTATTTCATTCTGTTCAATTGTAGTTTACTGTAATTTATTGTAATAAAGCTTTGCGTCCTTTTTAAAACAAAGTATCGTAGTACTACAAAGTTATATAAATATATATATATATATTTATTTAGGGTTTACAGTTAATTCTCCCCTATTTACTGTGCTTAAAGAATAAAGGTTACTATATATATATATATATATATATATATATATATATATATATATATATATATATGGGACAGCTGACCACCTATAGGTATGTGACGATTGAATGTAATTTTCGAACAACGGGATGATCGAAATATACGATAAGCGAAAATATTGACTATTATACACACCTTTTCGATTTCCGTAAACGGGGACCGGGAAAAAATTCAGAAGAAAACGAAGAGACGATGCCGAAATTGAGCTAGACGGAGGCCGACTTTAAAGGAGGGAAAAAGCCGTGGGCCGCCATCTGGTACCGTGAGCGTCCCGCGCCTACGACCTGTAAAATATTTGTTTTGTATAAAAAAATTAAATTTAAAAGTAATAAAAATGTTATTTACCTATTTAAAAGCGACGGATTTTTTCTGACCTCAGACACCGGTCGGGTTTTTTTATCTGTTTAAAAATAAAAAAAATCTCGCTACAACGTTATCGTTGTACGTGCCAGAAATCGGTCGATTTCCCCTCTGTCACTTCATCAACTTTTGAACCTAAAAATAATATTTCGAGGGATGAATCGCGAAAACTATCTTCCAAGTTTATTCCCTTACCTCCTGTTACTTGAACATCGATATCGGTTGTGTTGCGGCGATATAAAAAGGGAAAATATGACGTCACCGCTAGAGGTCCACCCGCATTTATGACGTCACCGCCAGGTCTCCCCTGCATTTATGACGTCACCGCTGTGACGATAAAGGGATGGTGGGAGTGATGGAGGATGATGGAGGGAGGAGGGAGGATGAGTGGGAGGAGGAGGGGGTGGAGGGATGAGGAGGGAGGGAGGGATGGAGGAGGGAGGAGGAGGAGGGAGGGAGGAGTGGAAGGAGGGAGGGAGCTGATGGAATGATGATGATGGGAGGGATTTGAAGGAGGAGGGGAGGTTGATGGTAATGGGAGGGGGAGACAGTTTTTGTCAATACGAAAATGGGGTTTTCGACAGAAATCGACCCAAAATGCGTTTTAAATAGGCGCAGTTGCGTGTTTAGGGCCAAAATACGGTTTTTAGACTGAACAAGGCCTGAATAGCGACCTTTCGGCCCAAAGTGAGCCCAATAATGCCCTTTTTATGCGCAAAATCTACGATTAAGAGATTTGATGTTTTGAACAGTTTTTTGTACAGAATGAGGTAGATTTTTTTAAAGGAATACTTATTAAAATCGATATAATAATAATATAATTAACCGATAATAATAATATATTCGGATTTGATAATTAACCGTTTGAATTTTACCGCCGCGTAACCGACCGCGTTCCTATATCATCGATTCAAGTATGACGTTTCTGACACTTTATGCTCGAATCGAAATTATACCCGGTTGTGTTTTCAGTAATTTAATTATATCAGTGTATAACTTGATTTTAATCAAAAATTTCAACCCTTTCAGTGCCCAACGACGATATATCGTCGGGGCGTAACAGCGCCTTATTGTTTTCGACCGCGAGAGAGTTTTATGTCTCGAAACGGATTTTTTAAATGATCCGATTTTATCGTAAATAAATTCTAATTGAATCGCAAAAGAATTTTTTTACGAAATAAATTTTCAACCCAAATTATATACGCCCACCAAGTGGTTCTATATAAAGTTATGACGAACAGATGCGTTTTTTCCCAACGCGTAAAAAACGCGTTTCGAAAGGGAAAACTTTCGACTTTTTTACACATTTTTGTAGCGACTTGTAATAATTTATATTAAAAAGAATTAGCGAATACGTCGCAATTTTGAACCGTGTAAATACAATTTGCAGTTCGGTTTTTATGGGCGTCTCTGTATATTTGTCAAATTCGGCCGGTTATATTCGCCACTAAAAGTGTTAAACTTTAAAAGGTGTAAAAGCCGGATTATAATTATTTGATATAATATATTAAATTGTATAATTCCGTATATTATATTATATTATATATTCAATGCGGTTGGCAGCAGTGACGGGCTTTTATTTTCGCCTGTGTCTCTCGGCTCGCCAGTGAGACGTTAGTCGTTTCGTGCGCCGGTCCAGACGTGCGGTCGAATTTTGTTTTATTTTTTTTTTGAGTTTTATATTAATTTTTTTCTTTTTCGAATTTCTCCCGTGTAAATATTTCTTTTCGCCCGTTTCCCCCCCCCGGCTCTCTCTGTTGTCAGCTCCGAGCAAGCCAGGCGTCCAGACCGGCCCCCCCGCCCAGTCATGCCCGTCTTCCATACGAAAACCATCGAGAGTATACTGGACCCGGTGGCCCACCAGGTGTGTATAATCTCATGTATACAGGTGTAAGAGGAATTTTTTTTTTCCCTCTTCTGTGTATACCTATTCTGGTCGGGGGGCGTGGTTAGGTTAGAGCCGACCGGTTCATGGCATTTGTGTCACGCCCATTAATATACTTTTCCCCGCCCCCGGCCCTGCCAAGCCGGCTTTGTCCGTGAATTGCGACTTTATTCCGTGACAATTCGATTCAACGATTGATAAAACGGTAAAGCCTTCGTGACTTTATTTCAACACTGGAACGGAACGGCCGTGACGTCACCTCACGTGGCGGATAAAGCTCCTCTTTACCATAAAGGTCAGGGCACAGTTGGGCCAACCCTTTTTCCCCTTTTTTTTTTTTCCCGGTGACAAGTATTTCTCGATATCTCCCGATTCTAAGACAGATAGAAAGGCGAACTATGATGCTATTCGTAGCCCTCGGAGAGCCCTAACAGGACACCTGAATTTCAGCCGATAAAGATTGACAGGAGGCCGGTGACAAGTATTTCTCGATATCTCCCGATTCTAAGACAGATAGAAAGGCGAGCTATGATGCTATTCGTAGCCCTCGGAGAGCCCTAACAGGACACCGAATTTCAGCCGATAAAGATTGACAGGAGGCCGGTGACAAGTATTTCTCGATATCTCCCGATTCTAAGACAGATAGAAAGGCGAACTATGATGCTATTCGTAGCCCTCGGAGAGCCCTAACAGGACACCTGAATTTCAGCCGATAAAGATTGACAGGAGGCTGTGAGTATTTCTATCTCCAATTCTAAGACAGATAGAAAGGCGAACTATGATGCTATTTAGCCCTCGGAGAGCCTAACAGGACGCAATTTCAACCGATAAAGATTCAAGTATTTGATAACTCCCGATTCTAAAGACAGAAAAAGGCGAACTATGATGCTATTCTAGCCCTCGGCCCTGAATTTCAACGATAAAGATTGACAGGAGGCGGTGACAAATTTCTCGATATCTCCGATTCTAAGACAGATAGAAAGGAATATGATGCTATTATTTGCCCTCGGAAGCCCTGATTTCCCATGTGCTCGGGACAACAGCCCAAGGAGCCCTCGAGGAAGTTAAAGGGGCACAGAAATCCTTCCAGTGGGACTCGAAGCAAGGAAAAATCCTGCGACAGCGTCGAGCCTCTTCCGCATAGCGTTGTATGCGATCGTACGGAATCCGTTGATTATAGTACGATTATTCAGCCAGTAATATATTACGGAAGTCTGTCGGCTATCTTACCGTCGTGGAGGATAATAAGAGATAGTAAATGACCGATAGAGTCGCTGTTTAGCGATTTAACTACTGTCCGAGGTGAAATCTCTCTGCGGGCCGCAGTGGCGTTTTAAGCCGATTGTCTTAAGATGAGCTTTTGCAACGATTGTCGGTATGTTGAGATCCTGCAAAGTCGGATTATTTTACAGAAACATACCGAGAGGGTGCGTGTATTTTGAGCTGGCGGTCACGAAGTTTTCGATTGAAATCTCGGGCGCGTGCGATGTCGGATGTGTCGGTTGGACCCCGGTAGTTACAATCCTCTATACAGTATATCCTTTGTGTCGGTTCGAAATACCGCTTTGTATATTGTCACTTTGTTAATGTCCAGTTTAGGAGAAAGCCAGACAATTTTTTCATATTGATTCCGTTCTAGTAGCCGGCGCAATTTTCCTTGAAAGTCAATTTGATTTTCTGCAATTTATAGTTCGATTCTTTCCAGTTACGGGGAGACTGTTTGTCAGGTATTGTGAAGGTGACGGTGGGGGGTGGGGGTGAAAGGCGCTCTTGGAGCCATTCAATAACCTCGGATATTGGATGAGGTGTTACTCTGAAGGCGTCGTCGTTATAGTTGCAGGATTGAATTCGTTAGTACAATAGGCATGTATGAAAAATACACATCAGCAGCTCTGGAAGGTTGTGCAGGTGGGACTACAAAATATACCTTGCGGTACAGAGCAAAATTTGCACCCTCGCAGCATATATTCGCTAAACTTCTTGCACGTACGAGAGACGATGCAAAAATTTTCAGTTTTCAACGTTCAATTTTCAGTTTAATCGAATCGTAAAAACTGTTTATAGGATATTTCGCTTTCGGTGACAAATAAGCGTCACGGCTCGCGGTATTACGACTCGAAATGGTGCGCACAGATTATCAGAAAATCGCGGTTTGAAGACGAAAAGCGTTCCCGCGTTACTAAGTCCTGTTATTCGGCAGTAGGGTGTGTATTGGATTCGACTGTTTTTATATTTCAAATTCATATTTATATCCCCCGATATACAGCGAATGAAAGAAAAATCTATTGAAAATTATAGCGATATCGACACGAGTAGTATTAGAGCGATGAATTAGAATTTGAAGTTTATAGCGAACGTAATGTAAATAATATTGGACCGCTCTTAGCCGTGCGATAACGCGGAGACAATATCGAAACTAAGCGATAACGGGAGAAAATGTAGAAGAGACAGAGCGGATTCGACCGAAAATGAAGATCGGATAGATGTTTTCGGAAGTGGATAATATTCCGTCTCCTACGGATTTCGATATATTTCGATTTTTGTTTTATAAAGACACATCGATCGATTACCGTAATAAAAGAGACAAACGATGATAATATGTCCGGCACGAAGTTGCTGGTAATATGAATGGAAAAAAAAAAACTTCGAATGCGAATGGTTAACATAGAGGATAATAATCAGAACAGATTGCGGTTTTAGTGTTGTTCTATTCGAATGTTAGAAAAGACCGTTGTTCTTTTGCCGTTAGAATAGACCGCTGAAATTAGAAGTTGCAGTACCTTGAAATAAGTTGCGCCGTAGTAAGTTGTGCCTGATTCCGCTATCGCGTGTGCAATGTCAATGTTTTCGTTGTTCAGGATGTTGTGTTGTTGTTACAGTGCGGCTGTTTACAGTCTGTCACTTATTAGGGGCTGTTCCCTTCATTCGTTTGTATTCGTGGCGTCGCGCCGTTTCGTCGTTAAATCCGTATCGCGATCGTCGCTTTTGGGCTTCGGGGTTCGGCCGTAGATATATTGGTGTTGTGCGGGCCGTACCGTATGTACGGCGGCGTTAACGCGTTCATATTCTCTTCCGAATAGGAATTGTGTCATTTCTCAACCCAGGTTTGTATACGGGGGTTTTTTTTTTAATTTTGATAAGAGTTTGTCGCGGTTTTTTCTTTTTTTGTTTAGTCACGGTCTTTTCGTCCGTTTGTAATTGCGATTTTCTCTACTAATCTGTGTCTCGCACCATTTCGTTTATTGTTGTCGTAATTGTCACACGTCTGCCGCTGTTTTCGTTAATTTGAGGGTCGCACCATAGTAATGTCATCCTCGTATTGTACTTTTTCGTTATTCGCTTATTCGTAAGTTTCATAAATTTTATCGCTCGATCGACATAATAGTCGTGCATTGTTTAATCGATATATATATATATATATATATACATTAATTGTGCAAATTTTTGCTCAGTCTGCGTATATTATATATAATGTTCGGTATATTTTTGTAGTATTCGATTCGTTTGTTATATTAAGATTCACGTTTCATATTTATGTATTTATTTGGCCAGTACGGTATGTCGGTAATAGTCCTTCTTATATTATGGTCGTGTATTTTTTCATACATTAGGCTGTATTTTATTGTATCTATTGTACTCGTATTGAGTTGTTCTAAATGAGCCTGTTATCGCTCTCATGCTTTTCTATCATAATTTTTCCGTGTCATAGAAATTTTTCTACCGGTTTCTATGCAGACGTTTATATGTCAGTTTCCGTCCCAAAAAATTCGATTTTCCTATTATAATAATAAGGTTTAATTGTGGCCCTATTTCTTCGTGAATTTTTATAAACCCGAATTTGTCATACTGAATCGTCGAAGGTTTCAAATAGAACTGTCTTAACTATAAATTGCAAAATATCAATAAATCAATTGAGTTTCGAAAGGGAAAATTGCTAGCGGGTAAAGTAGGTGATATCGGTTTAAATTTTTTAATTTACAATACGAAAAATTGTCTGGCTTTCCTAAACTGGACATTACTTGCAGTCTCTTCTTAAGCTCATTATAAACAATATAATACAAACAAATAATAATAATAATAATGGAAGAAACAACAAATGTGATTTGTTATTTTCTAGAGGCAACGAACAAAGATGAATATGTATGTATTTTTTAACAATTTTTCGTATTGTAACTACTCGGATTTACTGTAAAGAAAGAAATTATGCACAAAATGTCTGTACGAACGTACAAATTGGAGTGAGTCCAAGTCTGCGTTAAAAAGCTCAGCTCAAAATACATTTTATTTCGCACCCGAGTAGATTATTGTTGTCCGCAACGTTGTCTATCTACGCCGTCTGTAAGTATCGATGAACGGATGTAAAATAAAAAACCGTTTGCATCCTTTTTTCATAAAATAAAGTTACAGTATTATTTACAATTGACTGATTGTTATTGATATTTCAACTGATGCCCCACCTTTTTCTACCTTCTTGCGACGACTCGTTAGAGTGGCGTGAGACACTTTAAACAGTTGGATCGCAGTTTTAATTTAGATTGTTAATTACCCTATTCCGTTCAAAATACTGTAGTCCGGTACAAGTGTTCAAAATTGAGTCCGTAACTACAGTGTTGTACTGTAATAAATAATTCACTGTTTGAACCCAGTTTTATCTGATGCCATATTAATCATCAGTATATATATATATATATATATATCTATCTAAATATGTATACATATTGTATTTGTATTATACACGAAATGAATCCGACTAGAGCCCCCCCCTCCACCCCCCACCCCCGACAGTTTGTGTCCGCCGCCCTCTGGCTTAAAAATAGACTGTGAAATGTGGCTAACGCGTTATAAAAACGTGAACATAAAAACATAGTGTGAAGTCATAAAACAAGTTGAAGGGACAGGCTCTAAGAAATTGCTACTGAGGCCGGTGCGACTACTTTTTTTTTTTTTTTTTTTTGGGGGGGGGCTGAAAATTGACATTTTGGTGTTGAAAAATCTAATTTTTGGGGCTAAAAGCGGCCTTTCTGGTACTAGAAATGGCCTTTTTGGGAGTTAAAATACGCATTTTTGGGGCTAAAAATGGGATTTTTGGAGCTGAGAATGGCCTTTTGGGAGTTGAAATTCCCATTTTGGGGCCAAAATGTCCTTTTTGTGCTAAAATGGCCTTTTGGGAGTTAAAATTATTTTGGGGCCAGAAATGTCCCTAAAAAAAAAATGTCCTTTTGGGAGCTTAAAATGGCCTTTTGGGAGTTAAACACGGATCAGAGACTAGCTTTTTTTTCTAATAAATAAATTCTTGAAAAGAAAGGGCGGTGGGTTTTTTGTGGGGGCTGAAAATTGACATTTTGGGGTTGAAAATCTAATTTTTTGTTACTAAAATGGCCTTTTGGGAGTTAAATGCGCATTTTGGGGCTAAAATGGGGTTTTGTTACTAAAAATGGCCTTTTGGAACTAAAATGGCCTTTTGGGAGTTAAATGCGCATTGTTACAGAAGATCGGTTAATCGTCCAGTAATAAATTCTCGAAAATTTTAAATACCTGGGTTTTTTTTTGGTCTGCGAGGGGTTGGAATACCTTGTTGGATTTGTGGTGTTTCTGTCTCCTCCGGTGGGGGGGTTGGCCGCTCGCCGTCTTCAGTAGCGCTTGTGTCAGTCACTGTCGCCACTATGTATGTATATATATATATATACATATAAATATATATAAAAGTGTCTTTGGTCGTCAGTCTTATTTGAATTGAGGCGATTTTGTGCCGACAGCGGCAGCGGTAACACGGCGCTACTGAGGGTGGCGAACGCCGAAAGGGTTTAGCTGAAAGATGAAGGTGAATTTGTACGGTGAACGGTTGTTTTGGAGACAAATAAAAAAAAAATACTCAGTCGGGATTTTCATTTTTCTAAGGGAAAATTGCTAGCGGGTAAAGGAGGTGATATCGGTTTAAATTTTTTAATTTACAATATGAAAAATTGTCCTATATCCTGCAAACCTCTGTCTGGCTATCTTAAACTGGACATTACTGCGGTCTCTTCTTAAGCTCATTATAAACAATATAATACAAACAAATTATAATAATAATAAAAAATACTGAGTCGGGATTTTCATTTTTGAACAGTTTCAACGTTAATACTCATTAAGCCCCACCCCTATAAAGTTTATTTATTGTGCGAGTTAATGGTACCTATATACTGCGTATAAGATGCTTAAACGTGCCATTTTTTTATTTTTTGTTTTTTTCTACACATTTTAATTTTAAACCTTCGATTCCGCAGGTCTCCCGTTTGGTGATTCTTCACGAAGAGGCCGAAGATGGAAACGCTATGCCAGATTTGGAACGGCCCGTCCAAGCGGTCAGCAAGGCCGTCGCCAATCTTGTCAAGGTAACAGATTTATTTTTTTTTTAATTTATTTATTATTTAAAGCGTTACAATATTTTTATTCTAAAAATAAAAAAAAAAATAATCCTTCGATTCGACTTGACGGCTCTCAGGAGGGATTTTTTTCCGAAAACTATCCGGATACAGGCGAAATGGATTCGTGGGACGTTTCGTTTTACAGAAATTTTTTTTTTTCCCCGACCCAATCGTTCGAGCCACTTGCGTAAACCGTTAAAAAGAGTAATCTAGTAATTATTTCGAATAATTAAATCCCTCCCATTATTTTTCCTACCAATTAGGGTGGTATTTGAACGGTGGAATATTGCCCCAATATCGATATAATTTATATCGGGACGATATATCAGCTATAGGATAATAATTGATGTCCTTGTCCCCCCCGCCCCCCGCCCCCCCCGCCAATCAACCTTTGTTCAACGGTCTGTGCTCTCAGTTAGTATGACTAATTGGAAGGCAGATTAGGATGATGTAACGATGATGTGATGTCTGGCTCATTAATGAACCCCCCCCCGGTCTGTTCTCTGTTTATTGTATCTGATATTACTGACACTCCGGTTCAGGGCAAGCGTCAGTTTTATCAGTCGCACTCATATATTTTATATTCTATTTTAACCCACTCGGGGCGTTCAACTCTCCCGGGTTTCGTCCATTTGCGTAACTCGATCGGTGGAATTACGACTTTTCGTAGTTATGAATTATGATCGGCTGAAAATATTAGTTTGAGCTCGCTCTAAACACGGGAAAAATCCTGGAATAACTGGAGTCCGACCCCCGCCCCTTCTAACTCCCACGGATCATAATTAAGTCAATCTAAATTATAACAATTCGTTTCTAATTTTTGTCCTTTTTTCTATTTAACAGAATTTATCTCGTCGCGAGTCTCTCTCTTCATTTTTCGGATAAAATTGGCCTTTTTTTTTTTTTTTTTGGAGCTGAAAACGCCGTTTTGGGGGGCTAAATAGGGCATTTTGGGTCGAGAGTTTCCTCTCGTAATTACAAATTTTCTTTCGAAACAATCGTAAACTGACTGGCGCGTAGAGTGCATTTCTCGGTCATAAACCCCGGGCACTAAAAAGGGTCGATTTGAGTCTCCGTTTCGATAAGGAGTGAATTTTTAGGTCCCATCGTACAACATGAAAATATTTAACCGGTGTAATATCACTATAAATACAGTGAATTACCAGTCTATACCGACTGCTAGCGATGTAATTCGGAGGGACGTTTAAATGGAGGAAACCGCAGAGGTTGAACAACTGGGATTAATATTATTTTTAACCTATTATTCGTACGTTAATTTTTCTTTTTTTTTGCCTTGCCACCCCCCCCCCACCAGGTCGGCAGAGAGACGATCAGCAGCAGCGACGACGCCATCCTGAAGCAGGATATGCCCTCGGCCCTGTACAGGGTCGAAGGCGCTTCGAAACTCCTGGAGGAAGCTTCGGCGATGCTCAAACAGGACCCGTATTCGGGACCGGCCAGGTAACTCATTTCAGTATTTGTAATTTGTAATAGACAGATTCGGGACGGTCATAGAATTGTCCGGCCTCCAATTTACCGGAAAAACGAGAAAAGAACGACGTCGTCAGAAGAATCGGGAAAAACCGTCGGCGGTTTCTCCTCCGTTATCGTCCTTCGCTTTATTTGTGTTGATGAAGCGGTGTCAAAAGATACACTTACTTTGAAAACGTTTCAGGGAGAATAATCGAACTGGGTACAGTTTTTATAAAGCACAGACAAGATACAAAAAATGCGACAGATTTCTCTCCCAAATTACACATATGTCCGACATCCCGAACTTTCGGATAACTGAAAAGGAAAACCGGCACGGAAATCTTCTAAATATGCCAGGAAAAGCCGGCGCGCTCCCGCTCCGCTAATTATCCACTAATTATTATTGCTGCTCGAACATCAATTTCGCTTATTGTATTTTACAGTTGCGACTATAAAAGAGTTATTGAAAAAAAATTTTCGGTCGCAACCCGGTTTGTTAAACCGTATTAAACGGGGAGAATATGAATTCGCTCCGTGAGTTTATTTTCGTAGGATACACTACTTATATACATAATATATATATATTTTTTTTTGGCCGCGAAGCAATTTTTATAATTTACTCCGGGTTTTTTTTTTTTTTTTTTCAAGGAAAAAATTGATCGACGGCTCACGCGGCATCCTCCAGGGCACGTCTTCGCTGCTGTTGTGCTTCGACGAATCTGAAGTCAGGAAGATAATACGAGAGTGCAAGAAGGTACTCGACTATTTGGCAGTTGCCGAAGTAATCGAAACGATGGAAGACCTCGTACAATTCCTCAAGGATCTCAGCCCGTGCCTGAGCAAAGTGAGTATTCGAAAGAACTTATATTATACCGTAGTTTCGTGATGTTTTCCGTCTCCTCCTCTCGCCGGGGGTTTGGTCTTTTGCTAGACCCTGGGTTTCGTTCGGCCGCTCGCCGTCTTCAGTAGCGCTGTGTTACTGTCACTTTCACATGACACTTTCAAACTGACAGACACTACAGTACAGTGTGAAAGTGACAGTGTGGGCAGTGAGGATGCCCCACGAAAAACATCAAAGTGCCAACAGTGACAGTAAGTAACACACAGCGCTACTGAAGATGGCGGCCGAAGCAAACCCCGGTCTAGCAAAAAAAGACCAAACCGCCGAGAGGAGACGGAAACATCACGAAACTACAGTATTCAACAGGTATATTAAATTAGAACTTATATTACTTAAATATAATATTATTGTAGGGTTGCAACTGAAGCGACCAATTCGACACTGTATCCCTCGTTCCAGTTTCAGGACGCAGAAACCGTAGCTCATATGACGTTTTTAACGGGATCGTGTAAAATTATAAGGATTTACAATTATCAAAAGTGCCGGCCGACATTCCGCCGTCAGTTGTAGTCGCGTGAAATAAATTTGTTATTTTACTTGCAGGTGTCGAAAGAGGTTGGCGCCCGCGAGAAAGAACTGACACATCAGGTCCACCGCGACATTTTGATCAATTGTCTCGAACAGGTCAAAACTTTGGCACCGATACTCATTTGCAGTATGAAAATATTCATCCACATCATTTCCCAAGGTCAGTTAGCTCTGCGCCGCTTTTCGTCTTTATACACCGTTGCCGGCAGATTACAGTTGTCGTTTGTGCCGCAAACGACGTAGCCCGTATGCGGCGGGCGCGTACAAATTAAGATATAAGTAGGGCTGGCAAATAATGAAACCGACAATAATGAACAATACAAGCATAACGACGCTGATACACTACCTCATCGAGCTATAAAAATACAGTTAAAAAAATTACAAATCGATAATTTACAACCGTAATCCTTGAATCCTTTCGTAGAATCATTAATAGCCCCTTACGTGTCCTTACTACCCTTACGTTTCTGACTGTACAATCAGTCCGATCTTTCGATTCCGTATGGCTTTTCTCGTTGTACCGATTTCTCACTGCCCGCTAAGGCTGGCACCGTTACTCGTTAGACTAAACAAACATTTCCCTTTTTTTTTTTTTTCAACCGTTATTTATATATATATTTTTTTTAAATATTTTTACGCAGGTGGGAAAGGGGCGGACGAAGCTGCCGAAAATCGTAACTACCTGACATCGAGAATGACGGACGAAATCAACGAGATCATCCGCGTCCTACAGCTGACGACGTACGACGAAGACGAATGGGACGCCGACATATTAACGGTCATGAAGAAAGCCAACAACGCCATCCAGAGTAAATTGCAGACGGCCAAAGATTGGCTCGAGGTATATAAACCGGATCGAATTCGAATACGGGTAAATCGCCGAGAACGTGGTTTATCCACCGCCGTTGATCGGTTACAATTATCGATAATTCCGATCGTTCGAGAACAGTGTACAGTGGGGTTTTCGGTAGCTCCGGAGGTTCGGTGTACATCCGGAGGTCGGTGGTACAACGGACTTTAGCCGGTTAGCTAGTTGTGTAAGTCGGAATGGTGATTGGAGATATAAACTGCGTGAAAAATCAATAATTTAGATGATTCCGAATCGCTTTTATTTAAGGTAGATGAAATGCGATACTCTAAATTTCAGTTCGTCCTTTAATTTTTATAGTTAATAATTCGGCGTGAAAAGCGTGAGCCCATTCACTGGGACGTCTCGGTACGTCACGCCCGGAGAACGTAATTTCGTATTATAATTTTTTTTTTTTTATTTACGCTTAAAATAAATGAAAAGACTATAGACGCAATAGCGAAATGATACCGATTTTCTCCGCGTCTTAAATTCACGTCGAAACATGTATCGATGACCAATAACTCCGTTGTACGAAACTATACGTCCCGTAATCGTAATGGCCCTTTGACCGATTCTACCTATATTGCGTGTAAGGGATTTATTATTGTCCGTGTTAAGGACCCGATGGCGCACAGGGGCGGAGCCGGTGAAAAAGCCGTCCGTCAAATAATCGAGCACGCGAGAGTCATTGGCGAGAGGGCGCTGCCCGCCGATCTCGACAACATCAACAGGCTGTGGGCCGAAGTTACGACTATGACGGACGCGCTCTGCGAACTCAGGCAGGACGACAAGGGGGCATCGCCGCAGGTCAGTCGCGCGCGCGCGTGCCGAACACTAAATCTGCGACCGCCTGAAACGGCTTTATTCTAGATTATAATGGCCGACTGTTGGCTGACACAGGCGGAGAGTGTCGGACGGAGTATTCAAGAGAAATTGGGCGAGCTGCAGGGTGCCGTCGGACTGGCCGTCAACAACATGGAGAGGAAGGGCGGCGAACAGCCAGCGCACACTGTCGCCGGCCGCATGGAACAGGCGACCAGGTGGCTGCACCACCCGGAGAGGGACGACAGCGGAATCGGCCGCAAGGCCGTCGCCCTAATCGTCGCCGAGGGCAAGAAGGTCAGTCGATCGCACGCGCACATTTCCTATCAATTCAATTCTTGCTCGACTAACTTGCGACGGTTGCGAAACGTACAGCCGTTCGGAGATTCGCGTGAAGAAATAAAAATGTTCCATCGACTTTACTTATAACTTCGAACGCGAACAGAATTCAGAACAGATTTGTAGATTTGCGCAATGTTATTTTACCATCGATAAAGGTTGACCTTTATTAAGTCACTTTTTGGGTTTATTTCATTCTCAATTATGTCTATAATCAAGATTATGTATGTAGGAGCCATGTTCGGTAGCACGACAAGCTTCCCCGGGACCGAATATATGTGTATGTGCATAGAAAAAAATTATGGTATAAAATACCCGTTCGTTATTTCGCGAGGGTTCAGCACGCCGTTTGTGGCCTGCTGCGTGGCCTTCGTCTATAGATACCCTGTCGATTCCACCGGCCTACCACAGACAGAATGCTACTGACGATGGGGGTTGTTGGGGGGGTGTACGACCGAAACGCGGTATTGTGAGGTATTTGGAGGTAGCCGTGCGTCTCGAGTGTGGTGTGACGTCTCAATTTGATAGGCGCACGTGTGCCGGTCTATTTCTGGCGATGCCAGACTTTGAGGAGGTAGTTTTTTTTTTTTGAATGGACGCCATTCGCTCTGCCGACAGGATCAGTCTCTCCCCCCCATCCCCTCTCCCTCTCTCTCTCTCTCTCTCTCTCTCTCTCTCTCTCTCTCTCTCTCTCTCTCTCTCTCTCTCTCTCTCTCTCTCTCTCTCTCTCTCTCTCTCTCTCTCTCTCTCTCTCTCTCTCTCTCTCTCTCCCTCAATCTATGCCCATTCACTCGTTTCAACTCCCGACATTCGGGCGGAAAAAATAAATACAATCAGTTGTTTTCACAATGTGACGCGTCCATTACGCCCCTTTCAATTAGCAATTGTCAACATCTCGATGGTATTTCCAACACTTTATTATAATTACAATGATATTACAACAATGAACATTTTTGTCGACATTTATTTTGCGCCGTACGTTGCGCGTATACGCGTTTGTAGGCGTATATTATTTTCATTTGCCTTTTTTTCAAAATTTACGTTACGATTAGAGTTAATGTTGTGTTGTAAAACTTTTTTAGAATCGTGCTAGTTTTTTTTTAATTTTGTTAAATTTTTTTTCTTTTACATGCTTTTCTCGGAAGTAGAATGAAAGAATGGGACTTTTTAGTGCCGACTAATAATTTCTTTTTTTTTTTTCTTTTTGTAGTTTTTATATTACAACGCAGTATTGTAGAAGTGTGGGTCAACAAATGATTGGGAAACAATATTATTTTTTTTTATTATTTTCAATCGTAACACAATAAAGTGCTCGAAGAGATATATATATATATATATACCTCTCAATAAAGGTATTCAATCTAAATATAAAAATGACACATTGCTGATTAACTGCCTCGATAAAAATGCTTTCATTGATAAATTAATAAACAATACTAAATTGAAATAAATTCAAAAACTCTAGGCACAATATATAAATTCTAATCGCTGAATCAATTTCGATAATTTTTGATACGCAAAACTGCACAAATAATATGTCGAAATTATAGTCTGACTAATAATTCGGTGTAATTGTTTATAAATATAAATAGCGGATGTAAGCTGTTCTGTTATGTTTTTTTTTTTGATAATTTGCCTAAATACAAGTGTAATTTTAGTATGTAACGTAAATTTATACCCCAAAAAAACAGGTATTAAAAAACTACGCGAATAGTTATTTTGCGGGGTTTTTCAGAAAAATACTTTTTCGGACGCGAAGTGTCTCTCTCTCTCCGTAAACGGAGATTATAACGGAAAAATCTCCGCAAAAGTTTCCGCTTTTTTTGACTCCTGTAACTCATTTTACAAATTTTTCTTTTTTTCCGTAGCTCTATCGAAAGCGCGACGTTTAGATCGAACGATCTAAAAATTGGTTTCGGAATAATTTTTTTCCCGTACACTCACGCTTTAACGTATCACGGTTCAATTCTAAATTGCATCCGTTTTTTTCTGTTTCAACTTTTTCACTGAATGCGACATCGAAATGATGCGTAGAAAAGCGAAAGATTTCCGTAACATAAACTAATTTGTTTCGGTTCAAACAGTTTTCACGATTCGTGATAAGTATTTATCGTTATCGCCGATTTAGAGTTTTTATCGGTTTATTGCGCCGCACGTCTCACTTGTCCGACGGCTCGATGTAAAATTGATTTGAATTTGAATTGTGCGACGTTCGGTTGGAGCAGGTGGCCGAAGGGCTGCAGGGGGCTGAAAGGGCGGAAATGCTGGGGCTGTGCGACCACGTCGATCGCGTATCGCACCAGCTCGGCGAGCTGTGCCGACGCGGAATGGGCAATTCGCCGCAGGCCCAACAGACGGCCAGGTAATGTACACGCTTTCGATTCAATTTTTCACGTCACATTTAACCGATAACCGACGTCAATTTTTCGACACGATCGTAACTAACGAATCACTAACCGGGACTCGCGAACGAATATTATGGGTGGAGTTGAGTGTTGTATTCAATTTTTGTCAATAATATAGAAAAGTTTATTAAACAGGCCGAACACTGTATAATACAATCTCGAATATTTTATCACCCGTTTATGATACAGAAACCGTTATAAAAAAATATTACTAACATTGGAGTTATTTTTCGTGTCTATTTAAATTTCCCGCCCTTCGGTTATTTACAGCGGCGATATTATAGAATATCGAAATTTTGTCTACTAATTGTATCAATTACCTCTATATTTCAGAGAATTGTCCGAGAAGTTGAACGAACTGAAAGAGAGCATAACCAACGCCGTCGTCAACCGCGTCGTCGAAGATTTCGTCGATACGGCGACACCGCTCAAACACTTCACCGAAGCGGTTCATATTCCCGACGGTGGGTAAATTTCGATCAGTATTACCCAGTCGCGCGTTGTTCGCCCGAAAGATCAATTAGTTTTTTAATCGGCCGCGTATAAAACATTGTACTGACAATGTTGAAAAATAGGATGAATACAACCCGTCGCGTCGGAGTACTCAAATACTCAATTCGAATATCTTTTCTACGGTCACATACTTTATTACAATAGCCTCGTATAATAAAATAAGGTTATAAATAATAATAAGGATACTTAAGTTGGAATGATAGCTTCGTAGTTCCTCAATATAGTTAAATTTTAAAGTAATCCCAGCCGATTCCTTTAGTAGGTTAGATTGAGTCACTGTGTGTATCCAGTATTTTATTTCTTAAATAATAATAATAAAATAAGATACTTTTCACATAACGCTGCCCAATCCATTCATGCGTCGCGGGTTTGGCGATTTTTTTTTTTTTATTGTAGTTCAACATACCCGTCTTGTGGTCTGTAATAGATTTCGTTCGTGTTTCGTCTCCTCTCTCTCTCTCTCTCTCTCTCTCTCTCTCTCTCTCTCTCTCTCTCTCTCTCTCTCTCTCTCTCTCTCTCTCTCTCTCTCTCTCTCTCTCTCTCTCTCTCTCTCTCTCTCTCTCTCTCTCTCTCTCTCTCTCTCTCTCTCTCTCTCTCTCTCTCTCTCTCTCTCTCTCTCTCTCTCTCTCCCTCCTCTCCTCTCCCCCCTCTCTCTCTCTCTCTCTCTCTCTCTCTCTCTCTCTCTCTCTCTCTCTCTCTCTCTCTCTCTCTCTCTCTCTCTCTCTCTCTCTCTCTCTCTCTCTCTCTCTCTCTCTCTCTCCCCCCTCTCTCTCTCTCTCTCTCTCTCTCTCTCTCTCCTCTCTCTCTCTCTCTCTCTCTCTCTCTCTCTCTCTCTCTCTCTCTCTCTCTCTCTCTCTCTCTCTCTCTCTCTCTCTCTCTCTCTCTCTCTCTCTCTCTCTCTCTCTCTCTCTCTCTCTCTCTCTCTCTCTCTCTCTCTCTCTCTCTCTCTCTCTCTCTCTCTCTCTCTCTCTCTCTCTCTCTCTCTCTCTCTCTCTATTTTATTTATATATCTCCGTTCTCTATTATATCCATAAGTTCTTACTGGCTCCGATCGATCTCTGGTATCCGTCTTTAGCCGGTTTGGCGATATATATATATACGATCCGCATGTTATTCTGTGTCCGGCGTTAAGGTATTTCTCTATATATATATATATTTTCCGTAGGCGTGCCCGGCCGAGAGACGAATTTAAATCACAGGGCCGCCAACCTCGGGGAATGGTCGAACAGGGCGGTGAAGACCGGCCGGCTGGTAGCGGCCGGCGGTACCGGCGGCAACAAGAAGCTGTCGGAGGCGTTGGTGTCGGCGGCCGGCCGAGTCGAATCGCTTGCGCCGCAGCTGGTCAACGCCGGCCGGATACGCCTCGGTTACAGCCAGTCGAAAGCGGCCGAACACCGAGAACCTCGCCAGCAATACGCGGCGTCGCCAAGATGAGGACCTGTGCGGCAGGCGACCGACTCTGAACACTTCTGCAGGCTGTCGGGTCAGTTTTTTCCCGTATTCCTTTAACACCCGTATTCGGGCGACAGTAAAGTTTCTGGTCACCCGTATTGGGGGCTGACGCTTACTTGACTATTTGCGAAGGCTAGTCATTTCGCCGAGGTATTTCGCAGAGGAAGTAACAAAACTATCGAATATTAGTTAATATAAACTGTATACAAAAATGGTTTATTTATAGGTAAGGTAAATTTAGTAAGGCGAATAATTATTTTACAAGCTTTGAAAGTGGAGATTATGTTGAAAAATTATTTTTTTTTTTTTTTATTCGTTATCGAAACAAACTGTATTTTTGTTCAATTTAAGTCAAGTCGATATTTGACACTTTTTTCCGTTTTTGACAATTTTTTCCGGGCGCCGTTAACTCAATTCTGAGAACTATGAATTATTTATATATATATTTGCTAAATGTACGGAATTAATTAAATGTCGCGTGCAGAGGAACACATGCAGAGACATACGGCGATGTGCGAGGAGGCGATATCGAACGGAGACGCCGAAAAAATGGTGACGCACACAACGGCGATTGCTAGATTGGCCGACAGAGTGCTACAAGTGGCCAAACAGGAAGCCGAAAATTCAGAAGATCCTCCCTTTATTGCCGGCGTCAACAAAGCGGCCGACAATCTACAGTCGTGTAAATATCAAATCGTCCTGTCGTATTCCATTTATAATACATCTCTCGGCTCTAAATATTCTTTTTAATATATATACGTTTACAGATTTATAAACACTATTGACTCAATTTTTTTTATAGTTGATTTATTATTATTCTTACCTTAAATCCGACATATTCAGTTGTCATAATATTAATTATCATTATTTATTAATATTTGCATAAATAGTTACAGATTATTCTGTTTGACGTATATCCCTTTTTTTGGCTTCCATTTATTATATTCTCTTTATCTTAATTTTCCCACGTATTTAGTTGTTTAATTTTTAACCTACGCCGTGGTTATACTTTGATAACCTTCTTTCGAGACTATTCCTTTGAATAAACAAAGGGAAAAATGAAATGTATTTTCATCTTGTACAGTCGTTAATTGTTCGCGTAATTTTTTTTTTAAATAGTCGTATATCGCTTTGATATCCGTTTAAAAATTTTCTTTTCGACGCCTTAAAATCATTAAATTTCCGAACGTAGACCAAAATTGAAGTGATGACCGAAACTATTCGAATTATAATGTATTTTTAGGTGTTACTCGAATGGTTCAGGACGCCAAAGCCGTCGCGATGAACCCCAACGACCATACGGCTGCTTCGCGTTGGAGGGAATCAAATATGGAGGTGAGCTAAGAGAATTGTTGACCGTAAAAAATTTACATTTTCAATTGGTAAAAAATAAATTCGTAAATCGTAAACGGTAAAAATTCGTTCGGCCCAGTCACCGATAACGCGCAATTCGATTCTCCTCGTCGTAACTGTACAGTTTCGGCTGTTACGGGTTCTCGCGTTTATCTCGCCTAACGTACACTTTATATTGACTTTATTGAAATTCAAATTTCACTCTACGTCACGATGTTTCGCTGTTTCACGACTGCGAATTACAGTTAGCGACACGTTTTGTTCTGCGTCGAGCAGCGCTAATAACAATTAGTTCACCAGGTAACAAGGCTTTCGCGAATTTTCTAAAATTATATCTATTTATTTTTTCCGACTTGAATATTTTAAGAAATAAATAATTTTTCTTCCGGCTCTTTTCCAGCTTTTCTCATCGGTCGACGGCGTAAAACGCGCTCTTACCGTAATGCCCGACCTGAACAGCCTTCGCATCAATGGTAAGAGACGCAATATTACCTCGTATTTAATTATAATTATAATTATACGGAAATATGGTTATCGTGTCTGATATTTTGACTTGTCGAGAGTACAATCAAAAATTAAAAAAAAAAATTAGCGTATAAAATCATTTCTATTCGTTCATACAGATACTCTAGTATTATTGATTTGTTTGAATTGCGGAATATATATATATATATATTTTTGTTTCTGTTTATTTCGATATGTAATTCAACAAAAAAGAAAAAAAAGAAACTCCGGAGGACATTTCTAATCGGCTCTATGAAAATGTTATTAGTGAGTATTTTAGTAAATTACTGATTGCGAGATATTGAAAATAATTTTAATTTTTATTAATTGACCCGACTTGAAGTACGTGGTTTTTTTTTTTTTTTTTTAAATTTTGAAATTCAGATTCCCGGATAAAGGCCGATTATTGCATTGCGCGGCCAGATTGCGATGTTATCTTTAGTTCGGGCGATTGCGATTAACACAATAATAATAATAATAGACAACTAATCCCTAACGACTAATCACTAAAGTTGGAACTAATCGCTAACAGCATGGAAATCGTCTGCGGCATCTCGCAGACATGTGGACAGGGGCAGCGACATTCCTTTGCGCGACACTTTCACTATTTGTTATTACGATGAATTTATCAACGCACCATCGTACGTACATTCTATTTATATATATATAAATTGCGAAATATTATTTTCAATAGAACGCTATAAATTGGAAATGTACGAATTTAAACGCCGTTGGTTGGGCTAACTTGTAGGTTTATTTTTTTGTGACCTTGGCGGGAGGTGTTTCCCTGTTCACAACAGAATGTATTAACTATATTCTTGTTTATTATATATTAAAAGACTAACAAATCGAATTATATAATATCGTCGATATCGAATCTTGGATTATGTACTTAATTGGTGGTTCAATTCCGGCTGGTGCCCCCTGTAGTATCGGCCGTTGACGTTGATCGGTCTTCAATCGGACCGATGGTCGACGGCATTGGTGCAAGATATTTTTAATTAAAAAAAAATGTTATTTTCATCAGAAAACTTCCGGTTAAAATTTCGAAATAAGTGTTGCGCCGTCTGTGACAGTTTGGAATACGTCGGTTTTCTCGATCTCCTATCTCCTCTCTCGCCGGTTTTCCGGCTCGTTTTTTTTGTTCGCGTATACGGTGACATTCAAGAACGAAATACCTACCGATATAAAAAAAAATAATAATAATAATAATGACATTCACAAAGACCGAAACGCAGAATGAAGTGACCTCTTACGGACAAGTAAGTTGCCGAAGTGGCCGACGGACGGCTACTGAAGGTGGCGAAAGACCGAACCGGCGAGAGGAGACAACAGAAGATTGGGTAAAACTACCGCTGCCGGTTATAGTTTAATTTCTGTCTTAAAATCAATATTAATACTTCTTTATAACGAGCCGGCTTCTCCGTACCGTCGTCAATATTGTAGCGGCTTTGCGTACTTCGTTCGTGTCGTATATATAGCTCGTGTTTTTGTTTTTAATTTTCCGCTTAAGAGACGCTGTAAATTTACAAAAACAGTTTTTCGTTTACTTCTTATAGAAAGTTTTATTTTTATTTTTTTTTTTTTGTTGTTTTAATTTTTTTTCTTTTCTGCAACTTGGTTTTCGGCTTTGTCCGAGAGGAGCTGCTTCTTAGAGTTAGGGGATAGCCTGTGTGTTGTAGATGATTCAGGTTTGGTGTCCGACTGGCCGATGCCCAACGACTATGAATTGCTTCCGGATCCGCTACGAGTTTGTACTTGCGCATACGGTAAGGTATATACTAACTGCTTTATTAACAAACTTAACGCATATTCGGCCCAACGGGAAGAGTGCCCTCTAATTATTTCGTACGGAAAAAAAAATATATATAGTGAAATTTCTTTAAAAACGTTTCAATCGACAATGCCCAACTACCGAGCCGACAGCGAGTCGTGAGAGAGACGTTTCGGGAAATAAAAAAATTTTCTTTAAATAAGAAAACTCTGTTCGGTAGTTCTTTATAGAATAATTATTTCGCGGACGTTTTCCTCCACATTCGAGACCGATACAGTGTCCGTTGTCGAATCAGAAGATTGCGATGTTTGATAATTTTACAATTGTTCAGAGAGAGAGGAGACAGAAACACACGAAATCTACGGTTTTTTTTTTTTTTTTATTGTAATCGGAGATTTAAAGTTGAAATTTCAAAATCGATCGAGCGTACGTTATCGAAAATTTAAATTCTCCTTCAGTTGGCAAAATTCGGCTTGAACAGTCGAACCGCCCGACCGATTTCAAGTGTCTGAAATTTTTTAAAAATTTTACGAATAAAGCGCACTCTTCCCCCCGAATAAATTTTGCATTCGATTTATTTTTCCGCCGCCGCAAATTCTAATTTAAATGTTTTGTCTGCCTAGTGTGTGTGTGTATGCGTGTGTGTGTCTGTGCATCCGAATCTTCTAACACAGTCGAATTTCAAATTTCGCGCACTTCGCACTTTTCTACAATTTGACAATAGAGCGGTCGATTATTGTTTTTTTCCGTTTCGAAAATTTTTCAATTTTCCAAATCTTCCAATAACACTTTTCACTTTTTTAAAAAAAAAACCGAATTGTCACTAACCACGGGTCCGATTGCTTAATAATATGGGAAGTACTTGAGAAGTAGCGGGGGATTTTTCCAGGCCCGAGTGGTTCGACCGGAAGGGTTTTTGCCCTTTCCTACCGACATTTCGGAACTCGTGCCGGTTTCAAAAACGCTGGAAAAATCCCAGCAGAAAATGCTTCCCGCGGTATTGCACGATCCGCGCCGGAGGATAGCGATAATGCCCGCTGAAATCGTCGTCCGTAATGGTAGAATTAACGTATTTTAATCGACCGCTATATTGGCCGAAAAACAATTTAAACGAGGATTGAAAGAAAACTGTAATTTCTGTAGAACGTTACTAACGTAATTGTTTTCCAGTTTTAAATACGAAGGTGACGGGTACACTGTGTCGCTTAACAGGGTGTTTTTTCAGAGCCGAGCTATCAGCCGCCGATCTACACTTTGGCCGACTACTATCCGGAACAAGGTAGAGTCGGAGAATTGTATAATTTTTTTTTTTTCCAACATCTATTCGTAATTTGTAAGCCGGTCGCGTCCGGTAATCCGGGCAGTTGAAAACGAGACCGATTTTTGAAATTTTTCCTGTTTTCCGTTTGTCCAGGCGTGGCGCCGCCCGAAATACCGCTGCCCGGGGAGTTACGCCGCCGCGCCCCCCGCCACCGCCTGAGACCGACGATGAGGACGATATGTTCATGCAGGCTCCGCAACCGAACCAGCCAATTATGGTGACGCTTACATATTTATATTTATTATTTTACGTTTCAACACCTCGAGATTTGTATGGATCGGTGGATGCGTGCAGTAGAATTGGGTCTAAGACGACTAAGTAATTGCGGAATTCACCGACGACAAGTGGCGTTGTACATATTTTTAAGTGCGTCGCAACATCTACGGCACAGATACGGCCGTAGACGGTTTCGAACGCCGGGTATAAGATACATTCGGCTTCTCCGCAATGTCCCAGTGTCGAACTACGGCGATTCGAATAAGTAATGGCCCTTTTGTTCGGTCATCGTCGTCGATGACCTCCACCGGATGGACGTCCAGCGACCATAAAAATCTGCCGACCGGAATTTTGCGAACCGCTACTCAGACCGCTGTTCTTTTAAGGCTTTTTATTACGAGCCAGCGAGGCGTTAACTAACACCTTGGCGGAAATAAAAAAGCAAAACGCGACGGAAATACTCACTTCGGTTCACACACACACACATTTTGATACTGAATGTTTCAGAAAGGACCGAATAATAACGTATCGAAGAATCTTATCTGTGCACAAAAATGTTGGCGAATTCCGCAATTACTTAGTTGTCGACCCAATAGAATTACATCCACTGAACTTAATTTTTCAGGGTTAAAAAGTCGCAGTATATAATCCCTGCTAACTAACGATGGATTGGTCGTTCCGCGACATCGTATATCGATGTATCGTAGGACCGAGAAATCAATCCACACATCGAAACGAGAAATTTTAAATCGATAACTTTCGTTCCGATCGAAACCTGACAAAAAATTTTCATCGATTTAGCCGGTCTCGAATGATGTTTACGTTGACGATTTGCACGTTTGCCGATGACAGATGGCCGCGCACGGCCTCCACGAAGAGGTCAGACAGTGGTCGAGCAAGGACAACGAGATAATCAAGGCGGCGAAATCGATGGCGACGCTGATGGGCCGGCTTTCGCAGTTGGTGAGGGGCGAGGGCGGCACCAAGAGGGACCTGATCGTATGCGCCAAACTGATTGCCGAGGCGTCCGAAGAGGTCACGAGGCTCGCCAAAGAGTTGGCGAGGGAGTGTACGGACAAGCGCATGAGGACGGTAAGACACTTGCTGTACGGTATACGGAAGACGCGCACGTCGAATCCTCATACCGTCTGATAACGAGCGGATTTAAATTTCGAAACTTAACTTCGGCCGACAAAGTGATAATAGCTATATTGAAACCGACGTCGACATATACGGTATCCGATACTCGAAATTCCGATCAAAAGCCCTTCAAACCGTCCTCAATGGGTATGTTTCCGATCGCATTTTTCGCCACGAACTCGACAATCTCGGTTTCCCCAAATTTCATACCCGATCTTCCTATTTCGTTCCTTTCCCTATATCTATTTCTTAATTATAAAATAGGAAGTGAAAAAGAAAGTCACTTCGGGGAAAGCGTGACTCGTGCGTGGGTGTTTTCTTCATCGTGTATCGACGATATTATATTTGTCGCCGTAAAAAACAAACTTATTACAAATATTATCTGAGGTGAACGATAGGTATCTCTCTTACCTATCCGAGGTGAACGATATGTCACCTTTTTCGCGATTATAATCTCGCGCCGTCGCACACAAAACCTCGGTGCATCGAAATTTTTTTCCGATTGGCGTAATTAGCGGAAATACCCGGCTCGGCCCGGGTTTTTGTAAAAGCGTAAATAAAACTGTTTATTTTCGCGCAATAAACGAGTCCGTTTAATTTTCAACCGACGCGATAGACAACATTTTTTGTAGTTCCATTTGGAGTGTGCACGAAAAGATTTTCCTCTTTTTGCCCCCACTCCGGAGCTGGCCCCACATACAACTGTCCGCGAGAAAAGCATATCGGTGTCTGCAAGTCCGAACAGACTGACCCTGTCCGACTTGTCGATCGTCACATCGCAAGCGCAGTTTTAGAGGGAACTGTATTCTCTCGAATTGTACGGTATTATCTGAGGGAGATATAGGTATCTCTTGGAATGGAATACATCCTCACCCTTAGCTGGCACACCCCCTGTCTGAGTACTCTGGCTCGAACGATATGTCGCGCGCATCACACCCATTTCACAATCAATGTTGCGCCGTTGCACCACAACCCGGGTGGATCAATATTTCGGATTGGCGTAATTGGAGCACCGACCTTTAGAATCGAGTCGTGAGCTTGCGAATCGGGAATCTGGACGGAATTCAAAAAAACCAGCGCAGAACGGGGGGGGGATATCGTACGCTTCGTCATAATTAACGATGCGGTCTCACGCTGACTCGTAGGCGCGTATTCTTGCCCAGAGCCGCCCGCTTTTGAGCGAAGCGCGTGAACCGTTAAGCTTCTCTCGACTCGCCATTTCCTTCGCTCGACAGAATTGCCCCTTTCGGAAAGCCGTTCCGGATCCGGATGAAATTTTGTCGAATGTCGGGATACAGCTTAGACAGAAGCTCGTCAGGAGAGTTGACAATTTGGCGACAGGACGGCATAACGATGAGGCGTGTCGGAGGATCTTCGGCAACTTTACCGTTTCCAATCCGGAACGACTTGTTTGCAAATCGTCCCGCGGAGAAATCGACCCGAATGTGCGACCGCGTGTTTGTAGTTGAACTGAATATTTCGAGTGAATATTTTTTTTTTTTTAGAGTTTATTTCCGTGAAACCCGTTTAGAACATTCGAATGTAATTTTGTGTACGTATTAAAAATTTCAAGTTATTTCGTTGTCTAGATCTTGCTATAACGAACAGACAGACAGACAACAAATGTTTATATATATATATATATATATATATATATATATATAGAGAGAGAGAGAGAGAGAGAGATTTTCAACGTGGTAGAAAATACCAAAATGGGTTTAGCCCATTCATAAATCGGACAAATCATTCGATGTAAGCGAGTCCTGGTATTTTGTTTTTAAATAGACGTTTAATAATTTTCTAGTTTCGCGTTATTAATGTTTTGTATATTTTTTTTTTTAATTCCCAGAATCTGCTCCAAGTGTGCGAACGGATCCCAACGATCGGCACCCAGCTAAAAATCCTGTCGACCGTCAAAGCCACAATGTTGGGCGCTCAAGGTAAAGTCCCTTTTTATATTAAGTGAAAATTATTTATTTTTACGTTTAGAAACTCGTTTCATTCCGTCAACGCTGTCGTCCCTTTCTTCCAATATTTCCGATGTCGACTTTGATATTAATAATTTTTCTCCGTCAATAACGAGATAGCGTTGTCGTTTAAACCGGAGCCGTCGTCCAACGTCGGATACAAAAAATTTTCAATTTCGTATCGCAATAATTAGATAATTGTGTACAAAGCGAAGAGTAGATTCATGCTGCGATGAAAAATTCGAATCGGCTATTTCATTTTCGAGTGTTAACGTGTTCTTTTCGGTCGGTAACGATAGTTACCGATCGTGACGTATCTGTCGTGCCTCGACACTTATTATGTCCGTTAATTTAGAAAACGTATAGAGTTGAGAGTTTGCAGTCAAAATTTTTTTTTCTAGTGAACACAATTGTCAATTTGGTAATTTGGTATCGTTATTTCTTAATTTAGTTTAATACTTTAAAAAAAAATATATCTAGTCGAGGCGTCGTCGGAATCTACGATTCGGTACGTAGACCTGCAAGGTCAAAAATGGGCCTTTTCGGGAAAAAAAAAAAAAAGTTTTTTTTCGGCAATTTGATTGCAAATAACAAACTGCGGGCTGACGCAACAAATATTATGTTCACAAATGTATATACAAAAAATTTTAACATTTTAAATACTACATGTTTCGTTATTAACAACAATTGTGTTAATGAACAATAGAAAAACTATATGCGACATAATCGTTTAATAATTTATTGGAAATGAGTATCGAGTTCCATAATTTTTTCGCCAACCTAAAAATGAAAATACAATTGGTTTCAAGATATCGTAAAATTTCCGTCAGTTAACTGCAAACTAATGTTTAGCGTACGTTTTGTGTGTTACTCGTAGAATAGTATATTTCAGTGTATATAGTCGTGCAAAATTTGTTATTTAAAAAAGAAAAAAAGACTATTTTTCGGCGTTCAGACCGAACCGTGTTTTGTCGCCGTTTGTTGTTGCTGTATTATACAAAATAGATGGAGAAGCTTTATTTTTTTTTTCCTTTTTCTTTTTCTTTTTTTTTTGTCTGTTCACACTGTACGAAATGGCTTAAATTCTTACAGAGATGCTGCCTAGGCGTGAAATGGCAGAGCTACAAGCCGGTAATACTTCATCTACACAACTTGTAACACAACAATATCCGCTTGTTTACAATTATTGTTTTTGTGGCGCATCTTGCTTGATTACTCGCTCGATTTTTTTCTTTTTCTTTTTTTTCCGTTTCTCATTTCTGTGGCATGTTTTGTTTTTTCTATATCTATTACTATAATTCGTTACTTTTACGGTTTCTTGGCCGTACAATTTTCGATTAACCCGATTGTTCACGAACAGGTAAGTCTTGTCGATGGTCGAGAAGGCGGTCGAAAGCCCGGAAATGTTTTCCCGTAAATATTAGGTTTGACGTCGAAAAATCGAGGGAATCGGATCCGATTATCGCGATTTTGCGCCGACACTATATTATCGGTCGCTCTCTCTCTCTCTACCCGCAGTCTACGGACGGATAAGTTCCGGCTCGAGAGACTATTTTCCAATCGCCGTAAATACTCCGTTTTATATCGTCGTAGTCCCTTCTCGTCGGTTGGGGGGAAAAAAAACGGAAAAACCGAGGCCTAACGACGCCCCGAACGCGTAACAAATCCTCGATTTCGTTCGGCCTCCAAACGCTTCTTCTTCGTGACCGGAAATTCGAAATTTTTTCTCTCGGCCCGAAAAACAAATTTCGACGTTAATATCGCGTTACGAAAATGCGCTATATTCCGGTTAACGCCTCTACCGGTCGCTGAAGAAACGTTTCGGGAAATGAGCAAACATCGCACCGTACCTACCGTCGAATTTTTCAAGGCGTCCGGACGATACAAAGCGATATCCGAACGGGGGTTTTTTCCCACCCCGGTTATTTTTATGGACGGACTCGAAAATGAACGGTGAATTGCGCGATTACTCGGTTGTATCAACCCGATAGATCGTATCTATTTCTTCATAATATTTATATATTCGTATATAAAGTGCGTACTTTATTTATATTTTTACAATCGTTTGTTTCGATATATATGTTTATATATATATATATTGTGCATGTTTCTTGTTCTCATGATGTTTTCGATCGCATGAATTCTAGTCTCGAGGAGCACCTGAAAATCATATTGTACATATTGTATAAAGGAAAAGAAAAACCAAAAAAAAAAAAACCGAATAAGCTTATATTCGGTATTGTCGATAATAATTGACGATAATTTTATGACGTTCAGTGTTTTTGTTTTGTGTGCCCTTCGACGACGACGACCCCACCCCCACCCCGCCCCCAACGAAGGCCTAATGAGTAGGAGCCAGTAAGTCAATTTAAGTCTATTTTAAGTTTATTTGCCAGTTTTTTTTTCGTATCCGTCTATTGGGCATGAGCATGTAGCTGCATAGCGATAATCTGTCTAGAAACGCTGTCTATTTGTAGTTTGCATCGCCTTTGTTCTATTCTCTTTGTCGCCATTCGTTGTTGATATTAATACCGTTGAAAAAAAAAACCGAAATTCTCGTCGAGTAAACGGAAATCGGGAATTTTTAAAAATTCCCCTCCATCCCTTAGATTTCAATATTACTATCGAAATTGTTTTGAAATGTCATCAAATGCACCTCCCCGAATATCCCCTTTGTAGCCGTCACCGTTTTGAGTATTTAGCGACGACAATATTTTACCGTAGATTTCGTAAAACAGACTGTCGTTTGTCTCCTCTCAACGGGTCAATTCTGAAATTGTATTCTAGATAATACCGGGCTCGGTAATGTTTTTTTTAAATTTTTTCCGTCAACAAACCGAAAAATTTTTTTTCATCGCCAAACTTCCGTAACGAAGTTAAAATTAGCGACAATTCAAAGTTCCTGTCGTGGAAAAGTCCCCCGCCCATTTATTAGAAATTAACCCGTTAAGGCACCGAATCAATTTTTCAATTTTTCTGATATGACATACGCGTTTACAGGAAGTATTTTTTTTATTTTTTTTTGTATTACTTTCAGTACTTTCGCATTATAAATACTGCGTCGTCTTGAAATACTCGTAATTACGATTATTATTCGAAATACAGGATGATCAAGGCAGGTTTCAACTCTCCAAAACGGGACTCGATCTAAAAAAAAAACCGGAATATTCGACAGACCCCGGTTTTTAAAAACGTATTCGGAGCTACCGTTTGATAATAGTGCATCAATTATTTTATGCTAAATTTTGTACTTAACGGGTTAATTATGAAATGTAGAGCGCATAAAGAAATTCTTAGAAATATACCCAGTCGTAGGTAGAAGAAACCGGTGATAATTCAATTTCGGTTTTTTTCCGGTATGTTTGTAGTTGATAGTTTTTTTTTCGGTGTACTACGCAGGTACCGAAGAGGACCAAGAGGCGACAGACATGTTGGTCGGCAACGCGCAGAACCTGATGCAGAGCGTCAAAGAGACGGTGAGAGCGGCTGAAGCGGCGTCAATAAAGATCAGGACCGACGTCGGCGTCAGGCTGAGATGGGTGCGCAAACAGCCCTGGTACCACTATTAGGCCGACGCATTGGGACGCCGGCTAGGACCGGAGCGGCAGCGGCGGCGACCGGACCGAACGGCCTTTTAACAACACGTCGTCGAAATGGCGAAAAAAAAAAAAAAGAATGTAATTTCCGTACCACATTAATGTGCAAAAGCGTTAAAACTGATTGCAATCGTAAGCAGTGTTTTAAGAAATTTTAAAATTTCCATACATGTGCCCCGATCCGGTTTGGACGTAGTGGTTGATATTGTCCGTAGGTCTACGGTGTTCCGTCTCATCGCCCGGCGGTTTGGCTTCGCCGCCTTCAGTAGCGCTGTGTCAGTCACTGTCGTCCGCACTTTGTGACGGGCTACTGAAGATGGCGAGCGTCAAACCGTCCGGCGCTAAATTAACACTTTCCGGCGAGAGGAGACGGAAACGCCGCGGACCCACGGCAGTCCGTAGCCCGCGCAGACCGCGAAACAGTTGCGCTAAATTAACACTTTCCATTTGTAATTCCTAGGTTGAAAAATTCCGATCCGGTTTGACGTAGTGGTTAATATTTTCCGTAGGTCTGCGGCGTTTCCGTCTACTCGCGGGTCCGGTTTCGGCCGCTCGCCGTCTTCAGTAGCGCTGTGTCAGGATGCGCTTTGTGACGGGCTACCGAAGATGGCGAGCGGCGAAACCGGTCCGGCAGAAAGAGGAGACTGAAACGCCGTATAGACCGCTAAACAGTTGCGCTAAATTAACACTTTCCATTTGTAATTCCGAAGTTGAAAAATTCGCCCCTTTATCGCCGACTAAATTTTCGGGACGGGATCGATGTAATACTCGCCGTTAGAACTACAGTTATTCCCGGATTCGTTTATCCCGTTCTTCGGGTACCGTACGGTACAACGGTTCCCCACCCCCCGTTGTACGAATAAGTCCCAATTTGTTATCCCAAAAGGACAACACCTTCGGGAAAGGCTTCAAAGCTCCCCTTTCCACCGGAGCTGTCTCCGCCGAACCGCTTCGCTCGGTTGATCCACCGCTCGGTCGGAACCCGATGATGGAACCGCGACATGTCGTCCGAAATGTACACCACCGCAGAGACAGCGAAAATAATTTCACTGGCAATTCGCTGAATACACAAAATATCCCGAGATCTTCGCCACGTTAGTATTACCACCCGACCGCCGGTGGAAACCTTCCCCGATTTCATTGTCCATTCGCTTAACCGATAACTTGTCAATATTAACGACCGGGCATTATCGGAAGGGACAGTTAATCTAACCGTTAACATTTTCTATAATCGTAGCCTTTTAACACCGTATTTATACAGGCACGGGCGGCGACAACAGTATATTTCGGACCGGTAATCCAGTCGGCGTATTTGGACGGCGCGTTTTAAATTTTCCCTTTACGCCTCCGTTTAACGAAATTCCACTCCGCCATTTCGGCCCTTCAAACCGGGAAAACCGATTTCTTTTTTTCGTCGAAAAAAAACTATAGTAATTTTTGCCGGAAAACCACCAGTTCTAATCGGCTTATCCTCCGACTGTATGGGGAGAAAACCGTAATTGAAAAGAAATTGTCGCGCCGGATATAATTCCGTTGAAGAATTCCTCCCGACCGATACACACGACAGTCCGAAGACGACAGATGCGACGTCGGGGCGATGCAAAGCGGTAAAGTATCGATTCTCTTGTTAATAGTACCCGAAAGTAATCGACGTCGTTTCGACTTTATAATTCGTTTCATTTCGCTAAAAAAGAAATTACTTTTTTTGAACATCCCCGAAACAACCGTTCACTCGTACTCCCGACATTTATTCTATCGTCGGAGAAACGTCGTCCCTTTTTCCGTTTTCTGTTGGAAAAAAGAAAATTGCAATTTATGTGAAAGCCCACTTTTTGTAGATATTTCTAATTAGTGCATTGAAGGGATGGGAGGGAGGGGAGAATAATGTAATCATTAGTAAACACAATCATATATAAATATATCTAGGGTAGTGCCCTCCTCCCCCAGTATGTAATCACAAATTTTTTTTTTTTTTTGCATATTTTGTTCGGTACAAAATAACAAACTGCCTATATATGTATATATATATATATATATATATATATATATATATTTAATGGACGATAAGTGGGAATATTGAATATGTGTTAGTTATGCGGTGCCTTCGCTCTATGTGTATTAGTTTTTATATATATATATATATATATATATATATATATATATATATATATATATATATATATATATATTTTCGCGGTATTGTTCTTACCTATTGTAGAGAGTCTTGCTCGGCGTTTCGGCTTTACCCCGTCAGCAGTAGGATCCCGCGCGCCCCGTTTCGGATACCGAATTTATAAATAAACCCTCCTTCCCCGACCTATAAAGGGTCTAATTTTAAAAATTTAAAGGGGTGTAATTTTAAGTCGGTAATGAATAAGAATGAATATATATATATATATATATATATATATATATATATATATATATATATATGAAGAATGAGCGACATCCTCCCAATAGAGTCGTCATTCTTCAATTTTTCCCGCCGACGTTATTTTCCGAACGAGTTTTTCACGATTAGGGCGATTGGAGACGTTTCGGCCATATTTTCGAATATGATTTTCTCTTTACGATCCGTCTCTCTCTCTCTCTCTGTAAACTTCATTTACGACAGAGCGTGCAGAGTTTTTGTTATAATTTTTTTCGTTTCCGAAACAATTTCGAAACAATATGCCCCCCCCCCCCACTTTTAGATTCGCCCCTGTTATTTATTAACCCTTAAACCGCGTGTGCCGCCGTTGGATTTTCTCATTTAAAGTTTCATTCCTATAAAAAAAAAAAATTTACAAATTTCCGACACAACTCGTCCAATTTCTATAATATTCAAAATTGTAAAAGCTCGTTATCATTTATTTACAACGAAATGAATTCACCGCAGGATTGACCGAGACAAAATTATCTATTTTTCCGAAAATTTATTTTTCGTTCAACGCCTCCGTAACGAATACACGATTCGGAGGGGGGGAAAAAAAAAACTTTGCATACAAAATTCGGTAGTAGAAAATCCTTCGTAATTATTCTAAAAAAATTTGTCCGTAAAAAATTACAGTTTCTTCGCGGTCGATAATATTTTTATTATTTTATTTTTTTTCCTATCGAAACAGAAACGATAAGAGAAAATTATGCGACGAAATTCGTTAGGGGGGGGGTGGGGGGTCTCTCTCGATAATTGTTAATTGTTAAAATTAGCCTGTAGTTTTGAAGAAACGCTTTATCGTTGTTATAACTCTAGTATAGTTATATTTTGGCAGCAGATTGTTCTTTTTATATATATATATATATATATATATATATATATATAATGGATTGATTGTTGCTTACGTCGAATAAATTATTTATATATGTGCAAAAAGATAGAATAGATATATATATATATATGCAAATGGCTGCGCGGTCAGTTTGAAAATAGATTTAGCTGAAGCT
>JACDQD010000006.1:29503853-29521353 GCA_019843655.1 Lethocerus indicus | reverse complement strand
GTCGCCCAACTCATATCGTACTCTTTCGCTATCACCGGTCTCAGCCAACCGTCGCCGGCGCTTTCGTTAGCGCGACGACGCACACTCGGAAATCTTCCTGGAAAACAGAAAAAAAAAAAAACAGAAAAACAACAAGAAAATACCGAGTCGATACAAGAAAGTGGGTACGGGAAGTTGTCGGAAAACTTGAACGGCGGTTTTACGACGCTATTCGGTTCGTCCACTCGCGCCGATATGACGTAAAAACATATTTTTACCAACTCGTCGACTAAAAAACATCGCAAAATGTTTTCGGGTAAGCGAATGTCGCGTCTTAAAATCTTAAAAATGATTTGTGCGAAGTACACAATCGGCTTGACAAATAAAAAACGAATATATATATATATATATATATATATATATATATATATATATATATACATGATTTTTAAATGAAAATTTAAACTAAGGACATGTAATCGCCACCGGTTTCGAGTAAAATGCGCATCCGGATGGTACAGTTTTTCGCATTTCTTTTCAATTGAATCGCATTTCTAATATACTTTTCGGAAAATTTAAAACGGTATTCTTTAAACAGACAGTAAGGGAAGCCGGAAAAAGAATAGCCGGATGGGGCGATTCGAAATAAAAAAATAACTGTAATATCGGGATTATTTAAGCGATAATATACGCCATTCGGGACTGAACGCATAGACTAGGTCGGATAAGTAAAAAAATAAAAATATAAAATAATAATATTTTATATAAATATAAAAAGATATAAAACGGAAAAATAAACCGATAGAAATTGAAATTTCCGGTACCGGAAATTGACCTGATTTTACTCGGTAAGATCGGACGATCGGTGAAGAAATTCGAACCTCCGTCGTAAGTGAATTCCGGAAACGGGTTTTTCAACCCCGTCCGGACAAACTGGAAGTTTGATCGCAGTTTAACGATAGAAAAAAAAAATAATAAAAATTAATAAATTACCTGCGTAACCGCAAGCAGTTTAACACCGAAAACATTCCCTTCGGTGTAAATCAGCGATCTCGGATTTATTTCGATCGGACCTCTCGAACCGACAATCTGGAAAAAAAAATTCGATTTAATTTTCTTCATTCCGTTCGTTGTGCCGAACGTAACGGAGGCGTAGGTGAAAAAACGGAAACAAACTTACCGCAACTCGTCCGTTCTGTTTCAAGAGTAGCAAATCCTTGTCCAGATTTAGATGGGCGCACGTTTCGAGAATAATGTCGAAGCCGACGTCGCCGGCCGACGATCGAAGAGGCGAACCTTCGTCACTGTGAGAAGACACACAAAGAGAGAGAACAACGTTCCAACATTTGTATTTAATACCGTCGGTTTGTGGCGTTTCCGTCTCCTTTCGCCGTAGGCCGTTTTCGCGGCCTCGCTCTCGCCGTCTTCAGTAGGCGCTGTGTCACCGTCACTGTCACTATGTCACTTGTACTGTGGTGTTTATATATATATATATATATATACAGCCGAAACCGTTCCAGCGGAAGACCGAACCGGCGAGAGGAGACAGAAAGAGACGCCAGACAGACTTACGGTATTCCAACCCGTCGCAGACCGCAAATACAACTGCGTTAGACTAGTTGTATGCAACTGTCGTTGCGTGCTGTGAGACACACAGAGAGAACAACGTTCCAACATTTGTATTTAATACCGTCGGTTTGTGGCGTTTCCGTCTCCTTTCGCCGTAGGCCGTTTTCGCGGCCTCGCTCTCGCCGTCTTCAGTAGGCGCTGTGTCACTGTCACTATGTCACTTGTACTGTGGTGTTTATATATATATATATATATACAGCCGAAACCGGTCCAGCGGAAGACCGAACCGGCGAGAGGAGACAGAAAGAGACGCCAGACAGACTTACGGTATTCCGACCCGTCGCAGACCGCAAATACAACTGCGTTAGACTAGTTTTATGCAACTGTCGTTGCGCGCTGTGAGACACACAGAGAGAGAGAGAACAACGTTCCGACGGTTGTATTTAATACCGCCGGTTTGTATGCTTCGCTCTCCTTTCGCTGTAGGCTGCCGGGCCTCGCCTCGCGCATCTTCAGTAGGCGCTGTGTCACTGTCACTGTCACTATGTCACTTGTACTGTGGTGTTTATATATATATATATATATATACAGCCGAAACCGTTCCAGCGGAAGACCGAACCGGCGAGAGGAGACAGAAAGAGACGCCAGACAGACTTACGGTATTCCGACCCGTCGCAGACCGCAAATACAACGTACGTTAGACTAGTTTTATGCAACTGTCGCTACTGTGAGACACATGCGAACAGAGAGAGAGAGAGAACAACGCTCCGACGGTTGTATTTAATACCGCCGGTTTGTGGCGTTTCCGCTCCTTCGCCAGAGGCCTCGCTCTCGCCGTCTTCAGTAGGCGCTGTGTCACTGTCACTATGTCACTTGTACTGTGGTGTATACTATATATATATATATATATATATATACAGCCGAAACCGTTCCAGCGGAAGACCGAACCGGCGAGAGGAGACAGAAAGAGACGCCAGACAGACTTACGGTATTCCAACCCGTCGCAGACCGCAAATACAACTGCGTTAGACTAGTTGTATGCAACTGTCGCTATGCGCGCACGACAACGTCGTAGACGCACGTAAACGGATCGCTCAATGTATCGCCACCGTACAAAACGTCCCTTTTATAATAATATTATTATAAACTGACATTTATCGATTTCGAATCAACTGACCGTATGAAGAAGTTTCATTCGGGCGCGGGATTAATATTTGAAAAAAAAAAAAAATACATTTCCGTCGCGTTATAAACGCGTTTTCCGGGCGAGAAAACGTAATTTTCTCATGAATTATTTCAATCGATCGGTTCTTACTTGTGGTTGAAAACGTAATCGGCTCCGGCCGATTCGACTATCCTCCGTCCTTCGTCAGAACTCGCGCTGCCGACAACCGTTAGACCTGAAATAACGAATAGGCCAAAATTCAAAGTCGTTATCGTCGGCCGTCGGTTAATAATTTGCGCCGAAACGGCGTAAAATTATTTTATCGGAGAATTTTCAAATACGGAGCGGAGTCCATTTACAGTTTTAAATTATCTATACTTATATACCCAAAGTGAGCTTTTATACTTTTATAATACAAAAATATTATAATATATATATATATATATATATATATATATATATATAAGTTAAACGCTGACAATATATACGGTTTAACAAAGGGGCTTATCGAATCTTGCTTATTTACTGTTATTTTGAGTCTTAATCCTTTGGGGACTATCTCCTTCGACCCATGACTTACATATATATATATATATATATATATATATATATATATATACACTATTTTAACTACAAGTTAAAATAGCTAAACCCTTTGCGCTGGAGGGCTCCGGAGCGGAACAATTTAAAATTTGTCGTCGAACTCGAGGGCTCCGCGACGGAGACGATGCAAATAATTTTCAGTTTTTAACGCGCAACGACGAAAACAAATCATAAAAACTATATATATATAGGATATTTCGCTTTCGGTGACGAATGACGGTGGCGCGTTTCGCGGATTATTATGCTCTCGATAACATCGGACAATTCGAGTTTCGAGCGAAATTCCGCGTTCCGCACTCGGATCCGAATGAGTTAAGTCCTGTTATTCGGCAGTCGAGTGTGTATCGGATTCGAGTTTATCCGTCGTTTTTATATTCCGAATTCGTATTTATATCCCCCCTATACGGCGAATAAAAGAAAAATTTGCGAAAATTATAGCGATATCGACACGGTAGTAGTAGCGACGAATTAGAATTTGAAGTTTATATCGAACGTAATGTAAATAATATAGAGACGCTGTTAGCCGAGCGATAAAGCGCTGACAATATCGAACCGAGCTACGAATCCGATTCTAACGATAGCGATATATATTTCCCGTTGTACGACGATACGTACAGCGAGAATTGAAAGCGATATCGAGGGATCCGAAAGTGATAGAGGAGAAAATGTAGAAGAGACAGAGCGGATTCGACTGAAAAAATATTCCGTCTCCTACGGATTTCGCGATATTTCACCATCGAATCGCCGCAGACCGCAAATTTCCGACGATATAAAAGAACCGTTGGATTTTTTTTTCGATTATACCCTACGGATACATCGATCGATTACCGTAATAAAAGAGACGAATGATAATATCTGCGGTACGAGTTGAAAAAAAACTTCAAGTGCAAAGGGTTAAAACACACACGAGAATATATATATATATATATATATATATATATATATATATATATATATATATATATATAAAAACACTATAGCGTATAGTGTTTTAACTTGTAGTCCCTACTTCCATGTATATATATATATATATAAAATTTAATAAAGAGAAAAAAAATTAATGTTCATTCGTACCTTTAGATTTGGCGATTTGGACGGCAGCCAAACCGACGGCTCCGCTAGCTCCGTGAACCAACAGCGATTCTCCCTTCTTTACCCTTCCGCTGGAATTATACAAAAAAAGAAATATTCAATAACGACGTGTAAACAAATAGCAAGAATTTGTACAAAAATTCTTCATTTATGAAATTTAATTTCGGTGTACAGTCCCACCGAAGATATTGTGTAAACCCACCCCCAGAATCGGATTTTTTTCGATATTCGATATCCGCTTGATATCCTAGATAGCGCACTACACTGTTCAGTTTATTTAGCGTAATTTTAAATTTAAAGTTTTTTTTTTAAATTTCGGCTTTAATAAAAAAGCTGACGACGTATCACAGTGTGACCAACGCCTGTAGGCGGTGAAATAGGCGACGTACAGGGCGGCGCCTTCGGCGAAATTCAGCCGGTCGGAGAGCGGGAAAACGTTGTCGGCGGCGCACGCGACGTATTCGGCGTAGCCGCCGTTCCACGGCAGACAGCAGACGACTCTGTCGCCGACCTGGCGGGAAAAAAAGTTCAATCCGACGATTAATACGATAAGTCGAAGATATAAAAGGTTTGGGGGAGTTTAGCGACCGGAACTCTTGGAGGTAGCGGTCGGAATTTAAGGACTGGCGGAATATATACGGGCCGAGCGCTACGGATATACAGCATGTTTATAATACGAAAAGGTACAAAATACTATCGGGTCGATAACTAAAGTAATTGCGAATTCACCGACAAGTGGCGTTGTACATATTTTTGCGTCGCAACATCTTCGGCGCGGATAGAGCCGTAGACGGTTTCGAATGCGCTGTATAAGATAGATTCGGCTTCTCCGCAATGTCCCAGTGTTGAAATATGGCGATCCAATAACAATAATGGCCTTTATTTCATCGCCGACCTCCACTGGAAGTCCAGAGGTACAACTTTTATGGCTGTATAGAGGTTTGTTAACACGAAAATAAAAAGCAAAAATGGATACCGATAAAGGGCTCTGGTTCACCGTATTTTAAATTTTTATATACACACACCTGCGCACAATTCAACCGGTCGATATAATTTTGATACCGAATATTTCATAAAGGACCAAATAATAATAATAATAATATCGAAGAATCTTATCTGTGAACGTAGATGTTGCGACGTACTTAAAATATGTACAACGCCACTTGTCGTCGGCGAATTCCGCAATTTTACTCAGTCGTCTATAATATATATATATATATATATATATATATATATATATATATAAATACCTGTTCAATCGTGACTTGTACGAGATCGGCCTTGTGCGGCAATTGTAAGGACTAGGAATATGATATATATATACGGACGGGGTGAGCGTTACGGATATACAGCATGTTTTACAATACGAGAAATGGTACGTAAATACTATCGGGTCGACAGCTAAGCAATTCGCGGAATTCACTACAAGTGGCTTTGTACATATTTTTGGCGGCCGCAACATCTTCGCACGGATACGGCCGTAGACGGTTTCGAATGCGCTGTATAATATACATTCGGCTTCTCCGCAATAACGGCCTTTATTCGGTCGTCGCCGGCCGACCTCCACAGGACGCCTGGGGCCCGGTCGTCTTTCGATTACATTTTCGTTTTCATCGACGTACGGGCGGCGCATAACTTTTACGAGCCAGCGTAGACGCCGACGTTATTTGCGAAAATAAGGCGAATTTCATTTCGAACCGCAATACAATTTCGATACAGAACGCTTTCAGAAACGATCCGCTACCGAAGACGTGACGCCGAAGACGCTAGACGTAAACATGCTGTATATCCGCTCGCTCGCCGTCGTGAATTCCACGAATTACCGGAAGAGTATAAATTGTACTCACTTTCAAATTGCCGACGTCCGGTCCGACTTCTTCAATGACGCCCGACGCCTCTTTACCCAATACGGCCGGCAATTTGGGTAAAACCATAAATTCTCCCTCTCTTATATACGTATCGACGGGGTTGATTCCAGCGGCTTTCACTCTCACTAAAACCTTCGAAACGATATATACTTTATAATGAAATTATATAATTCGAAAATTGGCTGTAATACTCGATATGAAAAAAATTTAGTAAAAATTTTACTTTGTCCGTACTTCTGAACTGGACGGTCTCGGTATCGGAATTCGTTTGATTTTCAAGACGTTGGCTCCGCCAAATTCTTCGATACAGACGGCCTTCATCGAACGCATCGCTACGCCTGTACAAAATTCTAATTTTTTTACGTATTGAGAAACGTATGGAAGTGTAACGCATCAAGACTTGGCGTAAACAAAGAAGCTAGTAGAAATACATAATTCAACGAACATTTAACCCTTCCGGTCGGCCTTCTGCTCTTCTAGGCGAGGAAATGTACCCGTTCGTTTATCTGTTTTACGCTTTTTCATGAAATGAATTTCGATGACCCCCGAATAAATCCAGTCGCGAAAAGCGATACGGCGGACCGTGTAATCGATTCGAGATTAACGAAATCCTGTGTGTCGGACGTAACGAAATCGAAAAAAAGGCCGGCAGGTCGGCACAACCGGAGCGCCGAAACTAAACTTCGACGGAAGACCGTCGGGACCTCCGTACAAGGAAAAAAGAGTTAGCGCGGAAAACTGCGTATATTGCGGCGTCGTGAAAACGTAAAAAGTAAATATTGTCGAGTACGTACAAAACGGAAAATAGATTGACGGCGGAACGCCACCGAACCGATTATTTTTGGCGACGCTACCGGACCTTCATTATCGGAGAGTGTTTCGAAAATACTACATTTTTTTAATACAAAAAATATCACTAGATGACCGTATCGAATAAAGACATATATATATATCTAAAGTTGGCAAAAGAATTACCGAATTTTGTTTATCCGTCAGAAATTTGGCGGTTATGTATGCCCGCTGTTTCGACGGAAATTAATTCCGACCGTACAAATTTAAACCTTTCGCCACGGTCGGTCGGAGTACCGAAGCCGTTCGAATTTTTTCGGACGAAAAAATTGTCCTCCGAACAATATTTATAGATAAAGAGTGGGCCGCTATAGTGGCCCGTAGTGCTCAGTGGCATCTCGTCGAGGGCCACTATAGTGGCCCGTAGTACCTCAGTGGCATCTTGTCGAGGGCCACTATAGTGGCCCGTAGTACATCAGTGGCATCTTGTCAAGGGCCACTATAGTGGCATCTTGTCGAGGGCCACTATAGTGGCCCGTAGTGCCTCAGTGGCATCTCGCCAAGGGCCACTATAGTGGCATCTTGTCGAGGGCCACTATAGTGGCCCGTAGTGCCTCAGTGGCATCTTGTCGAGGGACACTATAGTGGCATCTTGTCGAGGGCCACTATAGTGGCCCGTAGTGCCTCAGTGGCATCTTGTCGAAGGCCACTATAGTGGCCCGTAGTGCCTCAGTGGCATCTTGTCGAGGGCCACTATAGTGGCCCGTCAGTGGCATCTTGTCGAGGGCCACTATAGTGGCATCTTGTTGAGGGCCACTATAGTGGCCCGTAGTGCCTCAGTGGCATCTTGTCGAGAGGCACTATAGTGGCCCGTAGTGCCTCAGTGGCATCTTATGGAAGGGTGCTATAGTGGCCCGTAGTGCATCAGTGGTATCTTGCCAAGGACCACTATAGTGGCATCTTGTCGAGGGCCACTATAGTGGCCCGTAGTGCCTCAGTGGCATCTTATGGAAGGCCACTATAGTGGCCCGTAGTGCCTCAGTGGCATCTTGTCGAGGGCCACTATAGTGGCCCGTGGCCTGTAGTGCCTCAGTGGCATCTTATGGAAGGCCACTATAGTGGCCCGTAGTGCCTCAGTGGCATCTTATGGAAGGCCACTATAGTGGCCGTAGTGCCTCAGTGGCATCTTGCGAAGGGCCACCTATAGTGGCCCTGTAGTGCCTTCAGTGGCATCTCGCTGTCGAGGGCCACTATAGCGCCCGCAGTAGCGAAAGGGTTGAAGTATTCGTAAAATACAAGTCAAGGGGCCAAAGGGTCAAAGGTTATACGGTTGACCCCCGAAAAAGCTGTCTGTGGGAATTTACCTGAGGGAAGAGCAAGGTCGCGACAGTACGTTGTACTTTTTACTGTCGGCTAGCCGTCTGCAGGCGGTCGAATTTCCGAAATTCCTGAGTAATGATAACGATGACATTTTCACTGATAATGATAATAATAATAATAATAATAATACCGCAGCTCCAACACCAACTGACCGAGCGCAGTGCGTGTGTCTCTAACGGCAGCCTAACCTGACCGCTCGCCCAGACCGGGAAGGTTACAAAGGTTACAACTGTACCTTCGCTGTAAACTCGCAAAAAAATTACAAATTCAAATTTGATCGCCAATTTTTGCCAAAATGATGTTCTGTGCGCGGGGAAAAAAAATAATATCGTAATCGGGAAAACAACAATAATATTGGGTAAAGTTAAAGTACAGATAAATTAAATAATTAACTATTTCGTACGGGCCAGACACGTAACCGGGCTCGGGTGGATAAACTGGCGGAAAGTTATTGTCGAAAAAAAAAAAATTGGTTCAATACTAATTAATCATCGGAAAGTTTATCGAAGTTTATCGATTGACTCTGAAACTATATTTTTTGATAAAAGTTATTCTAATTTAAATCCGTGTGTAGCAAAACCGGCGGGCCGGCAGAGTGTTTGTCGGCCGTGCCGCTCGGGGCGCTGCTGTCGTATTTCGAGGAAATAATTTTTAATTTCCCCCCCCCCCTTCAAATTAATAAAATTGCTATAATCACCCCGAAAATTCCGTTTCTTTTTTTTCATTTTTTTTTTTTAATTTTTCCTTTTATCCCTTTTTTCACTTTTTTGTTCTTCTACGTTTGCTTCCCTGTCTTTTTTTCTTTTTCTCTTTTTTTTTTTTTTTTTCCCCCTTTTCCCCTTTTTCTACATTTCACTACAACTCAACAAACAGTAGAACATTTTTTAGTTTTATTTGTTGCCGATTGTGACAATAAATATATAATAATTCTTTTTGATACCGATTGTTCGAAAGTATCGAGGTTATTATTGAGGGTTAATTTTGGAGGGGGGGTGGGGGTGGGCCGCAGTTTATAAATTCCTAATTTCTAGCCGAGTAAAAATCTATAAGAGAGGAGAGAATATATTTGACGAGATAACATTTTTTTATTTTTTTACCTATCCGCCGATTGCTACAATAAATATAACTTACGGATTCGAAAACGTCGAGGTTAATGATATACACACGGTCAGTGAATATACAGTTTTGACTTTTTTTTCCCTAACTAATTTCCTCGCCCTTTTACAATTCCCAAAATTTTTATTGGGATAAAATCTGCACGGGGTAATTTTGTGTTTTTGTCGATTATGACTAAAATTTTTTTTTTTTTTGACGAAATTCCACTCTTGTCAATGTGGAGGTAGCAGCGCGGTTTCCAACTCGAAAGGTTATTTTAATAACATTTAAAATTACTGCACGATAGGACTGAATTGAAAATAAAATTAGTTTGGAATTTCTAGCAATTGTCGAGAGTTTAGCGTTTATTTTTCAATTCCGAACAATCATTTCACATTTAATACCTAACCAGTTCAATAGGTTGACTGATAATTTTTCAATTTTTTTTTCTAAATAATTTACAATAAACTCGAATAATATTATGAGAATAAGAGATAAAAAAAAGGGTAAACATTGGAAATAAAGTTTATTGTTTAAATTTCGATTATTTGAATTCAGATTATTTGTAAATGTCAACGCATTAATATTCGACGAGTAATAGCTGTTTTTTTATCATTTGCGGGTGCATTCGGATTCAAAATTGATTTGGATAAATTGTTTCAATCGCACTACTAAATACTGGACATTACCGATACATTTTTTTGTATAATAACCGAAAAAAAAACCTACAATATACAACTGATTGTAAAACAGTTACAGAAAACTGATTCGATAACGTAAGCAATATTTGTTTCTCCAATTTTCTATATTTATTCCAGTTCGGAATTTTAAAATAATTGCCGTCAACACTCGATAAAATTATATAAAAGCCGTTAAATTTTTTCCTCCTTATTTATTGTACAATCGACCTTTTATTGTAGTCTTTATTATGGACGAACGAAGAGAGCGATTTTGTATAAGAATGAAAAAGAAAAAGTGTCAATTTCCTTTCAATTCTTCGGACGAATGAAATAAAATATAAACTACCGTTTATAGATTCATTGCTCTATACGGGGGCAATAAACATATTTCTATTTCAAAAACCTTTGGCGATATATTTTTTGGGAAAACATTTATCGTAAATAATGTATATAAATTTTGTTCTCGACTGTTTTATACAAATCCCAGTTTTTAGAAATAAAAGCGATTGTCGTTAATATTTAGAAAATGAGTAAATGGTAAAATATAATCTAGTCCGTGTGTGAAATGGATTCGAAAGTAGTTCCATCGAAATTGGATTTTTGTACAGCAAAATACTAGACATCGATTAAATATTTTTTTAAGATAATTATTCCTGTTAATTATTTAAAGGAGGAAAAATATTTAAAAGCAATTTCAATCGGTTCGGATAACCGATAACTGTCAGGTCGTAACGCAATCTGAATTTTTTATAAATAGTCGATAAAATTGTTGAATATTTCAATTTATAAAACGCTTAAGTCTCTTGTAAATTAAAGCCCGACTATTGTTATATTAATTCTATATACTGTACTAATTGATAATCGAGATATTTTAAACTACTTAGTGAAAAAACTGATCTGTTATTAATAGACAAATGTGATCCGTTAATAATTTTATTAATCTGGCTCCGAATGACTGACAAGTTCACTTATAAGGTGGGGCTTATAAATATAGAATAAATGTTAAAAATATTTCCATTTAAAATATTTATGAGCTCCGCTAATCGAATTTTAACCGTTTCTAATTTTTTTCCCCCGAAGACAGAAGATTTTTTTTTCTCCCGTAAATTGAAACCCAGTAATTAGTTGTAATACATTAATATATGATACTAATTAATAATCACTGATATTTTATATTACTGTCAGGCAAATGTCTCTGTTCTGGCTAATCATAAATACTTTTTCTATAATCCTTTTTCTATGTCTTATTCAGCCAAGAGTTTAGTCTGTTTACACTAAATAATAGAGTTGGGGTGAAATAAATTTTTTTTTTTTTTAAACTAGCCCCTAAATTGTGGCAATAAACTGTGACAATTATGAAAGCAAATTTTCACCCCTATTTCCCGAGCGAATACAAATATATATTCTCTATTTTCAACGAATACATTCAGTACATCTTAAACGCATACACAAATCTCTATGTCTATACATATTCGGCCCCGAGGGCCCTACTGCATTTTTTTTCATAATTAATATTAATGAAATGTTTATATAGGGATAGGGATAATTTAGGGCAGTAAATATGTTTTGATGGGGTCATTAAGGAAATGTTTAATGTGTATAGGTTGAATTACCCTAGAACTGTGTTTCTCAGAGAAGAAATATAATTGCTATTATTTCCTTCTCTAATATTTTATGTTCCCCCACAGCCACTGAGGGTTACATGAAATCTCTAACAATAATCTTTTTTATTATATTTTTATTATATTATTTTTTTTTATTATAAGTTTGGCCGAAAAATGCAGAAAATCTGCCCAAACATGCGGTTTTTAGGCGCAAAATAGACATAAAATACTGTTTTCAGGCCAAAAATCGTCAAAAAAGGCGGTTTTTAGGCGCAGAATGGCGGTTTTTGGGGCGCAAAATCGGTCAAAAATGTGATTTTTAGTCCCAAAATTGGTCCAAAAATGCGGTTTTTAACCCAAATCGGCCCAAAAAGGAGGTTGTTGGCGCAAAATAGGCCCAAAAATATGGTATTTAGGCCAAAAATCGGCCCAAAAAGGGGGTTTTAGGCTCAAAATAGCCTCAAAATACGGTTTTTGAGCCAAATATCGGCCCAAAAAGGTGGTATTTAGGCCCAAAATGGCGGTATTTAGCCCCAAAATCTGAAAAAAATGCGGTTTTTAGGCCCGAAATCGGCCGAAAATGCAGGTTTTTTGCGCAAAACAAGTCCTAAATGGCGGTTTTTAGGCATCAAATCGGCCTAAAAGTCGGTTTTCACCCCCAAAAATGCTGTTTTCAGGCGCAAAATCGGCAAAAAAACGCGGTTTTTAGGTGAAAAATAGGACCAAAAATACGATTTTTAGGCGAAAATCGGCCCAAAAAGACGATTTTTAGGCCCAAAATGGCGGTTTTTACCTCCAAAATCGGCCCAAAATGGAGTTTTTAGTCCAAAAATGTGGTTTTCAGTCGGAAAATAGGACAAAAGGGCGGATTTTATGCGCAAAATCGGCCAAACATGCGGTTTTTAGGCCCATAATCGGCCAAAAATGCGGTTTGTAGACGCAAAATGGCTATTGTTAAGCGCAAAATCGGCCAAAAATGGGGTTTTTAGGTCCGTAATTGGTCCCAAAATGCGGTTTTTAGGCCCATAATTGGTCCGAAAATGCGGTTTTTACCCCCAAATTCGGCAAAAAAATGCGGTTTTTAGGCCCAAAATTGGACAAAAATGCGGTTTTAACACAAAATCTGCCCAAAATGCGAGGTTTTAGGCCCAAAGTGGTCCAAAATTAGGTTTTCAAAATCTGCCAAAATGGGGTTTTAGGCGCAAAATTAGGTCAAAAATGGCAATTTTAGGCGGAAAATCAGGCAAAATGCAGGTTTTAGGCCCAAAAGTGGTCCCCAAAAAGGGAGGATTTTAGGAGCAAAATAAGACAATATTGGCGGGATTTAGGCCAAAATTCGGCCCAGAAAGGCGGTTTTAAGCCAAAATGGCGGTTTTGTACCCCAAAAATCGTCACTGATGTGAGTTTTAAGCCAAAAACCGGCATAAATGCGGTTTTTAGGCGCAAAATAGGCCAAAATGGCGGTTTTTAGGTGGAAAATCAGGCGAAATGCGGTTTTAGGCCCAAAATGGCGGTTTTAGGTCCAAAAAATGGTTTTAGCCAAAAATCGGCGGTTTTAGCCAAAATGCGGTTTTTAAAAAAGGTCCAAAATGCGGTTTTAGGCCCCCAAAACCCAAAAGTGGTTTTTAGGCCCAAAATGGTTCAAAATGCGGTTTTAGGCCAAAATTCGGCCCAAAAAAGTGGTTTTAGGCCCAAAATGGCGGTTTTCAGCCCTAAATCGGCACAAAATCGGTTTTAGGCCAAAATCTGCCAAAATGCGGTTTTTAGGCGCAAATTAGGCCAAAATGGCGATTTTAGGCGGAAAATCAGGCAAAATGCGGTTTTAGGCCAAAATAGGGCAAAACATCGGTTTTAGGCCCAAAATGGCGGATTTTAGGCGCAAAATCGGCAAAATGCAAAATAGCGGTTTTAGGAGAAAATCGGGCAAAATGCGGTTTTGGCCCAAAATCTCCGAAAATGCGGTTTTAGGTCCAAAAATTTTTAGGGCAAAATAGGGCAAAAAATGGCGTTTTAGGCGTCAAAAATTGGCCCAAAAAGTTTTAGGCTAGGCGGTTTTAGGCCAAAATCGGTTTTAGCCTAACAAAATGCGGTTTTAGGCCAAAAGGCCAAAAATTTTAGGGGCAAAACGGTTTTAGGCCAAAAATGGCGATTTTAGGCGGATTTTAGGTAAATAAGTAAAAATCGGTTTTTAGGCCCAAAATGCGGTTTTTAGCGCAAAATCGGCCAAAAAGCGGATTTTAGGCCGCAAAATCGGCGGTTTTAGGCGCAAAATCAGCGGAAAATAGGCCAAAATAGCGGATAGCCGAAAATAGGCCAAAATATAGGCAAAAATGGTCCGAAAATTTTAGTAGCAAAATAGCAGATTTAGGGCCAAAAATGGTTTTACAAAAGTGGTCCAAAAATGCGGTTTTAGGGCCAAAATTGGCAAAAAGGAGGTTTTAGGCGTAAAATGATTTTAGCCCCAAAATCGGCCAAAAATGCGGTTTTTGGCGCAAAATAGGCCAAAAATAGGAGGTTTTAGGCGTAAAATGATTTTAGCCCCAAAATCGGCCAAAAATGCGGTTTTTGGCGCAAAATAGGCCAAAAATAGCGGATTTTAGGCGGAAATAGCCAAAAATAGCGGATTTTAGGGGAAAATCGGCAAAATGTGGTTTTAGGCACAAAAGTGGTCCAAAAATGCGGTTTTAGGTGCAAAATAGGCAAAATGGCAGACTTTGGGCCCAAAATTGGTCAAAAAAGGAGGTTTTTAGGCCCAATATTGGTCCAAAAAGGAGGTTTTTAGGCGTAAAATCGGGCAAAAATGCGGTTTTTAGGCCAAAAATTGATCCAAAAAGGAGGTTTTGAGGCGTAAATGGCGGTTTTCAGCCCTAAAATCGGTACATAAATGCGGTTTTTAGCCCCAAAATCGGCCAAAATGCGGATTTTAGCGCAGAATAGGCCAAAAATAGCGGATTTTAGCCTAAAATCGGGCAAAAACGCGGTTTTAGGCCCAATATTGGTCCAAAAAGGAGGTTTTAGGCGTAAAATCGGGCAAAATGCGGTTTTAGGCCCAAAATTAATCCAAAAGGAGGTTTTGAGGCGTAAAATGGCGGTTTTTAGCCCCAAAATCGACCAAAAATGCGGATTTTAGGCGGAAAATGGCAAAATATAGCGGATTTCAGGCGCAGAATCGGGCAAAATGCTGTTTTAGGCCGGTTTTTAAAATGGCGGGTCAAAACCGGTTTTAGCCCAAAAAGATTTTCCAAAATGCGGTTTTAGGCGCAGACAATAGGCAAAAATAGCGGATTTAGGCGGAAAAACCTAAAATTTCCGATAGGGGCAAGTTTAATTCACTTTGGTACACTTGTGGGTGGAATATGGGATCGATCTGAGAAAATTTTCGAAAAACCTAAATTTTCGATTTCCGACCCGCCCTTTTAGGGGCAAGTTTAATTCACTTTGGTACACTTGTGGGTGGAATATGGGATCGATCTGAGAAAATTTTCGAAAAACCTAAATTTTCGATTTCCGACCCGCCCTTTTACGGGCAAGTTTAATTCACTTTGGTACACTTGTGGGTGGAATATGGGATCGATCTGAGAAAATTTTCGAAAAACCTAAATTTTCGATTTCCGACCCGCCCTTTTAGGGGCAAGTTTAATTCACTTTGGTACACTTGTGGGTGGAATATGGGATCGATCTGAGAAAATTTTCGAAAAACCTAAATTTTCGATTTCCGACCCGCCCTTTTAGGGGCAAGTTTAATTCACTTTGGTACACTTGTGGGTGGAATATGGGACCGATCTGAGAAAATTTTCGAAAAACCTAAATTTTCGATTTCCGACCCGCCCTTTTAGGGGCAAGTTTAATTCACTTTGGTACACTTGTGGGTGGAATATGGGACCGATCTGAGAAAATTTTCGAAAAACCTAAATTTTCGATTTCCTACCCGCCATTTTAGGGCAAGTTTAATTCACTTTGGTACACTTGTGGGTGGAATATGGGACCGATCTGAGAAAATTTTCGAAAAACCTAAATTTTCGATTTCCGACCCGCCCTTTTAGGGGCAAGTTTAATTCACTTTGGTACACTTGTGGGTGGAATATGGGACCGATCTGAGAAAATTTTCGAAAAACCTAAATTTTCGATTTCCGACCCGCCCTTTTAGGGGCAAGTTTAATTCACTTTGGTACACTTGTGGGTGGAATATGGGACCGATCTGAGAAAATTTTCGAAAAACCTAAATTTTCGATTTCCGACCCGCCCTTTTAGGGGCAAGTTTAATTCACTTTGGTACACTTGTGGGTGGAATATGGGACCGATCTGAGAAAATTTTCGAAAAACCTAAATTTTCGATTTCCGACCCGCCCTTTTAGGGGCAAGTTTAATTCACTTTGGTACACTTGTGGGTGGAATATGGGACCGATCTGAGAAAATTTTCGAAAAACCTAAATTTTCGATTTCCGACCCGCCCTTTTAGGGGCAAGTTTAATTCACTTTGGTACACTTGTGGGTGGAATATGGGACCGATCTGAGAAAATTTTCGAAAAACCTAAATTTTCGATTTCCGACCCGCCCTTTTAGGGGCAAGTTTAATTCACTTTGGTACACTTGTGGGTGGAATATGGGACCGATCTGAGAAAATTTTCGAAAAACCTAAATTTTCGATTTCCGACCCGCCCTTTTAGGGGCAAGTTTAATTCACTTTGGTACACTTGTGGGTGGAATATGGGACCGATCTGAGAAAAGAAAAACCTAAATTTTCGATTTCTTTTAGGGGAAGTTTAATTCACTAAACTTGTTTTCGAAAACCTAAATTTTCGATTTCCGACCCGCCCGCAAGTTTAATTCACCCATTTTCGGACTTTAGGGCAAGTTTAATTCACTTGGTACACTTGTGGGTGGAATATGGGACCGATCTGAGAAAATTTTCGAAAACCTAAATTTTCGATTTGACCCGCCCTTTTAGGGGCAAGTTTAATTCACTTTGGTACACTTGTGGGTGGAATATGGGACCGATCTGAGAAAATTTTCGAAAAACCTAAATTTTCGATTTCCGACCCGCCCTTTTAGGGGCAAGTTTAATTCACTTTGGTACACTTGTGGGTGGAATATGGGATCGATCTGAGAAAATTTTCGAAAAACCTAAATTTTCGATTTCCGACCCGCCCTTTTAGGGGCAAGTTTAATTCACTTTGGTACACTTGTGGGTGGAATATGGGACCGATCTGAGAAAATTTTCGAAAAACCTAAATTTTCGATTTCCGACCCGCCCTTTTAGGGGCAAGTTTAATTCACTTTGGTACACTTGTGGGTGGAATATGGGACCGATCTGAGAAAATTTTCGAAAAACCTAAATTTTCGATTTCCGACCCGCCCTTTTAGGGGCAAGTTTAATTCACTTTGGTACACTTGTGGGTGGAATATGGGACCGATCTGAGAAAATTTTCGAAAAACCTAAATTTTCGATTTCCGACCCGCCCTTTTAGGGGCAAGTTTAATTCACTTTGGTACACTTGTGGGTGGAATATGGGACCGATCTGAGAAAATTTTCGAAAACCTAAATTTTCGATTTCCGACCCGCCCTTTAGGGGCAAGTTTAATTCACTTTGGTACACTTGTGGGTGGAATATGGGACCGATCTGAGAAAATTTTCGAAAACCTAAATTTTCGATTTCCGACCCGCCCCTTTTAGGG
>JACDQD010000006.1:29423576-29503753 GCA_019843655.1 Lethocerus indicus | reverse complement strand
CTATTGTTTACATTATGTTACGCTATAAACTTGTAAATTCTAATCTCGCTGCTACTACTACTACTAGTAGTAGTAATAAATATCGCTATAATTTTCGCACAAATTTTTATTTTATTCGCATTATATCGGGGATATATAAATATGAATTGAAAAATAATGACGATAAACTCGAATCCAATCCCGGATGAAGCTGTGTTCTCTGTGTGATTTTTATTCCGTTCCGATAATCTTCGGGTAAGTCCGACCGGAGCAGCTTTTAGATGCCATAAAATACAGTCGACATTATTATCGGGCGTTATTAGTTAGAATTAGATATCCGTAACACGACCTAAACCTGTAATTCTAAGTTGTAGGGTGTATAATACATTTTTTATTTTTTTCTCCGGCAGTACACTAAATTGAACGCCTGATGCGATAATAGGCGAGGACTTGAGAGAGGTATCGAGGGGTTAGCAGCAAGATGAGGCTGATGGAAGCCGACAGGCTGATGCTGTTGGAGACTATCGCAGTCTGATTTCGGCACGCTCAGGTGAAAGCGGCGATAGCGAATCGCATCAAGGCGCTCGGCCAGGCGTCGAACATTTAGAACAGGTAGAGTAAGTCGCCCGCTCTAGCGAAGGCGGTCGTCGTAAGCAGGCCAGGGCGTATGTTTCGTATATTTCTGACAGAGCGGGAAGGTTCGAGATAATCTTTATTAATAACGTCTTTTTCTTTTCTTTTCTTTTCTTTCAGGTTCAAGCGAATAAGACCGTCGCCCTATTCGAGGAAGTGTTCAGGCGCGGGTCAAAGAACTGTCCAAACCCGTTCGGAAATAGGGCGGAAGCGATCCGGCAATCGATTCCTATCAAAGTAATATCTCGATCGTTAATCACTAGATTAGCCGTAGTTTAGTTGCGACGCGCATTTCAAATACCGTATTTTAACACGTCTATAGCAGCGTCGATATCTGCCGATAAGCAGCTATAACCGTCGTGCAAATGCCGACAAATGACAGTTATAGCCGATAGTTTTTTTTGCAAAACTGTGTTCGAATGTGATATAATTTTCACTTCGAATATATTATACAGAATTACGATCGATTTCATCCGTAAAGTAAACGATTGAAAAAAAAGTCATAAATATGACCCTGATAGCGATAAGTTGAAGCAGTCAAGTATTTAAATAAATACTGCCGAGAATCGTATAAATACGCAAAATTTAAAATTGTCGACCGAATTCTGTTTGTTCTCAACAATCGATAAAATTGTGGACTTCGATGAAAAATTTCAATCGTAATTGTAAAAATTGAAGGGCGTTGTATTTTCTTCAAAAAGAGTGTAATACGATTCCGTTATGTATTTGAACAGTGCGTTTATTAAATTGTGACAGAATCGAATTTGTTTTAATTCTACAACCGATAGAGCGATGAAAATATGTAGCGCTGTAGAGAGACTATAAAAAGAACTATAAGTGGGGTTCGTTGTCGTGCTTACCGAGAAAAAGATTTAAACGTTTTAGTGCGGGGGTTCAAAAAAAAAAAATATATATAAACGTAGCCGGATTGTACCATGAAGCGGTAGCGCTTCGTTCATTTATCTACGAAATGCACTTTTGCATCTTAATGCAGGGAGGATGGAGGAGGGAGGGAGAGAGAGAGAGAGAGCGAGTTAATTATGCAGGTTGTGTACGTTATTCGAAAGAAAATTTGTATTACGAGAGTTCCTCGTCAGTCGGGCGGTCCGGTAGGATTTCACTATCATTGTTAATATTAATGATATTTGAGCCCGGCTGGTTTCTAAACGTCCATTTGCATTCCTCGCCTCTGACAGGCTGAGGCGTCGCTAATTGAGTGGCGATTGTGACCAAAAAGTGCGTGGCGCTAAAATGGTTAAATGTAAAGGTTCGCCGGAATAAAACTGAATGTTCCGTAATGTCGAAATTTAACGTTCGGACGTTCAGAAACTGTTGGACCGGCTGAAGAGGTGGAAGAGCGGTGTGGCGGTGGTGGAAGCGATTAGCGGCGGCGACTGTGCGGAGCGCCGTTGCAAGCCAGCTCCCAACAGCAGGACGATCTGATCAGGATGCTCGAGGACCAGATAGCCAGGCTGCAGCAGCTGTTGCGCTCAGGCAACAGTTCATCGCCCTTCGTCACCGACATCACGACGTTCATAGCCAACTATACAGACGTCGTCCTGGGACATCGAACAGTCGCGCAGTCTTCGCCGCGACAAGATTCGCAGATACGACGAGTAAAGCCGGCGCCACGGTGTCCTCCTCCTCCTCCTCCTATAAGAACGATAGGCGGATGGACGATAACGATATCCGTTTACTGTGGCGCAGGTGATCGGTAAGATTCAGGAGTGCGGCGATGTTGGCTGCGGCCGTGGACAAGGCGAGCAGATGCGCGGCTGAGGGGTCGGTCGGCGCGGACAGGAACTGCATAACCGAACAGCTGCAGAGCCTCAAACAGCAGGTGCAGGCGCTGAAGAGGGCCGTCGAGAACCAGCGGTCGCGCCACCTCGAGCTCGTCCAAGAGCACACGAGGCTGACGGCCCGTTCCCGACCTCATCGACTGGCTACACAGCGAGGCCTCAGTCAGACACAGGCGCTCCTCGACATATCCCTGCACAGTGTCGGCGTTGCCCAACCGACAGCACAACGCGTATAATTATTTAAACAATATCCTCCACCACCTCGCCGGCACCTCTTAACGCTTTAATGGCCGCCGTCACGGTGTAAAAGAAAAATTAATCGTAAAATTAAAAGCAGGCGATAATGTCGAAGACGTAGCGGTGAAATAGGAAGCGGTGGCGATATCTGCTGGAGTGCGGCCGGCCGCTGAAGCGTTAACGCGAATTTCTTGATCGGGCTGTAAATTTAAAATTTAACGTTAAAATACTTATGTAAACGTATTTTATTTTCTGGGAAAAATATCCACCCTCGCTAAATTTTCGCCAGATGTTCGTCGGCGAAAATATTAGAATATCGTAAAAAAATTTATTTCGACGACTCATTGCTTTCGATACAAGGGTTTCTCTACCGACGTTTCATTTATTCAGGAATTGGCTTTAATGGCTTTAATGGCCGCGTCACGGTGTAAAAAAAAATTAATCGTAAAATTAAAAGCGGGCGATAACGTGAAGTAGCGGCGTGAAATAGGAAGCGGTGGCGATATCTAGCGCGGAGGTGCGGCGGCGCTGGCGTTAATGGCGAATTTCTTGATCGGGCTGTAAATTTAAAATTTAACGTTAAAATACTTGCGTAAACGTATTTTATTTTCTGGGGAAAAATATCCACCCTCGCTCATGTTAGTTAAATTTCGCCGGATGTTCGTCGGCGAAAATATTAGAATATACGTATAAAATTGCTCGAATTTATTTGACTCATTGCCGATATAAAGGGTTTCTCTACCGACGTTTCATTTATTCAGGAATTGGCGGCGAGGTGAACGGCTATTTGGAGGTGAACGGTTGTCCGCCCGTCAAGAAGGGCGAAACATTGCGAAGATCAAGGCCTGCCGATATACTGATCGAGAGGTTGGCGACGACATCGCTTCTAAACACATTGCCGGCGCAACTTCGCGAAAGGAAGAATATATTATCGACAACAAAGTGAGTAACAGTTTATGAACGGCGCCGTATCGAATAGTTGATCGGTCGAATCGAAAGTTGAATGGTCGTGAAATCGTAGCGTATCGATTTAATTATCAATTTATTATTTCAGCTCCCGTTTGAAATACGAAGAATTGCGAGTCAAACTGTCCGAATGGGTGGACGAAGGCGAACAAGAGGCTCGGCGTCGGCAAAGGCGGAGTTCAACTCGACACGATCGTGCCCGATCTCGACAATCACAGGGTAGGCTTGTAGGCGTCCGTAATACCGCAAATAGTATTCATCTATATATTACTAAATAGGTTTACCGGACGAAAAGTTAGATGGGCACTGTTATACAAAATATGTGCGGTGTTTGCGCGATATAAAAGAATATCGCGGCGAAAATATCGATTATATACAAAAAATAATAATATCGCTAATTGCCGACAGCGGCGTCGTACATATTTTAAGTACATGTTCTCACACACAGGGGGATTAAATCGATTTCGGTTCCTTTCCGTCGAAACATTCGGTGTCGAAATTTCCGGTCGTCAGATAGAGGCGATGATGAGAAGCCGTTGGCGGGTTTCGCTGACGATCGCGAATCACAATAGCGGCGTTTATTCGGTCATCGCCGACCAACCACGGTTTGTCGGATAGCCGTTCCTCTCCGTCTTTAACGTAGCTTTTTATTCAGGCGCGCAATTCGACCGGTCGGTGTAATTTCGACACGAACGTTTCACCAGAAAGGCGAATAATAAAGGTATCGGAATAATCTTATCCGTGCGAAGATGTCGACAATTCGCAGGGTAGGCTCGGCGTCCGTAATACGAATATAGTATTCATCGCTCTACAATTACGGCTCTCTATATATTGCTGAAAACGTTTACGGACGAGAAGTTATTCGGCGCGTTTCGTTCAAAATATGTGCGGTGTTTGGTAGCGATATATAAAAGAATATCGCGACGAAAATATCGATTATATAAAAAAAAAATATTGGGCGGAATTCACCGACAAGTGGCGTTGTACATATTTTAAATACGTCAATACATCTTTGTGCACGGATAAGCTGTAGACGGTTTCTAATGCGTTTATTCGGTCATCGCCGACCAACGACCGGATGTCCGAGCTTCCTCTCCGTCTTTTAACGAAAAATTCCCGAATCGAAAATGTGGCGAAATATGCTGATTTCGGTTCACCGTATTTTTAGCTCTTTATTCAGACACACAATCCGACCGTTCGATCTAATTTCGATACGAACGTTTCACAGAAAGGGCCGAATAATAGGTATCGGAAGAATCTTATCCGTGCGAAGATGTCGACAATCACAGGGTAGGCTCGGCGTCCGTAATGCGAAAATAGTATTCATTGCTCTACGTAATTAAGTAGAGCAATGAATACTATATATATCCTATATATATATATATATATATATATATATATATATATATATCGTTCACCGTATTTTAGCTCTTTATTCAGACACACAATTCGACCGTTACGAACGACACGAGCGTTTCACAGAAGGGCGAATAATAACGTATCTGTCGAAAAGATGTCGACTTCCTTAATAATATGTAATAAACTTGTAATACGTTGAAACGAAATTGGGTCAATATTTATTAACTGTCGAGTGTCCTGTAGAGGTTCTTGGGGAAGAGCGTAAGCTGTTGGAATTGGTGTCGGTCGAGGTGCAGGAGGCCAGCGACAATATTTGGCCTTCGCTGTCGGCGGCGACCAGGAGTCGCTGGCGCCGGCCAACAGCAGATGAGCCAACTGCTGAAGAACACGTTGAATACGCCGTCGAGGCAGGCGAACTGGAACAGGCGCCCGAATCGCTCAAACTCTACAGCCAGGCGATCGCAGTCAAGTCGTTAGTCACGACAACGGCCAAGTGCATAGATCGACGCCGCTCAGCCGATATCGGCGCTTCAGCGGTCTACACTTCAATATCGAAAAAATCGAACACGCCATCACATCGACCCAGGTCAGACCGTCAATAAGTACAGTCAATTTCTCTTATCGCTCTCCTTTTAACACGTTCGGCCATATTAACACTCGTACCCCAAATCCGACTGTCGGAGGTATTTGGTAAACAGAAAAAAAAATAATGGAGATAAGAAAATTCCGCAAAGTTTTAATTAGCGCAGATTGGTTGTCGTTAGAAAATACTGTCGCCCGACACAGAAGGACGATAAGTGTCCCACCCACCGCCACTTGGAGGTTGGCAAGAATCTCTACAAGGAAGGACGACAAACCTTTAAGAAAGATGTTCGAAAGAAGGGAAACTGTCGGACGCCGACGAGGCGAGAAAAACGCTAAAAAAACGACAGCGTATTGTTTGAATCGCCCGAAATTTGCCGCGGATGTGCCGGACTGTTTCGATGAATATCGTCCGGCGTAGATAATAACAAAATATTTTATCCTACGTATAAATTAATAATAAAAAGTAGAGTATTATATGTATACTTTTGATATTTTATCCGCACATTCTATATTTCTATACTTCGGCGCTCGTTCTATTAAATTTCTTTTAAAAATGCGACTGAAAATCTTATTTAAGTTCGACGAGAAAAGCGGCAGCGGCGAACGTGTTAAACAATTTTAGCGCCAGATCGTGTCGGATTGTTCCTTCGTTTATATGCGAAAAAATACGGTATAATGTATGTATAATGTATGTATTTTAAACAGTGCGTTTATTTACGGTGACAGCAAAATTCAATTTGTTCTAAATTGAATGATAAAAATATATAACGTCTCGTTAGAGACTATAGAAGTTAGTCAGTCTATTTTAGATATAAAAGTGTAACTGTCGGGTTCATTGTCCGTATCGGCCATTAAGACAAGAATTTTTAAACGTTTTAGTGCCGGGGATTTTGAAAAATCTGCGTCGGATTATGCCATGAAGCTGTCGCGATATCGCTTTGTTCATTTATCAGCGAAAATGCACTTTTGCATCTGAGCAGCGTTAAAGAGAGACTGCCGAATCGGGCGTGTCGTCTGCGATTATTGAAAGAAAATTTCTAATTTACGACACAGGAAACTCTGATTCGACATTCTGAACGGCGCGATCGCGCCATTTGCCACTAAAGCGGTCGATGGACAAAATTATTTTTCCGCTCGACTTTCGAATATATTTTCATCCGTCCGCGCGGTTTTTCTTTCGAAGCTTGTAAAATAACTGTCATTCTCGAATTCGCCTTACAGAGCACATAACTGACCGAAAGCAACAATTTGCTTTGTATAAGTAATCTAAAAAAAAAACAATGCCCCTTAACCCTTTAACTGCTCAGACATTTGTACAAGGGTTGTAAAATCTTCTTGTCACGATTCTCTTTCAGATATATTATATAGAGCGTACTCCACAAGTAACAACAGTTGGTACGTTTTTATTTAAACCATGACGCGGACTAAATAATGAGCGGTTGAAGGGCGAAATAATTAATCGAAAGCGTAACGTTGTTGTCCTCCCTCAGCACCAGCAATGCGAAGTCGACCTGCTGAACGAGAGGGCGTGAAATGCAGGCGTTGGTCGACCCGAAGGGCAGGGAGAAGATGCGGCGCAAGTCGCCGCCCTCAACGACCAGTGGGAAGGGCTGGTCGTCGACCTGCACAAGAGGAAGGCGAAATGCACCGGATGGTCTCACTATGGGAGGTCGGTAGAATTTGGACAACGACTATAAGGTCTAATGTTGATTGACATTGAAGGCGGCGATATTGGCGAAAGTATTTCAGCTAACGCCTTTAACGGACAGTCGAGACAAATTGTAATACTACGACTACTGCCTTTAAGCTACAGTCGAGACAAATTGTAGTACTACAACTACTGTCTTTAAGCTACAGTCTAAGACAAATTATAGTACTACAACTACTGCCTTTAGGCTACAGTCGAGATAAATCATAGTACTACGACTACCGCCTTTAAGCTACAGTCGAGACAAATTGTAGTACTACAACTACCGCCTTTAAGCTACAGTCTAAGACAAATTATAGTACTACGACTACCGCCTTTAAGCTACAGTCGAGACAAATTGTAGTACTACGACTACCGCCTTTAAGCTACAGTCGAGACAAATCGTAGTACTACGACTACCGCCTTTAGCTACAGTCGAGACAAATTGTAGTACTACGACTACCGCCTTTAACCTACAGTCGAGACAAATCGTAGTACTACGACTACCGCCTTTAAGCTACAGTCTAAGACAAATCGTTGTACTACAACTCCGGCTACAGTCGAGACAAATCGTAGTACTCACGACTACGCCTTTAACCTACAGTCGAGACAAATCGTAGTACTACGACTACCGCCTTTAACCTACAGTCTACTAGCCTTTACGCTACAGTCGAGACAAATTGTAGTACTCGACTACCGCCTTTAAGGCTACAGTCAAGACAAATCGTAGTACTACGACTACCGCCTTTAAGCTACAGTCTAAGACAAATCGTAGTACTACGACTACCGCCTTTAAGCTATAGTCGAGACAAATCGTAGTACTACGACTACTGCCTTTAACTACAGTCGAGACAAATCGTAATACTATGACTACCGCCTTTAAGCTACAGTCGAGACAAATCGTAGTACTCGACTACTGCCTTTAACTACAGTCGAGACAAATTGTAATACTATGACTACCGCCTTTAAGCTAAAGTCGAGACAAATCGTAGTACTACGACTACTGCCTTTAAGCTACAGTCGAGACAAATTGTAATACTATGACTACTGCCTTTAAGCTAAAGTCGAGACAAATTGTAGTACTCGACTACTGCCTTTAGACTACAGTCGAGACAAATTGTAATACTACGACTACCGCCTTTAAGGCTACAGTCGAGACAAATTATAGTACTACGACTACCGCCTTTAATGTGTTAATATTAGTATTTACAATATAACAATATACAGTATACAGCGCTCCATTTTGTAATTAGGGACGACGGCGATTGTATACAAAATGGCGTAATTGACAAAACGATAAGAAACGGAAAATAACGATACAGATTGGTCCTATCCGGTTTGGGACTGAATTCTCACCGCCGTCCAAAAGTATTCTTAAAGGCCTCGTAAAAGTCGTCAAATTCGCGTGTTTAGGCCAACGTTCGCTATTTGGGCCGGGGTCGAGATCGACAATGCAATTTACATATTGCGTTTGCTAAAAATAGTATTCTATATGGATTTATTAGTTGTGGCCGTTATCGATAAAAACGCCGTTATGTTGAGCGAAATAAGTACGAGCGTACCGTTTATAATGACGAGTATATAAGCGTTGTGTGTGCCCGACCGTTTGATTGTAATCGTCGCCCGATCATCCTTATATTTCCGGTCGTCGAATATTCGGATCCGTCGATAGCGTATCATCGCGTCGTCGACTCCTCAACGTTGGCTTACGTTTTTATTTTTTTGCTTTCTGTTCCATAAACTAAGGAATTCGAAGGGCGTTTGCAAGAATTCGAGTCTGCGTGTCGACTGTACAGGAGAGAACAAGCACATCGACACAGTCGTCAGGAATAAGCAGCAGATTGAATCGAAGAGATCGTTCAGGTGAGTGGGTCGGTTGTTGTGTATCGGGGACGATTTGGGGTGTGTTGAATCGTGCGCCGTTTGACGCGTTCAAATTTCTCTCTGGCGTTGTTCAGGAATTGTTGAAGACGATGAAGAGGTTGAAGAACGACCACGACAGCGTTGCGGCGTCGTCTCGGCCGTCCTCGAATATCTCCGGCACAACTTCGTCGCCGAATCGGTCGACAATTTGTGAGAAACTTCGGCGCCGTTACGGCCTACTACAACGAGTGAGTCGATTTCACTTATTTTATTTTAATATATAAGCGAAACGTTTATACAAAAACTATATTGAATAACAAATGAGGTAAAAAAAATTAATAAAAAGTAAGCGGACAAACACCGACACACTCCAGCCTATCATTGCGACTACCGCCCGATATAAATAAATAAATTGGCGCGACAAATTAATTCGTTCGAGCGGTGATATCATTCGAAAACATCGGACGACAAATGAGGTGGCGGAAAAAAAATTAATAAAAAAGAAACGGACAACACCGACACACTAGCCTATCATTGCGACTATAATAAATAAATTGGCGACAAATTAATTCGTTCGAACGGTGAAACAGATCGGGCGTATTTTAAAACGTCTATTCGAAAACGACGGACGACAAATAAAAAAACCGACACGGTAAATAGATATCGGACAAACACCGACAACTCCAGCCTATCATTGCGAAAACTGCGCGACAAAACTGTGTATCGGACGACAAATGGCGGAAAAAATTAATAAAAGGACAAATTAATTCGGAGCGGTGAAACAGATTCCGACACACTCCAGCCTATCATGTGCGAGCGGACAAACACCGGATGGCGCGACAAATTAATTCGTTCGAACGGTGAAACAGATTCGGGCGTATTTTAAAACGTCTATTCGAAAACTGTGTATCGGACGACAAATGAGGTGGCGGAAAAAAAATTAATAAAAAAGCGGACAAACACCGACACACTCCAGCCTATCATTGCGACTATAATAAATAAATTGGCGCGACAAATTAATTCGTTCGAACGGTGAAACAGATTCGGCGTATTTTAAAACGTCTATTCGAAAACTGTGTATCGGACGACAAATGAGGTGGCGGAAAAAAATTAATAAAAAAAGTAAGCGGACAAACACCGACACACTCCAGCCTATCATTGCGACTATAATAAATAAATTGGCGCGACAAATTAATTCGTTCGAGCGGTGAAACAGATTCGGGCGTATTTTAAAACGTCTATTCGAAAACTGTATCGGACGACAAATGAGGTGGCGGAAAAAAAATTAATAAAAAAAAAGCGGACAAACACCGACACACTCCAGCCTATCATTGCGACTATAATAAATAAATTGGCGCGACAAATTAATTCGTTCGAACGGTGAAACAGATTCGGGCGTATTTTAAAACGTCTATTCGAAAACTGTGTATCGGACGACAAATGAGGTGGCGGAAAAAAAATTAATAAAAAAGTAAACGGACAAACACCGACACACTCCAGCCTATCATTGCGACTATAATAAATAAATTGGCGCGACAAATTAATTCATTAGCGGTGAAACAGATTCGGGCAGACGGTAGGAAGATGTAATGGAAAAATAGAAAAAAAAATTGCGTAAAAAACTACTATAATGTACAATAAATATGGGAAGAAGAAATTACGTATACGGAGAAATTCGGAGACATTTTTTTAAATTTGATTCTCCATTCCAGTCGGCCTACAATAGGGTAATAATTAAAAAAATTGCCGTTTAACCGATTTTAATATTAGAAAATCAATCCGTTATTTTCTCCACGAGATTTAGGGAAGTTTCAGGGATAAATTAGGTGCGCAGTCAAGTTGATTAGTCCCATTCAGGTGTTGGAGAAGAAGTGTTGTCGGTCGGAAATAATCCGGCTCCGTCGCCGGCCGGAGTTTATTAATTCCCTTCCGGAAATAAATCCGTTTTAAAATAAACGCCGACGGAGCGGTTTCGCCAATTTCATTGAATCGCCGAATTCATTGTAAAGCTGCCTACACACAATATGCCAATAGTCGTACCGTTTTATTGTTCGAGGAAATCGAACTTTTTTCCGTCTACGGGTAATAATAAAGTTTTTTTTTTTCCCCTCGTTTCCCTCCGTAAACAATACACGCCTCTTATAACCAAGTAATATATATACCGGGTATATATATATATATATATATATATATATATATATATATATATAGATTTTATTTTTAAATCTGTTTGAGACGCCCGAAAAGGAGGTGGAAGTGGCCACACGACCTAAATGTTTAAATAAATAAAACTTAAAAAAAATACCAGGATTTCCCTAAATTGTTGTCTATTGTAGCTAGTGCCTATTTCAGTGTCGCTTGTTGTATCATTTTACAGTTGTAACAATAAAAGAGGGGAGGAAAAAAAAATTTGTTTAATATATTTTTTAAGGGTGGAAAGTTGTACCCCGATTGAAGAAAATATAAAATCAAAAACCACCCCCACCCCCAACCACCGAGTTGCAATCAAGACGTTTGAAAAGTAAGTGGCCACGCGACCCAAAAGTTTAAATAAATAAAATTAAGAAAAAAAAAATAAATAAATAAAAAAAAAATTAAAAAATGGGGCAAGAAAGGTTGGGTTTCTCCTCTAATTGTTGACTATTGTAGCTAGTGCCTTCCATAAATGTTGCTTGTTGTATAATTTTACAGAGTGTAACAATAAAATAGTGGAAAAAAAAAACTTCGGTTTGGCAACTAAGTAATTGCGGATTTCACCCGACAACAGGCGGTGAGATCATCCTTTCGGAGGGTTTGAAAATAGCTGCAATTCGGGACGAGGACGTCTCTGCAGATTGGTGGCTGCGAGGGTTCAGTAGGGAGAATGCCAAAATTTAAAAAAAAAAAAAATTTTTGACTCAGCAGTGACTCACAGCCCGTATACGGGGGCGGCCTCGTGTCGCCAGACATGACGGACTGTCCGACGTCTACGAGTCGTGTCAGACGGAATGGGAACGGAGGAGAGAGACGAGCCTCCTCCAAATTCCCTATTGGAAGAATCCCCAGAAGAATCACGAAAGAATCGACTTGAACGGAAAACTTTTGGACTCTCCAAGATCGGGGGTGGAACTAGAAATTGGCCTCAAGTAACAGAACTCGGAGAAACTTGACAAACCGATACTCAGACACTGACATAGAGGACATTACTGTCCATGTATATATAAATATATATATATATAATAGAGTGTGAGTAAAGCGCTGACTCATCCGTCCAGAATCAGCATGTTGTCTCGCACATATCGGCGGGCGTTAACGACTATTTATTTGAGGCGTCCGCGCCTTTTTAAAGACACGAAATCGGCCCCGAAAAGACGCATTTTAGCCCCGGAAATGGCATCTTTAGACGCAAAATTGGTGGCCAAAATGCGGTTTTAGGACCAAAAATGGCATCTTTAGACGCAAAATTGGTCCCATAATGCGGTTTTAGGACCAAAAATGGCATCTTTAGACGCAAAATTGGTCCCATAATGCGGTTTTAGGACCAAAATGTATTTTTTAGACGCCAAAATTGGCCCGATAATGCGGTTTTAGGCCCAAAAATGGCATTTTGCACGAAAATTGCCCCTAAAGGCGGTTTTAGCCCCAAAATGGCATTTTTTAGACGCAAATTGGTCCCAATGCGGTTTTAGGCCCAAAATGGCATTTTGGGCGTAAAATTGGCCCAAAATGAAATTTTAGCCCAACAAATGGCATTTTGACTCAAAATTGGCCCAAAATGCGGTTTTAGGCCCAAAAGGGCATTTTGGATAAAATTGGCCCAAAATGCGGTTTTAGGTCCAAAAATGGCATTTTTAGACGCAAATTGGCCCAAAATGCGGTTTTAGGCCCAAAATGGCATTTTAAACGCAAATTTGCCCCTAAATGCGGTTTATAGGCCCAAAAATTGCATTTTTGCACGTAAATTTGTCCCTAAGGGGGCTTTTAGGCCCAAAAATGTGGAAAGTATCAGCCACGCCCCCCCCGACTTAAACTCCTCTGGACTTTTACCTGTCTGGGAGGAACACTAAAGGACCGTGGGTTTATCGACGCCAAAAGCCACCCACATTGGATAAACTTGGAGAATCTCATCCTACAGTTGGATGTTGTAGGGATTTCCTACTGAAAATGCAGTTTCTGGGCCCAAAATGGTTATTTTAGACTCAAAATTGGCCGTGAAAATGCGGTATTTAGCACCAGAAATAGGCATTTTTGGACGTAAAATTGGCCCAAAAATACGGTTTTAGCCCCAAAAGGGCATTTTATGGTGACCATTTCGAACACCTACAGCTATATATATATATATATATATATATATATCTTCAAGTTGGACTTTAAGCTACACTTTCACCAAAATTAGACACAACTCAGTCAATCAGTTTGAAAGTTATGGACTTTTAAACGGTGGATACATTTTTGAACCACCCTCTTGTATACAACGATTGGGCGACGGGACATCCCTCCTATAAGTAGCGTTTTGTCGGTATTTCTTTTTAAAACTAAAATATAAATTTTGGGGGCCGCGATATTAGGGCCCTCCCCCATCCCAAATATCCGTCTGTATAAAGGGATGTTCCGAGTGTTAAACCCCATTATTCAATTTATTCCGTTTGTCCGTCCGTTTGTTGTTGTTGTTTTCTTCAACTATTATATATCTATTTATATATGTATTTGGGTGATATATTTATGTCTATATATATTGAGTCTGGAGGTTGAGGCTATTTTAGCCGACCGACGGTTGGAGTTAGGCCAGAGTTGAGGCCGGTTGGGAAAGACCGACTCGAATAAACGGGCCATATTTACGGCTTTATGGTGGGCCACTTTTTTGTTAATACGAACGATATTCCACACAATTCTCGAATTATATTAAGTGGATGTCCAGCGCATAATCAAGTGCCGTTACAAGACGCTGGAGGAGACAGAAACGGAGGAAAATCTACGGTTGAAAATTCTTAATTACAGTAATATACAGAGAGGGGTCAAAAAAAAAAATGTATCCACCGTTTTCAAGTCAAATAACTACTTGTCTCTATCTCATTTTTTCCGGTAGTGTTACAGTTTTTGCAGTTCGGCCAAACGGAGCCGTAAATACATACGACCGTCGTATTTATTGGGGCTTATCTCGACGAAATAATCCACCCTGAAAAGATGGATAGAGGCGTCCGCCCATTTTAGACTCGAAATTGGCCCCGAAAATGCGGTTTTGGGCCCGAAAATGGCATCTTTGGACGTAAAATTGGACCCAAAATGCGGTTTTAGGCCCAAAATGGCATTTTAGACACGAAATTGGCCCGAAAATGCGGTTTTCAGGCCCAAATGGCTTTTTAGACGCAAAATTGACCTAAAAATGCGATTTTAGGGCGAAAATGGCATTTTAGACGCAAAATTGGCCCGAAAATGCGGTTTTAGGCCCAACAATGGCATTTTAGACCGAAATTGGCCCGAAAATGCGGTTTTAGGCCCAACAATGGCATTTATCCGGTAAAATTTGCCCACAAATGCGGTTTTTAGTACCAAATGGCATTTTTAGACCCGAAATTGGCCCGAAAATGCGGTTTTAGGCCCAAAAAGCTTTTAGACGTAAAATTGACTTGAAAATGCGGTTTTAGGGCGAAAATCGCATTTTAGACACCAAAATGCGGTTTTAGGCCCAACAATGGCATTTTCCGCGTAAAATTTGCTCATAAATGCGGCTTTTAGCACTAAAAGGGCATTTTAGACGCAAAATTGGTCCCATAATGCAGTTTTTGGCCCAAAAGGGCATTTTTAGACGCAAAATTGGTCCCATAATGCAGTTTTAGGCCCAACAAAGGCTTTTTAGACGCAAAATTGGCACGAAAATGCGGTTTTAGGCCCAACAATGGCATTTTAGAACCGAAATTGGCCCGAAAATGCGGTTTTAGGCCCAAAAGGGCATTTTCGCACGTAAAATTGGCTAAAATGCGGTTTTAGCCCAAAATGGCAATTTTGGACTCGAAATTGGCCGGAAAATGCGATTTTGGGCCCAACAAAGGCATTTTGGGAAAAAATTAAAATGCGGTTTTAGCCCAAAATGGCAATTTTGGACTCGAAATTGGCCGGAAAATGCGATTTTGGGCCCAACAAAGGCATTTTGGGAAAAAATTAACCCCAGAATGCGGTTTAGGCCCAACAAAGGCATTTTAGACGCAAAATTGGCCCGAAAATGCGGTTTTGGTCCCAAAAAGGCTTTTTAGACGTAAAATTGATCCAAAAAAACCTAAAAGAAAAAGACCTAAAAGAGGGGTATTTTTAGACGCAAAATTGGTCCCATAGTGCAGTTTTAGGCCCAAAATGGTATTTTCGCACGTAAATTTTCCCCTAAACGGGGTTTTAGGGCCAAAAACGTGGAAAGTATCCGCCGGACTTTAATCCTCTGGACTTTTACATGTGTTTTGGGAGGGGAACACTAAGACCGTCGTTTATCCACGCCAAAAGCTCCACGCACATTGGATGAACTTGGAGTATCTCATCCTACAGTTGGACGTGCAAATATCCGACTGAACACGTTGTGCTGTCAGTATAATAGTGACAATTTCGAACACCTACAGCTATATATATATATATATATCTTCAAGTTGGACTTTAAGCTACACTTTCACCGAAAATCAGATACAATTCTGTCGAGTAGTTTGCAAGTTATGGACTTTTAAACGGTGGATACATTTTTTGGACCACCCTCTGTATATATACATATATATATTGTTGCGACCGTTCTAGTGTATCAGTTTAGTGTCCGACTGTTGGATATTAATTTCGGCACGTTTTGGCGGCTGGAATGGAGTTGGTGGTGGTGTTGGTGGTGTTGGTGTTGGTGGGAGTGGCCGCCAAACTATATTTAGATATACTGCCACCGCAACTAGCACTAGTCGGCCAGTGCTAATCGAGTCTCTGTCAAGTGATGACATACGCGGACAAACACAGACACAGAAAGAGACACAGACACAGGACTTCAACGGTGAGTCTATAGTCTATACTACATTAGGGGGTGGGGGAGAGGAGGGGCCAACGCTAAGCAATTGCGGATTTCAAGCCCGACAACAAGTGGCGTTGTTGCACGGATAAGCAATGCGTATAAGATGCATTCAGATGCACTCCCAATATCCCCTTTATTCGGGACCTCCCCAGTCAGCCACCTCCTGGAGCGCGCCAGCATCGTCTTTTGGACGTGGACGTCAAAAGATGCACGAGAGAGATGGGAGAGAGAGAGAGAGAGAGAGAGAGAGAGAGAGAGATAGAGAGATGGGAGAGAGATGAGAGAGAGATATGATTATCAATTATAAGATTATTCATCGACGGGGAACGAACGACGATGACGCCGATGACGCGCATAAGTTCACCTCTCGGCGCCGACGTAATCTCTCCTCTCTCTCTCTCTCTCTTCTCTCTCTCTCTACACAATCGCCTGGTCCTCGTTAGGGCTAAAGTTAGGCTCGAGCAGAGGAGAGAGAGAGAGAGAGAGAGGAGGGATGGAGAATGAGGGAGGGGGAGAGATAACCGACCTGATAGATATAGCAAAGCAAAGCCGCACCCTCCCCAATATACACCTACACAATGAAAAACAGAGTTTGTGAACGCAATTTGTGAAATTTCTGTCTATTCAATCCTCTAGAACTGTAGGCCGGCCCTACAGACGTCATCGGTACACTGATGAAGACAAAACGCTCTATTTCTCTCACGAAATATGTTTGAGGATATCGTCGACGGACCGTAATATTACGGGAAAATGGGAAAACTGTTAAAGATAAAAAAACCCCGAAAAAGTTTTCCGATTGGGAAATTCGCCAGGGGCTACTGTTCGACTTGCACTTTGCGTTTTGCCAGAGAAATAACTGTTTTGTTTCCCCAGACTGACCGCTAGACTGGAGGAGAGATACGACAGGATCAAAACCGATCTGGAATTCCTCGAGGAGTCGAGAGGGAAATCGGGACGCTGAAGGTGAATTGGAAAATCTCGCCGGGCGGATTGTCCAACTGTACGTTTACGGCGCCGACCAAGAGGAGACCGAAAGGCAGGTCGAGGTAAGCCGTATTTAATTGAGTGTACAGCCGTTAATATACCGCTGTAATCGACCGATATAATCCTGTATATTTGTCTTTGTCTTGTCCGTCGTTTAGAGTCTGAAGGCCAGCGTCGAAGACTATTCGAGGAGGGTGAAGGCTCTCAGCTCTGAGACGAGACAGGCCTATCTGATCTCTCAGGACCACACTCCGACGGACGTCAACCAACAGGTACAGTCAATATTAACTATAAATCAATCGAAACCGGAGTTGTTTAAGTAAGTCCGGTGGAGAGGGGCGCGACAAACTAGGACTTTGTGACGATCGAAAGCCCCCGAAATCGACGAATCTCCAGACACGGACTATAGTCCGCTATACGGTCGCCTTATACAATTATACGTTTAGTTCAATTCGTAGACTAAATACTGGATAAAATAATCGGGGAGGGGGTTTACGACAATTCTTTACAACTTTATATTCCTAGCGACCGGGGTTTTTCTTGTATTTGAGCGGTTTACAATTCGGTCGAAATCGTCGCAGTTTTTGTCGGTACCGCCCCGTCATTAATGATAGCCGTTTTCGTTCAAGATGCAAAAAATTGCATTTCTGGCGGATTTTTTTACAAAAACTCCCCAACACCAAAACTGTTAATCTGAGGGAACAAACTCTCTCTCTAAATCCGGTTAATTTGTCCGGCAAATTATTTTACCAGGCATAAATATATATATATATATATATATATATATATATATATATATATATATATATATATATATATTCTCTATTCTGTAGATCGTGGGCTTGGAGAAAGGCTTGAAAGAAAAGTTGAATCGTGTACGAAGTAACTATACGAGTTGTGTGGGGGGGCCCGATTTGTGATAAATTGGTTCTATGTCATTCATCGCAGTCGAATTTTCGATGAGTGAGCGCCCCAATCCGTGCCAATTTTAAATTTTTTCCCTTTAAAATTGGGGGGGGTATTCCACCCCCCCAACTTTGGTCGCCAGGGTTCCCCACCCGAGGCTGGCGCCGAGCCACCAATATATATATATATATATATATATATATATATATATATATATATATATATATATATATATATGTATTGTTAGAAAAGAATATATTATTAGAAAAGGCGATGATAAGCATAAAGCTCAATGGGGGGTGGGGGTGGGGGGCGCAGTCAAATATTTCTATTACAGCTTGGTACTAGGGGGGGGTTTGGGGATGTATTTAGAGATAATTGACCGTAATCACAATTTCAGCCAGCCTTTCATCCCCCCATTTCACAATCCGATGCAACGGATGTTGCACAATATGAAAACGTTTTTTTTAGCGCCTTTTACTAAAGATAATATATCATACACACATATATATATATATATATATATATATATATATATATATATATATATGTATGATATACAGTGTATAATGTGATTCTTGTAAAGTCAAACGATTCGGTCCAATTGCTTTAGATACGAAAATTACAGTAATTATTATAGATTTGTGCGTCTTCCTTTCGTTCTGAAAATAAAATCGGGTCTAAATAAATAATAATAATAAATCTGAATGTATCGCGAAGAATATTCCATTGATTCCGCCCTTCTTGCCCTTCGTCAATTTGTATTTGCGGGTCATTTTAATCGGTGCGCGGATTTTAAATATTAAATTTTGTAAATTTTTTTTTTTTTTTTATTAAAATTCAATTATTTCGCCTCTAACGTAGGCCATCCGTATTCGAGTATTGTACGGTCTAAACTAATTACATTCTGTAGGTTTCGTGACGTTGCTCGATTGCGGTTTTCGGCCGCTCGCCGTCTTCAGTAGCGCCCACTGTGCGTTGTGGCACTTTGTGGGATGTTTTTCCTGGGCTGGGGTGGGGTGGGGGGTTGAAACATCTTCACACTGTCGTCACTTTCACGTGCCAAAGTGCGGCTGACGGTGACCGACACCGCTACTGAAGACGGCGAGCGCCAAAAGCCACCCAAATTGGATAAACTTGGAGAATCTCATCGTACAGTTGGATGTTGTAGGGATTTCCTTACTGAAAAAGGCAGTTTCTGGGCCCAAAATGGTTATTTTAGACTCGAAATTGGCCCTGAAAATGCGGTATTTAGCACCCACCGGAAATAGGCTTTTTGGACGTAAAATTGGCCCCAAAATACGGTTTTAGCCCCAAAAGGGCATTTTTGCCCTTCGGCGAGCGGCCGAAACCCCGATTTTGGTTCCAGTAAAAGACCCCCACGACCACAAAAACGGGTTTTTGGTTCCAGCCGAAAGACCACAAAACGAACCGAATTGATGAAATCCTCCCTCCCTCCCCCACTTTTGTCGCAGACCACAAAACGGGTTTTACGATAAGGCGAATTTTAAAAAATCGTCCCCCCAATTTTTGGCAATTGACCACAAAACGGGTTAAAAAAATCGTCCCCCCAAATCCCTCCCTCCCCTCCCCCATTTTGGTTCCAGCAAAAGACGCAGACCACGATAAATTTTTGCTAAAACGGCGAATTGATTTTAAAAAATCGTCCCCCCAATTTTGGTTCTAGCAAAAGGCCGAACCCCGTCGCAGACCACAAAACGGGTACGATAAATTTTGCTAGGCGAATTGATTTAAAAAATCCTCCTCCCTCCCCAATTTTTGGTTCCAGTGCTGAAAGACCGGAACCCCGTCGCAATTTTACGATAAATTTTTATGCTGAGATATGAGGGCGAGCTGTAAAATTATTATCAATAACGTTACAATAACGTTTTCAACGGAAATATATCACTCGACGAATTGACGAATTTCTTCTAATTTGACGCGACACGTTGGCTATGTTTTTTATAATGTCAGGCCGTTGTCGCTAATTTGTGTCAGTTTTGACTTTTTTTTTTAGGACTGTTCTAAATACACTATTGACAATTGATATAAATACGCGAAAATATTTTGGGCTGGGGCGTTGCTGGTACGTTTTCTCCAGCTGCGGTCTGAGATTGATCCAGCGAGATTTTTATCCCTTTTCCAATTTCCTCCAGTTGACCAACCTGGAACTGTTGTCGGAGAACGTCCGGCTGTACAATGGAGGAGAAATGGCGCGAACAGAAGAGGGCGAAGACGGCGAGGACGGAGTACGGCCGACGACCCCGAAGCGGTCGCCCCCGGCTGGATACAGTCGGCCGAACTGCAGGTGCAGGACAAGACCAGCCGGCCGCAGGTCATCAACCAGGCCCTACAGGTACCACAATACCCCACCTGTATACTGGAATTTATCACTTCTGCCCCTTGGCCGCTTTTGGTGCTCGGCAATATTTTGTTCTTCGAAGGAACAATTCAAAGGAAACACTCTCCTTAGACAAAATATTTTTTTTTTAGCAGAAGTTTATCGATCTTCCCCTATGATAAGGATCATTTCCGATTGGGAAGATATGCTGACTCTCGGGTGAAAAATTTTTATCTATAACAACTGTGCTGTAGTATAGGTTCGTGATGTCTCCTCTCGCTGCCGGTTTGGTCTTTGCTCGATTGCGGTTTTTCGGCCGCTCGCCGTCTTCAGTAGCGCCCACCGTGCGTCAGTAGTCACTGTTAGGCACTTTGGATGTTTTTGGGCATCCTCACTGCGCCACCCTGCACTGTCACTTTCACGCACTGCAAAGCTTAACACAGCTGACAGTAACACGTGCGCTACTGAAGATGGCGAACCTGCGCTGTATTCAAACACATAGACCACAAAACGCAGTGATATTAAACTTGCTGTAGGGGTTCATATATAAGATGACCTCGCGATATATATATATATATACAGATTTGGGAGATATATATATATATACTGGTGATTAGATATTTTTACATATATATACATCTTACATACATATATATGACATCACATATATATTTATATGAGCAGCCGTCACAGCCTCAGAGCTTATATATATATATATTATTACATATATATATATAAACATATATTTTTATATACTTTACATACCTACATATATATACTTTATACATATTACATATCCTTTAATATTACGAACAGAGGGCGCCACTGACATACATCATACTTAGATACACATCACGATGTTTCCATAAGAGAGACAGAGAGAGAGACTGACAGATTATACATGCGCATACATACATACTTCCAGATACAGCCACTTTATTACATACACATAATAATACAGACACACCATACACATACATACACATACTCTTACATACATACACTTTACATATACATAATTTTAATATACATAATAGCATACATTTACAGAGAGAGAGATAGAGAGAGAGAGAGAGAGAGAGAGAGAGAGAGAGAGAGAGAGAGAGAGAGAGAGAGAGAGAGAGAGAGAGAGAGAGAGAGAGAGAGAGAGGGAGAGAGAGAGAGAGAGAGAGAGAGAGAGAGAGAGAGAGAGAGAGAGAGAGAGAGAGAGAGAGAGAGAGAGAGAGAGAGAGAGAGAGAGAGAGAGAGAGAGAGAGAGAGAGAGAGAGAGAGAGAGGAGAGAGAGAGAGAGAGAGAGAGAGAGAGAGAGAGAGAGAGAGAGAGAGAGAGAGAGGAGAGAGAGAGAGAGAGAGAGAGATGGAGAGAAAAACATCAATCACGAACCGCAAAACAACTATGTTTTGACGCACGAATAGCGATATAATTTTCGATATCGTGATAATTTTTCGATGCCGGAATTTGAGCCGATCCCATTTTTTTTTTTTTAGCCAGCGTCGGAAACGCATTAAAATATAGGAGTTCGACAATTTTTTTCCAATATTTCAGCTTTATTTCGCTGGTCTAAATACAACATTTTGTTGTCGCTAATTTTTTGTCTGGTTTTCAAGACAGACTTCCTACATTTATATATATATATATAATTTTGATCGACTGTTAAATTAAAAGTTGTCTTTTTCCGCCCAGCAAATACAATCTGAGTTGGTCGGCGACAGGATCGTCTCAACGCTTGACGAGAACGCCAAATTGTTGTGCGAAAAGACGAGGGACGACGAGGAGAAAATTCTGATGCAGCCGAAAGTGGACACGCTTGACCGAACAGTTAGCCATGATCGCGCCTGGATAGACGAAGAAACAGCAGGTAATTTAATTTGCAGTTTACCTGGGCGATCGCCGGAATCGGAAAAATGTATCCAGCAATCGCTCAGCAGCCTCCGATACGATTCAACCGGGCGATTGAGGTCTTCCACTTCTTTTTCCCTCTGGAAAAAAATCCTGAAACGGTTCTATAGTGGACGGTGCAAAATTGATGTATTGACGCGTGTCTTCTGTACGCGAAAATTTTTAATTTTTCCACCCCGTCGGTGGGAGGAACCCTTCGCTTTACGAATTTCAACCGATTGAATTACGGTCAACGAATCGGTTGAGAGAGGAGGGGAGCCATCATCCCCTAAGGAAGCCTCGCGTCTCTTTCTCCAACTCTCCGTTCTCCATTTATTTTTTTTCTTCCAGATCGGCGACTGCCTTGACTCGTGGGACCGTTTCATGACGCACTACAAAACTGTCATGAATTGGGTCGGCGAGAGGAACGTCTTCTTGTCGCGACCCTCCAATTGGACAGCCCACCGACGCCAAACAGAACTTACACGAATATACGGTAGGTGGACCACCCTGCCGCTCTACCGCCGATTGGACCGATTTTTTTTAATTTCACCTTTTACGCTCTCTCTCTCTCGCAGGGCTGTCAAGAGTTGTAAATCGATCGGCAAGACGGTCAGCGAAATGTCGAAAGAATTGGAACGGATCGGTGAGGCGGAAGCGCGCGAACTGTCCGACATGATGGAAGAGGCGGAAACTGCCAAGGCGGAGGTCGAAGGTCAACTGTTGGAGAGGGTAAAAAAAGAGCTCTCTTTCTACGCCTTTACTCGGCTAGGTTTCACCCCTAGTGACGGTTCGGTATTTCGCTGGGGCGCCGGGTTTCTCTTCGCCATCTTCAGTAGCACCGTCAGCACTTTGGGTTGGTTTTTTTTGCGGTGGGGGGGCACCTCATCTGCCGCTGTCACTTTCTCTTGTACTGTGACTGACAGACACCGCGGCGCTACTGAAGATGGCGACGGAATATTCCAACCCCCAGCAGACCACAAAACAGGTATATTATTAATCAACCAGGTTTATTAGTCTGAGCGAGGGCATAGCGTATAAATATTAACCCTTTGCGATCGAAGTAGAATCGGGAAAAAATTTGTTGTCGGCCACAATTCGAGGCGAAAAATATGAAAACCGGAATACATTTTCTCCTGTATCACTTTCAAATCTCGGATATTTATCGTCGTACAACACGGAAATGGATATCACTATCGTTAGAATCGAATTCCGTAGCATTATGTTCGCTCGATACGGCTATAATTTTCAACAAATTTTTCTTTTTTTCGCCTGTATATCGGGGATATATACGAATTTCGAAATATAAAACGACGGATAACAGTCATTTTGACCCAGTTTGATCGAGTGCTGAATTCGGCGCTCAAATTGAGGACGAATTTCCAACTGGCTCGGGGCCCTCCTCGACAGTGCGAAGGGTTGAAATGTCCGATTTAACTGAAATATTCGGTCAAATAACCGCCGGAGACCCTTGGTCTTTGTGCAATTTCTTCAACGCCACTTATAACCGAATCGGATTTCAGCACGCTCTTATGCACGAGGGCGTGCGAAGAGTGGGAACAGTGCGAGAGGAAATTGAGGGAGGTGAAAGGCTGGTTGGAGAAGTGCAGGACGGCTGATTGAGTGGGGACCCCGGCGACCAGAAGAAATCGCTCAGGATCAATTGGCGAACAGGGAGAAAATGATGGCCGACATAGCCGTCCAAAAGGCCAAAATTGAAGTGTCCGTCGAAAAGTTGCAGGTACGTTGATTTGTCGGTCGAATATAGGGTCGAAAAACATTGAGGAATCCGCCGGACAACAAGTGGCGTTGTACACATCTCTGCCCTTTGTATAGTGAGCATTTCCGTCGCATTTCGCTATTTTTATTTTCACTTAAAAAGGTGTACCGCTGTTATGTATAAGCCTTAAAGGGAGCGGCGCTGAAAATTGACTGGAGGCTTAAAAAAAATATGTACAAGCGCAACTTGTTGTCGGGTGAAATTTACTTAGTTGCCAACCTGATATATATATAAACAGAGGTGGTCCAAAAAATGTATCCACCGTTTAACAGTCGATAACTTGCAAACTAATCGACAGAATTGTATCTGATTTTGGTGAAAGTGTAGCTTAAAGTCCAACTTGAAGATATATCATGACACTGTAGGTGTTCAAAATTTTGTCACCGTTATTAACATCTTACTTAGTTGCCGACCCCAATATATACAGAGGGTGGTCCAAAAAATGTATCCACCGTTTAACAGTCGATAACTTGCAAACTAATCGACAGAATTGTATCTGATTTTGGTGAAAGTGTAGCTTAAAGTCCAAGTTGGAGATATATCATGACACTGTAGGCGTTCAAAATTTTGTCACCGTTATTAACATCTTACTTAGTTGCCGACCCCAATATATACAGAGGTGGTCCAAAAATGTATCCACCGTTTAACAGTCGATAACTTGAAAACTAATCGACAGTTGTATCTGATTTTGGTGAAAGTGTAGCTTAAAGTCCAACTTGAAGATATATCATAGCTGTCACCTCGGCCCAGTAGTCGAAACGTGTCAAAAGCGCCGTCAGTAAAGTGGAGTTTACGACCCTCCTCCTCCTCCTCTCAATCTTGAGTCTATAGTGTCTCTTCGACGCGATTACGGTCGTAAAATTTTCTCCAATCGTAAAATTCCCGATCAGTGTATTTTTTAGACCGTTGTCGGTCGAAAATATCCGGCGGTTGAAACTGACCAATTGTCGTTGTCGTTGTCGCAGGTGCATTTCAAAAGCGGAGTCAGCGGTGGTTGCAGGCGTGGCGAAAGTGGCGAAATTCTGAAAACGGAACTGGAAAACTTTCGGCCGTCGTCAAACAGCAGAGCACCGAACTGGAAGCGACTATAGCCCAAGTCGAACAGTATCAGCAGGTCAGTTTTGGGACAAATTTTTAATTTTTTATTTTTATTAATTTCACCCGACCTGAGGCCGCTGTATCCGAATTGGTCGTATCCGACGGCGAATAAAGACGGTTTTGTTTTAATTGTCCGAAAATTATAGGAAATACTGCAGACCAAACAGGAGATGGTCTCGTCCGAACAGAAATTGAGGATGGTCTCATGTCCGACCTACCTTCCCAACGACAGAGAGACGGCACTCTCCGAACAGAACGTGAGTTTTACAATTATTTTTTATATTCTATTATCGCGATAAGTCCGACAATTGACTGTTTAATAAAATCCGTCAACGTTGTTGAATTTCTTAACGTAAAAAAAATTTCAAAATAAATCGTCTTTTATGTTGAATCTTCGAGTTTGATTGCGTCGCGTTCAACCGTCGAAAACTGTAAATAGTTCCTATTAAAAAAAAATTGAATAGCAATAACAGAAGTGGTTAGTTTGAGCTTAAATTTGGTCGCGTTTTAATGGGCACACGGTAAAATAAAAAATAAAAAAAATACTGTATTTTTCGCGTTATTACAAAAATTGGTATCGCGCATAAAATATTTGGCAGAATCAAGGCAAATATCATCATGAAAGCTCTGGGTATATTCTAACTGTCTCTTGACAACAAACTAACAAAGCCACGTTTGAAATAACTCGCCTTGGATTTTTAATTACTTTGCCTGTGTGTCTCTGTGTGATTTGAAATTTTTTCAATTTCTCCTAACTCACTGGAATGGTTTGAAATTAACAGTAGGGAAAAACATTTTTCGACATTAATATCCAGTTTGGGGCGTTTTATTTTATTTTTATTTTTATTTTTATTTTTTTTTTTTAAATTAAAACACTCGGAAAAAAATATTTAAAACTCAGGATTGAAAACGATTTGCGATTTTATTGCACAATTAACCAAAAGATAACCGCTTGTGTTAACCACCGTTCCACTCGCTTTTTTTTTTCTTTTTTACTCAGTAACGATTTTAACAGAAATATATAAAATATATAAAGACGAACAATTTAAATCGTCAGTAGTATTATGACTTCGAGGATTCAACTGGTTTTGTTTGATAAATTTTTTTGTTTTTCTTTTTCTCTCTCTCGATACACATATTCTCCTCGTCAGCCGACTTGTTTTTGTCGATTAATCGATCGATCGATCCATCGATTGATCGATCAATCGATTGCGATATCGACGATCCTCCTCCCCAAATGATATTGTGACTTACTTACTAATAAGTGAATATTAAATTTGACAATGAATGGCCGACCAAAAGTGTCACAACATTTAATCGCTCTGAAGCACACCGCATCAAATATTAATTAATAATAATAATAATAAAAGCTGGAAACATTTTGATGAGAAAAAAAATATATATACATCTATAGTTGAAATGGCTGGTGGCCGGATCATCAATGTGTTTCCTTTCGTTTTTTCCGCCCCGTTTTTTTACACCCGTTTTACCCCACCCCACCCCCAATTTGTCGCCCCCCAAAAAAGCCCCCGAGCTTTGCCTCTTGCTTGATTTGGTGAATGTTGTGTTGTGTCATCCATCATCATCATCATCATCATCGTCATCATCATCATCATCATCGATTGATTTATATTGCCCAGTTCTTCTGTGATTTTGCTTGGTTTTGTCATCTTCGAAATCGTTCAAAAATTAAAAAAAAAAAAACATTTTTCATTTTCTATTTTAAACATCTTTCGCCGATATATATATATATTTTTTTCGCCGTATTTATGTGTAAAATTTTTGCAGGTAGGAACCGAATGAAAATATTGTTTTGCACGCTCTTAGTGTTTTTTTTTTTTTTTTTTTGGTTTTCTTCTCCATCATTATTATTATTATTATTACTACAACTAGCTCGTTTATCGTCTCGAGCCTGTAAATGTATTATTTATTCGGCGTTGAAACGCTTTTAACGGCCGCCGAATATCGTTGAAAAAAATATGTACGTTGCGCCGGAGAACGTTTATTATTTATCCATTTTCTAAATATGTCTAACGCTAATTTATATTGTTTTAAATTAAAAATAAAATGTTTCATTTCATACATCGTATATATATATATATATTTACCCCATAGAGTCGGGCATTATGTATTTTTATTTTGCATGCCTCATTTAAAACGGTAATGGGAGAACACTTTGGCAGCTACCGCTATTATAATTTAGCATCAATATATATATATATATATATATATATATATATATATATATATATATATATACTTATGTATGTGTATATATATATATGTGTGTGTGTGTGTAATGTAGACAGATAGGTATATGTGTGTGTATATATATATATATATATATTGGATGATGTTGGTTTATGGTTAAAGCTTGGTATGGTTACGTGGGGTGGTTAATGTGCACACAGGCATGCAGGGAGAGGGTTAGCACTGCAGGGCAAGATCGAGGCCGCACGAAGCGCATTAAGCTTCTGCTGCAGAGGGGCACTCAGACCCCGACCCTTTGGTTGACACCACCTAACCAGAATGTATATATATATATACATAGAGAGAGAGAGTAAAAAAAAGGGCTTTTGACTGTATAATACAGATAGCACATTGTACATCAGCATGCATGACCCATTCCTCCTCTCCCCCTCTCTCTCTCTCTCTCTCTCTCTCCCTCCCTCCCTCTATCACTCTCTATCACTCTCTCTCTAGTTATCAGTTGAAACGCGCGCCACACGCCGAGCCCGCCACCGCGCCACCAGGCACATCTTCCTCAGATACATAAATCAAAGAAAATATAAAAAAGGACGAGTTATATATTTTAAAGTTACACCGCTTCTCAGCTTGTTTAAATGTTGTGTCAAAAATCGCGTATTTTTTTTCTTTTTTGTTCTCTACCCCGTTAGTTAAGTTTATAATTTTACACTAATTAATGTTTGATCGATTGGAGTGATAAATTAGCGTGTAATTACATTTTAATATCGGGCACCAACAGGATTCGAGCGAGGCAGTGCGCCGCTATCGAGACCGAATCCGAGAACTGGTCGAGTTGGTCAGAGCCACGACCCACTTTGGCCACAACAATTAGTCGAGTATTCCTCGATCCTATTCGGCGATAGCCGACCGCCTTTACAAATTGGAAAAGCGCGAAATACGACCGAAAACGAAAACGACAACGACAACGAGCCGGCCCACTCGGAGTGGGAGGCGGGCGGACCAGGCCCGACCTACGCCGACATTGCCGCCGGCAGGTCGAGCCCTGTCCGCCCCAGAGAGGCGAGCCTTACCCACGACCGACTGCGAATACAGACAGGAAGGCGGCCTCTCGCGACCGAGACGCCGCCAATTCCACAACCGGTATTCGCCACGGAACGCGACGCCCCGTTACACGTAGTTTCAGAACCCTCGAGGAGGCGGGGCCGTTCCCCTCAAGAGGTTGACTAGGAATTCCCGACCCGAACATTCGACCGGGCCACAACGACAGATACGCGACGACGACTACCGACCGGACGGCGACGAGGACGACGACGGGCCGGAGCCAGCCGGCAGGCCGCTGCTGGCGCCTCTACTCGGCGACGACGACAGGAGCAGGTCGAAGAGCCCCTCTGGAGCCCGGGCGGCGACAGCGCCACCTATTCGGCCGTACTCAGGGGAGGACACTCGAGGAACCACAGTCCCAGCCCGTCCGGGACGAACGCCCGGCCACGTCCCCACTGCTCAACGCCGTTCTCAAATCCAACCTCTCCAAGGAGATGGACACCGCCAAAACCGCCCCGCCGGACACCTCCACCACTCCACCTCCCGATACACCCGCCGTGGAGTCGACGCTGAATTTGCCCGAAGAGCGCGACCGCTCCAAGAGCCCCATCTGGGTGCCCGGAGAGGCTCCTCCTATTCGGAAATACTCCGCGGACGAGCGTCCAGGACCGAGTCCGGTCCTGGCAGGGCCAGGGTGGGCGAGACGGCCGTTGAAGAGGCGGCCAAGAAGAGCGCCCGCCCCCGAGGACGGCCGCCGCCCCCGAACGCCTCTACGCCCCGCCCCGCCGCCCCGCCGCCGGCTACAGGCTGGCCCGCACCGGCCTCGACTACTACGCCGACAACATCATACGGCCCTACCTGGAGTCGGCCCACGTCACCACCTTCATAGCCTCCGGCCAACAGCTCATCAGCTCCGGCCTGGGCACCTTCCACACCGACGCCGCTTTCGCCCCGCCGCCCCCGCCCGCCGCCGCCACCCTGCCCGCACCCTCGCCAACCACGCCGCCCCACCCCACCGGCACCCGCCCCGAGGCGGTTCGAAAATATCGCCTCCCCAAGGCGACCTTCTTCGAGAGACAGACCTGCCAGCACGGCAACACTATGGACGTCGCCTACGGCCGCCTGCCGAAGCATCGGCCGACGCCCGAGGACACGGCCCCTACCTTCTGGTCAGGCGCGGTCACCCTCTCCGATTCCGAAGACGACGAGGACGACGACTCGACCTCGTGGAACTCGGCCGACGGACCGGCCCGTCGGTCGGCCACAGCAACGAATGACGAGTGCGCCCCGGGCCCGACAACCGAGCACGACAACAGAGAGGAGGGCCCAGCCGCTGAAGAGGGACCGACCGGAAAGACGGGAGATACCGGGGCAGACGGGTCGACGGAGACGGAGCCGTGTTTGGACACCGCCCCGGAGATAAGGCTAAGGGCGGCCCGGCCGGCAGCGCAGAGGGGCCTCAAGAAACGGAGGAAGCGCAAGAAGACCAAGGGCGGCGTTACGACGGAAAAGAGATATTTGTCGGCCCGCGTTCCCCGGGCCGGAGGACACCGCCGGCGCGATGCCGCTCTCCGAATCAGAAGACGAGGACGACAATTCGACGTCGTGGAACTCGCCGCCCGGTCCGCCAAAGAAACGATTAGCGAATACGCCCCGGTCGAACCGATAAGCGCGACGGAGGAACCGCTCGTGGCGGTCGTCCGGACTCGGACCGAAAGTGAGGAGAACGCGGAGCGCCGGTGCCTGAGGGTAAGAAGAAGCCGAAAAGACGAAACCGGAACCGAAGAGGAAGGAAGGGCGGAGACCGCACCAGCGAAGGAGGAAGGCGATTTTATAGTGTTGAACAGGAACAAGAAGAAGCGGAAGAGCCCGCCGAAGAAGGCCGAAGAGAGATCGGACGTCGACACAATCGTCCCCGCGACCGCCTTCCATTACGATTCTCTATGCGAAATAAACGACAATAAGATCAACGAGCAACGTCAAAATGTTGGACACCGAGCCTCGGAACGACGCGGAGGGAAACGCCGAGAAGAAAAAGAGGAATAAGAAACGAAAGTCGGAGTCGAGGGAAAAGAGGGCGGAGGACGAGGAGGCGGCCGAACGTCACTCGACGGCCGAAAGCGAGGGGTCGAAGACGGCCGAGGAAACGGGCGAGAAGGCGAAGAGAGGAGATCTAGGAAAGGGCCCCAGAGAGCGACCTCGCCAACAACAAGAAGGAGACACCGCCCGCCGAGGACAACTGAGAGCCACCGGGAGATACCACGGGGAAATGTGGAAATAGAAGTGGAGCTCTGTCCGAATAGCGCCCCACGCAGTAACGGTGGCGGTAAGAGTCCCACGGACGGGGCCTCCAAGAAGCGGAGGAAGCGCAAGAAGACCAAGACAGGAGTTTTGACCGAGAAAGAGATATTTCCCAACCGGACGATCGAACGAGAGGCGCCGCCTCCTAAGAAACACGACCCGCCGTCCAGTACGGACAACGAGAAGACGGTGACCAAAACGGGAGATAATAAGCAAGTCGAAGAAGAGGAGGAGGAGGCGAAAGAGGCTCATCGCGGAAATGGCCAAAGAAAATAGAAACGTCGAAATAGTGGCCGATAAAGTGGCGGCGACGGAACCGATACGCACTCTGGAAGAGAACGAGGCTCCGAAAGAAAGAAGAAGAAGAAAAAGAAGAAGAAGAAGAAGAAGGCCAGACAAGAAAAGCGGACTGGACTCGGAGAGAGGACGGACACCGAACGACGAGAGTCGCCTCCGGCCGAGGACAAGGTCCGCAAGCGCCGACCGGACCGGGATGAGGTAACGGCCCCTCGACTATATCCAGGTAGAGGACCAACGGAAACACGACAAGCCGTCGTCACAACTGGGGCCGCCGCCGATGCCGGAAACAGCCCCACTGCAGACATCGTCCACGGGAGGGACGAAATTACGGCCGAGAAACCGGAAAGTGAAATGTGGTAGAACTGGCCGAGCACGACCTACTACTGGACGCGGTAGAAACCGGCGACGGAATCGTACAAGAAGTCGTAACCGGAGAGGACGGCGGGAGAGAGCGAAAAAGCGGAAACGGACGGTGCGCCGGTCAACCGACGGGACAAGAAGAAAAAGAAGAAAAACCTGTTGCCGACGAATGCGCCGTCGAAAACGGGAAATTTCCGGCACGGAAATTGAAATCGACAACGAACCACCGGCCCTGGCAGACCACCTCCGGGAACTCCTAAGGATAAACTACCGGAACTGGAAAACTGGTAGGAGATCAGTGGAAGAGCGGCGGTGGGGCGGACGAAAACCGTCCGATACAGAAGCGGCTCCTCCAGGACGGATGATGATGTAACGCGAACTGAGACAGAAGTCGTGTCCAGTGCCGAAGGGGAAGAAGAGCTGACGAAACGCGTAACGCCGGAAGTGTCGTTTGAACGAGAAGAGGACGAGAGCGCGATAAAACACCGATTCAGGAAGAAGAGAAAGTGAAGAAAAGCGAAGAGGGGGAAGCGGGATAAGGAGTGGAATGGAGGGACGAAGGACGGCGGTCACCGGAGGCGCCCACCAAATCGGGAATCGTCGACCCAACAACAGGAGACGGACATGTACAAAGCGGAAGACATGATAGAAAAGCTGCTGCAGCAGGAGCCGGACGAAACGATGTTGTATGCCGAGGGCAAGAGATCCAAACAGAAAGTGGACAAAACCGGTGCGGAGGAGGGCGAAGAGATACCCTCGTTGCCGAATATACTCGAAGAGTTCCTGATGCACGAAGTGCGCCAGAGCACAATCGACATACTTCACAGAGCGATTATAGACCGAAATTCGTGGACGGTGGCCGGCAGAAAGAGGCACGACGTGCCCGAAAAGCATCCGTTCACCAGAGACAGGAATGAGGAGGTGGAGGAGGAGGAGGAGGCGGCGCCGCCGGCAGAGAACGTCACTTCGTGACAGATACGACCTGCCGCTACCCGGAAGGGACGTCCGCGGAGGACGAAAACGTGCCGCCAGGCACTTCAAACACCGCCGAAGAATTCAAATACGACGACGGTCGTTCGGACGAGACGGCCGGAGACGCCGACGCTGGAACGACAGACGCGACGGCGGGCGACAGCCCCTCGCCCAACACTCGTCCGGTAGGAAGAGGAAAAAGAAGACGGATCGAAGGAAACGGGCGGAGCCTCGGAAAGGGAGCGAGAAACGGAGGCGGAGACGGAAGCCGGATCGGTCAGCGTCGACCGAAATCTCTCCAGGGGAATATACCGACGAGGGACGGACGGCCGAAGGCGCGGCCCCGACAGCCGAAGCGGGTAACGGACAAGCGGCCAAGAAGAAGAAGAAAAGAAACCGAAAGGGAAACCGACAGCGGAGGTCAAGAACGAGCAGCCGGGAAAGTGCGGGAAGAGAGAGGGCCGTAGGACGCCGTCGGCGGAGGGCCGATTGAGGCGGCAGAGCAGGATACCGTCCTAGCGGGTGGAACGCCGTCGGTACCGGGAAGGAAGCCCGTCCGAAGAGGTTGAAGAAGCCGAAGGTGGAACTCTCAACCGAGGAGGGAGTCATCGAAAATACGATACCGTACCGAGTAGTAGTACACTGTCTCGCGACCGACGGCGACGGACATCCGACGCCACCCGGAGCCGGGCGATAGGTCCAGCCGCCGAAGGGAGGATCCCTGAGAAAACTGTCAGTGCGACGGTGACGGAATTTATTGGCCCCGAGAATACGGACACCGTCCGACGGGGAGTCGGGAGTCGAACGAAAATTTCGTCCGAGAAACGGAAGAGACACGCCGAGAGGTAACAACGGTAGTGGCCGAAAAAGAGATAGAAGCATGGTCCTCGACCGAGGAGGAAAAGGATAAGGGGAAAAGGAAGCGGAAGAGAGCGGTCCAGTAGTCGTCCAAGAATTGAAGGGATACGCGACGAGGTCATCGTCGTGGACACCGCTGGGGTGGTATTCAATATCGTAAATAAGAATATCAGAGAGGAAATTGTGTACGAACCCGACGATTTAGCCGATAACTGGGGTACGCGCGGAGAAAGGAGGCCGAAGATTCGGAAGCCGGACGACCCGCCGCCGACGACGCAACCGAAGTCATATCGCTGAACAGGGTTCGGGTCGAATGCAGAATGGAAAAGATGAAGGCGGCCACCGCCGATATAGCGCCGGGCGACCGACACCGCAAAGAGGCGAAACGGCGTCGGCAGCACACCAGCCCACAGCGTAAACCCTCAGAGAGGGCGAGAGACGGCCTCCAGCCGAGAGCGTCGGAGCTGCCGGCAGCGGCGGCGTCGGCGTCGGGAAAGAAGCAAAGAAGAAGACGCCGCCCGCCGAGAAGAGTTCCGGCGACGCCGTCCCGGACAGGAAACGAGAGAGTCAATCCCGAGACGGAAATAACCGACGCCGAGCATCCGGAACCGGAGGCGACCTCGCCCAAAACGGAAGAACCGAGTGCGGAGACGGGATGCGGCGCGACGGGAGAAAAACAAAAGAAGAAAAAGAAAAAGTCCAAGAGTGCGACGACCAAATGGCGGAGCGTAGAGGACGGCGGCAGTCCGGCTGAGGCCAGCAGAGGAGAATCGCTGCTGGACAGCGCCCCAACGGAAACCTACCCTCAGACGATGATGGAAATCGTCAAGGATATCATAGACACGATCGGCAGACCGCTCAGAGAGCTGACCAGTGTCGGGCCCGCAGAGGGCGGTCAGCAGGCACCGGTGACCGCCGCTACCGGCCACCTAACGGGCCAACAGGAAGACGACACCAAATCGGAACACGCCCCAATTGGAACCCGAGACGATTCGGTCGGAATCTGGAAACCGTATTGAAAGCAGTGGAGGACATCCTCGAGAGCGTGAAAGCCGCCCGCCGGTATCGGATATCGGCGCGGATAGGCGACTGGAATCGGCCGTCCACGGTACTGAGGCGGACGTCGATACGGAAACAGTTTTGAAAGTAGTTGAGGACATACTGGAGAGCCGATCGTCGACAAAGCCCGCCCGACCCTATTGGAGGCGACGGACATCGCGGACAAGGGACACAGAATATGATGGAGGTGAAAGCGAAATCCGCTTTCGAAAGTAGGGATGGACCGTTTGACGCTAAACCGATGACGGTCGATGAACGCCGCCCGGATGTAATAAAGCCGAAGGAGCTGTCCTGACCGAGACCACCGTCTTGAGATTAGTGAGGAACTCGCTAGGAGAACCTAATGAAGATATTACAGAACGGAGATCCGAAGAGAGACTATAATAAAGAGAGGAGATACAAAGACAGTTGTCCAAAAACAGACACCCCATTGGAGGCAGTAGAGGACATTCTTGGGAAACCGGTCGTAGATGAAACCTTCCGACCTCCTTTGGCCCTAAAAGATGTCACTCATAAAGGACGTAAAGGTGAAATCATAATCAAACCCGATGAAGGAACCGAAGGACCTGTCGAGAAAGAGGACATAAAATCAGAACTCGTCATTGAAAGCAAGGTCGAATCGACTGAATCTGAAACTGTATTGAAGGTAGTAGAAGAATTTGTGGAAAAATCTATTCTTGGTGAAATCCGACCACAGTCTCATGTGAGAGATATTACAGAAATGGAACCAAAGATGACATAAAACCAGAACCCGTCATTGAAAGCAAGGTCGAATCTGTTAAATCTGAAACTGTACTGAAAGTTGTAGAAGAGATTGTGGAAAAACCGAACCTTGGTGAAATCCGACCACAGTCTGCTGTAACAGATATTACAGAAATAGAACCAAAATATGATATAAAACCAGAAACCCTTATTGAAAGCAAGGTCGAATCTGTTGAATCTGAAACTGTATTGAAAGTGGTAGAAGAGATTGTGGAAAAATCGATCCTTGGTGAAATTCAAACACAGACTGATGTGACGGATATTACAGAAAAGGAACCAAAAGATGACATAAAACCAGAACCCGTCATTGAAAGCAAGGTCGAATCGACTGAATCTGAAACTGTATTGAAAGTGGTAGAAGAATTTGTGGAAAAATCGAACCTTGGTGAAATCCGACCACAGTCTGATGTAACAGATATTGCAGAAAGGGAACCAAAACATGGCATAAAATCGGAACCCGTCATTGAAAGCAGGGTCGAATCTGAATCTGAAACTGTATTGAAAGTAGTAGCAGGAATTTGTGGAAAAATCGATCCTTGGTGAAATTCAAACCACAGACTGATGTAACGGATATTACAGAAAGGAACCAAAAGTTGACATAAAACCAGAACCCGTCATTGAAAGCAAGGTCGAATCTGTTGAATCTGATACTTTACTGAAAGTGGTAGAAGAGATTGTGGAAAAATCGATCCATGGTGAAATTCAACCACAGACTGATGTAACGGAGATTAAAGAAAGAGAACCAAAAGATGTCATAAAACCAGAACCCGTCATTGAAAGCAAGGTCGAATCTGTTGAATCTGATACTTTACTGAAAGTGGTAGAAGAGATTGTGGAAAAATCGATCCATGGTGAAATTCAACCACAGACTGATGTAACGGAGATTAAAGAAAGAGAACCAAAAGATGTCATAAAACCAGAACCCGTCATTGAAAGCAAGGTCGAATCTGTTGAATCTGATACTTTACTGAAAATGGTGAAGAGATTGTGGAAAAATCGATCCTTGGTGAAATTCAACCACAGACTGATGTAACGGAGATTAAAGAAAGAGAACCAAAAGATGTCATAAAACCAGAACCCGTCATTGAAAGCAAGGTCGAATCTGTTGAATCTGATACTTTACAGAAAGTGGTTGAAGAGATTGTGGAAAAATCGATCCATGGTGAAATTCAACCACAGACTGATGTAACGGAGATTAAAGAAAGAGAACCAAAAGATGTCATAAAACCAGAACCCGTCATTGAAAGCAAGGTCGAATCTGTTGAATCTGATACTTTACAGAAAATGGTAGAAGAGATTGTGGAAAAATCGATCCATGGTGAAATTCAACCACAGACTGATGTAACGGAGATTAAAGAAAGAGAACCAAAAGATGTCATAAAACCAGAACCCGTCATTGAAAGCAAGGTCGAATCTGTTGAATCTGATACTTTACAGAAAATGGTAGAAGAGATTGTGGAAAAATCGATCCATGGTGAAATTCAACCACAGACTGATGTAACGGAGATTAAAGAAAGAGAACCAAAAGATGTCATAAAACCAGAACCCGTCATTGAAAGCAAGGTCGAATCTGTTGAATCTGATACTTTACAGAAAATGGTAGAAGAGATTGTGGAAAAATCGATCCTTGATGAAATTCAACCACAGACTGATGTAACGGAGATTAAAGAAAGAGAACCAAAAGATGTCATAAAACCAGAACCCGTCATTGAAAGCAAGGTCGAATCTGTTGAATCTGATACTTTACAGAAAATGGTAGAAGAGATTTTGGAAAAATCGATCCTTGATGAAATTCAACCACAGACTGATGTAACGGAGATTAAAGAAAGAGAACCAAAAGATGTCATAAAACCAGAACCCGTCATTGAAAGCAAGGTCGAATCTGTTGAATCTGATACTTTACAGAAAATGGTAGAAGAGATTGTGGAAAAATCGATCCTTGGTGAAATTCAACCACAGACTGATGTAACGGAGATTAAAGAAAGAGAACCAAAAGATGTCATAAAACCAGAACCCGTCATTGAAAGCAAGGTCGAATCTGAAACTGTATTTACAGAAAGTGGTAGAAGAGATTGTGGAAAAATCGATCCATGGTGAAATTCAACCACAGACTGATGTGACGGAGATTACAGTAAGAGAACCAAAAGATGTCATAAAACCAGAACCCGTCATTGAAAGCAAGGTCGAATCTGAAACTGTATGGAAAGTGGTTGAGAAGAGATTGTGGAAAAATCGATCCATGGTGAAATACAGCCAAAGAACTGATGTGACGGATATTACAGAAAGGAACCAAAAGATGTCGTAAAACGAGAACCCATACATTGAAAGCAAGGTCGAATCTGAAACTGTATTGAAAGTGGTTGAAGAGATTGTGGAAAAATCGATCCTTGGTGAAATTCAACCACAGACTGATGTGACGGATATTACAGAAAGTGAACCAAAAGATGTCATAAAACCAGAACCCGTCATTGAAAGCAAGGTCGAATCTGAAACTGTATTGAAAGTGGTTGAAGAGATTGTGGAAAAATCGATCCATGGTGAAATGCAACCAAAGACTGATGTGACGGATATTACAGAAAGGAACCAAAAGATGTCATAAAACCAGAACCCGTCATTGAAAGCAAGGTCGAATCTGAAACTGTATTGAAAGTGGTTGAAGAGATTGTGGAAAAATCGATCCTTGGTGAAATTCAACCACAGACTGATGTGACGGATATTACAGAAAGTGAACCAAAAGATGTCATAAAACCAGAACCCGTCATTGAAAGCAAGGTCGAATCTGAAACTGTATTGAAAGTGGTTGAAGAGATTGTGGACAAATCGATCCTTGGTGAAATTCAAAACCGCAAAGACTGATGTGACGGATATTACAGAAAGGAACCAAAAGATGTCATAAAACCAGAACCCGTCATTGAAAGCAAGGTCGAATCTGAAACTGTATTGAAAGTGGTTGAAGAGATTGTGGAAAAATCGATCCTTGGTGAAATTCGAACCACGAGATCATTTGATGTGACGGATATTACAGAAAAGAACCAAAGATGACACAAAACCAAGAACCCGTCCCATTGAAAGCAAGGTCGAATCTGAAACTGTATTGAAAGTGGTTGAAGAGATTGTGGAAAAATCGATCCTTGGTGAAATTCAACCACAGACTGATGTGACGGATATTACAGAAAAGGAACCAAAAGATGTCATAAAACCAGAACCCGTCATTGAAAGCAAGGTCGAATCTGAAACTGTACTGAAAGGTGGTTGAAGAGATTGTGGACAAAATCGATCCATGGTGAAATTCAACCACAGACTGATGTGACGGATATTACAGAAAAGGAACCAAAAAGAATGACATAAAACCAAGAACCCGTCATTGAAAGCAAGGTCGAATCTGAAACTGTATTGAAAGTGGTTGAAGAGATTGTGGACAAATCGATCCTTGGTGAAATTCAACCACAGACTGATGTTATAAAACCAGACGGATTACAGAAAAAGATTGTGGAAAATCCAAAAGATGACGGATAAAACCAGAACCCAGAACCCGTCATTGAAAGCAAGGTCGAATCTGAAACTGTATTGAAAGTGGTTGAAGAGATTGTGGACAAATCGATCCTTGGTGAAATTCAACCACAAGTGATTGACGGATATTACAGAAAAGGAACCAAAAGATGACATAAAACCAGAACCAGTCATTGAAAGCAAGGTCGAATCTGAAACTGTACTGAAAGTGGTTGAAGAGATTGTGGACAAATCGATCCATGGCGAAATTGAACCACAGTCTGATTGTGACGGAGATTACAGTAAGGAACCAAAAGATGACATAAAACCAGAACCCGTCATTGAAAGCAAGGTCGAATCTGAAACTGTATTGAAAGTGGTTGAAGAGATTGTGGAAAAATCGATCCTTGGTGAAATTCAACCACAGACTGATGTGACGGATATTACAGAAAAGGAACCAAAAGATGACATAAAACCAGAACCCGTCATTGAAAGCAAGGTCGAATCTGAAACTGTATTGAAAGTGGTTGAAGAGATTGTGGACAAAAATCGATCCTTGGTGAAATTCAACCACAGTCTGATGTGACGGATATTACAGAAAAGGAACCAAAAGATGTTACATAAAACCAGAACCCGTCATTGAAAGCAAGGTCGAATCTGAAACTGTATTGAAAGTGGTTGAAGAGATTGTGGAAAAATCGATCCATGGTGAAATTGAACCACAGTCTGTTGTGACGGAGATTACATTAAGGGAACCAAAAGATGTTATAAAACCAGAACCCGTCATTGAAAGCAAGGTCGAATCTGAAACTGTATTGAAAGTGGTTGAAGAGATTGTGGAAAAATCGATCCATGGTGAAATTGAACCACAGTCTGTTGTGACGGAGATTACATTAAGGGAACCAAAAGATGTTATAAAACCAGAACCCGTCATTGAAAGCAAGGTCGAATCTGAAACTGTACTAAAAAGTTCTAGAAGAGATTGTGGAAAAATCGATCCATGGTGAAATTGAACCACAGTCTGTTGTGACGGAGATTACATTAAGGGAACCAAAAGATGTTATAAAACCAGAACCCGTCATTGAAAGCAAGGTCGAATCTGAAACTGTACTAAAAAGTTCTAGAAGAGATTGTGGAAAAATCGATCCATGGTGAAATTGAACCACAGTCTGTTGTGACGGAGATTACATTAAGGGAACCAAAAGATGTTATAAAACCAGAACCCGTCATTGAAAGCAAGGTCGAATCTGAAACTGTACTAAAAGTTCTAGAAGAGATTGTGGACAAATCGATCCATTGTGAAATTCAACCACAGACTGATGTGACGGATATTACAGAAAAGGAACCAAAAGATGACATAAAACCAGAACCCGTCGTTGAAAGCAAGATCGAATCGACTGAATCTGAAACTGTATTGAGGGTAGTAGAAGAATTTGTGGAAAAATCGATCCTTGGTGAAATCCGACCACAGTCCGATGTAACAGAGATTATAGAAAGAGAACCAAAAGATGACATAAAACCAGAACCCGTCGTTGAAAGCAAGGTCAAATTAACTGAATCTGAAACTGTATTGAAAGTTGTAGAAGAGATTGTGGAAAAATCGATCCTTGGTGAAATCCGACCACAGTGTAACGGATATTGCAGACCGAAAGATGAAATAAAACCAGAACCCGTCATTGAAAGCAAGGTGAAATCGACTAAATCTGAATCTGTTGTTGAAGCCGAAACCGTATTGACGGTAGAACAGGACATCCTGGATGAGAACCGACAGCGGCCAGATTTAACAGAAATCACAGTTGAAAATAGAGAATTGAAATCAGAATATGGTGCAAAATGGACAGTTGATGAGAGCCGATTAGCGGCCCGCCCTAAAGGTATCACCAGAGTGGAACGCAGAAAAGAAAAGAAGATAAAATCGAAATCGACTAAACGGGAAGTGTTGGAATCGCCGGATCGAAGCGGTCCGACCGGCGCTGCCGACAGTGCCGCCGTCGCGTCGAGGGGTTCTTACGCCGATGTGCTGAAGACGTCGAAAAAGCCGAACCGGTGGACAGGATGACTACAGAAGACAACGTCGTCGTGGGGACGACGGACCGGCGGATAACTGTGTCCGAGGGAGGGGACGATTTTCCGCCAGAGTCCCGAGTCTCTGTGGATGACCGAGAGGGCGGAATGGGAACCGAAACCGGTGTCGAACGGGCCGCCGGTGGAAGCGATGAAGAGGTAATAAAACGAACGCCCGAGAACAACAACTACTGAAAGCGGACGTCGAGGACGTCTCGGAATTGGACGGCGGCGTTCCGGAGCCGTCTGGAAAAGAAAAACTTACCATAGCGGCTCTAATCCGATGCATGAAACAGGACACGTTCGTCCTGTCGAAAGTCGAATTGAGGCGGGCCGAAAGGAGGCTGGCGGCGACGGTTAAAACGGCCGAAGAAGAGAGGACGCGTTCGGCCGTCGACCGGCGCCCTACCGACGAGGTCGTCCTGTTCGCCAACATTAAACTGAACACTTTCGCCGTCTCCAACAGGAGATATAAAGAGGCCGAAAAATGTTTTTCGACCTGTCTAACGCCCCAAGACGGGAATCAGTAGTGGAAATGACGACGGACGAAACGGGTGGGCGTCCGAGATCGGACGCTTCGATTGATTCGTTCCGACTGTTCGAAATCGATTATCGGCCGGCCGAGAGAGCGTTGACCGTTCTGCCGGGACCGAGAATATAATAATTGGCGAGGAGAGGAGTAGCGGGAGGATGGAGTCGGACCGTTCCCGTCCAGAAGACACGGAGGAGGGCCGTAGGACGTTGAAGGCCGCTACACCGGACACCGAACGTATTTGGGCCCATTCCTCTGTTCCAACGTCACCGATGAGATAATGCGAGTATCCCGGGGCGGAGAACAAGAGGAGGCGGATGACGACGACGACGACGGACGTCGGTACTGATGACAGGACGGTGAACGGGGACAGACTGATTGTGGGCAATATGAGATTGGACAGTTTCTGGTTGGGAAAATTGAGATATTCGGAGGCGGAGAAGAGGGCCGCCCGCCGGTGGGCGGCCGCCGGGTCTGGTTGTAGGTCGGGCGGGGAAAATTGTCTGATCCGCAATATGAAATTGGAATGGGGTTTCCGTCCGGCGGGCGGCGTATATTATAATACCGGTAGATATCGGCGGGCGGAAAAGATTTGGTACGAAAACCGGCCGGTTGGGGTTCACCGACCTGTTCTCCTCTGAATTTACCGAACCCGAATACAACTGGACGATATCCGGGAGTGAGCCCGGATCTGAGCAGTGTTCTTCTTCGGACCGGACCGCCAGAAGACGTCGCCACACCACCGTTCAGGTTCGATATTGAAAAGCTCGTGGTTTGATTTATATCTGTTATTATTTTTCCTCTTAATATATTTTTCTTTATAAATCCGCTTACCGACAAGAAAGGAATGATGTTTGTGTTTGTGAAAAAATTTTCGCTCTGCCCGCTTATTCTGTATTATCAGTTTCTTTTTCTCTAATCGAAACGGCATTTGGCACTTTGTTTGGACGACGATACCGTTAACATTCCCGGTTATGCTTATATTTTTGGCGTTTTCGATTTTTATTTTCCAAATATAACGCGTTACTAATTGAGGAATGCTTTACCTAAAACTGGATTCTCTTAACCGGCCAGGCGCTTGATTTTTCTGCATGTCGTTTGTTAAATACTCTGATTGTGTTGTGTTAGTTGCGATGCAAATGTTAATAGAGGTGTCTGAAGAAGAGAAATGGAATTGTGGTTTGTGTCGTTCCGAGCATGTTTATTATTATAGGGGTGTAGTGGGTTTTGTTTTAACGTCAATCGTTTTGCACTTGTATTAACATTCGTTTGTTCGCCATTAATTTGTTTATTTAAGCACAATTACTCGTTGTTTTATTTCGATTTTAATTTCCGAAACCAACCAAAGAAGTACTCGTAGGGCAATTTTCTGTACAATCCTGTTGATAATACGCCCGTGTTTGATTTATGCAGGAATTGTAGAATCCGATTTAAGCGAAAAGCCGGAAGATTCGTTGCGATCTGCCCACAGTTTTACAGTTCGAGTAAGTACAAAAAAAAAAAATTGCGTATTGGAGTAGGCGAATGGCGATAGCCGTTATTATATCGTGTTTTTCTTATTCGTAGGAGGAGGCTCAATCGGCGCCGTCGTCCGAAGGAGGAGCCGAGAAGAGGGACGCGGAGGAACGACCAGCGGAAGAAGAGGAAATACGGGCGGAAACCGTGGAAATATCGGAAGGGAGTGTAGAGACGATTGATAGGCCGACGGAAGAAGAAGCCCCGAAGGAGGCGGCCCAAGAAGAACGGGAGAAGAGGACCGAGGCCGGCCAAACCTCAACGGAGACGGTCTCCTCCTCGGCTGAGGACCTCCTCCTCCAACTGACCGGAGAGCTGGAGGTCCCGTCCGAAGAGGACCTGGCCCTCTCCGCCCGCATAGACATCGTCCGGGTTAAGGAGGCCGCCGACGACCACGACGACGGCTGGGTACAGCCACCGTCCACAACCACCACCACCACTCACGTCCAGAGCGGAGAGACGACGGTCATCGACGAACCGGAACAGTACGCCCTCTCCCTTACCAGCGAGACCGAACCCGAAGGTCGGGTGCACAGAATAGTGACGCGGAAGAAGAGAATCGTGAAGAAGATAATCATCGTGGACGGGAAGAAAATCGTCAACGAAGTTACGGAAGACCCGGAGGAGGTGGAGATTACAGAAGTGGACGAAGAGGAGCCGGGTAGGGCGGTACACAGAGAGAAAACGGCGAGGTTGAAGAAAGAGCCGCAAGTGGAGGAGAGTTGGGAACCGGCAATTGGACGAGAGGATATCCAGGCGTCGGACGGACGGCCGGAGGAGATAGGGCCGCCCTCTAGGCAAGTTTACGAAATGACGGGCTACGACTCCGGCCACAGCTCCGCGGGCTTCAACGTGACCGCTGTACAGTCGAGCACCCTGAGGTCGGTGCGCAGAGTGAGGACGGTGGTGAGGAAGGTGGTCCTGGTGGACGGAAAGGAGGTGGTCACCGAAGAGGTGTGCGAAGAGCCGGAGGAAGTGGAAGTGGTCCAGTCGGAGCCGTCCGTGTCCATCGTCTTCGCCAGCGGAGGACTGCCGCCCTCGCCAGCCCGCGTCATCAGAAAAGTCACTTTGGCCGACGGCAAAGAGTTCGTCACCGAAGAAGTGATCGAAGGACTGGCGGCGGACAGCCAGCGGACAGTGCCCGAACAGGCCTCTCTAACCGAGAGACTGGCGAAGGACCGCCGCCCCGGTAGGCGCCGTTCGCCTTCCCTACTTGGACAAAATCGTCCAGTTCCCTCCGTCACCGAACCCGAACCACAACTCAGTTTCTCCCTCGCCGAAGAGGAGGATCGCGAGACGACAACACCGGCAAATGAAGTGTCCCCACCGGCAGATGTACTGGAGATAATTGACCTGGACGAATTGAAACCAATTCCAGTCGAAGAAACGAAAGAAATTCCTATCGAAGAACCGACGATTGGGGACACAGAAGAAATTACCGTCGGAGGGACGGAAGCGGTTATTCCCGTAGTGGAAACGGAAGAGATCCCGCCGCTAGAACCGACAGCAATTCCGACAGAATTACAGACAGAAATACCGGTCGAAGAAACGAAACTGAAGGATATTCCCGTAGAGGAAACAGAAGAAATTCTTGTGGAAGAAGAACCGGCGGTAATTCCGGTCGAAGAATCGACAGTAATTCCTGTACGGCGAGAAACGAAAGAGATTGACGCCGGAGAGAGAAATGAAATTCTATCGAAGAACCGACAGGACCGATACCGGTCGAAGAAGCAAAACGTGATCTCGTCCTGAGGAGGCAAAGAAACTCTTGTCGAAGAAGAACAACAAGAGGTAATTCTGTGGAAGAAACGAAAGAGATTCCTGTCCTAAGAACGACAGAGATAACTATCGAAGAAACAGCCGGTGTAACGACAAAATCCGAAAAGTGGATGAGGGCGACGAAGTGCGGGACAGTGGAGATGGAGTCGAAGTGGTGGATGCGACTCCGGTGTCCCCATCGCCATTGGAACGGGAAACCTCTTCTCGCCTAGAAACGGAGGAGAGGGCGGCCGTAACGCCGGTGGCAAAGTCGGAAGAGGACGCCGGCCCGCCAGAGGACGAACAGCGTCCTCCGGTCGAGGAATCGATCGAAGAAGAAGAAACCGCCCTACAGGCACAAAGTTGGCCAGTCGGTGACGTCGAATCGGAGGGCCCTGAAACGACCGGGGAAAACCTTCTGAGGGATAAAGGGTACAGTTTCCTTCAGTCGAAGGCGGCGATATACAATCCCCGGACACGGGCTCTGTAGAGGAAACGGCCCGGCCGCAACAAGTGACGCCGACGGCCGGAGCGACGGAAATTCCAAGTTCCCAGTCGGAGGAAAGTGAAATGGCTGAGGAAAGTGGAAAACCCGCGTCCGACAGCAGTTTGAGCGATACCGCTGAGCGAAGAGGAGGAAGAGGCGGGGCGGCCGAAGAGAAGACGGACGTCGTCGTCGAGGACGGCCGCCGTCCCAAGCGGAGGCCCCGGCAAAAACCAGACTCAGAAAACCGAGAGCGAAGAGAAGAAAACTGTCGAACCGCTGTCCTCTCGCTTAAAATGGCCGACACGCGAGTTGCCGACGAATTTGAAATTTCTTCCGAGATTAGAGATGTAACCGCCGATCCCGGAATGCCGGAAGAGGGAGACGCTGCGAAAGTCGAGCGAGGAGACGAAACGGAATCGAAAGACGACGACGGTACGCGGGACGATCGCGGAATTCCGGAAGAAGAAAGCCCTATAATCGCGGTTGGGGAAAAGAAAGAAGAGTAAATCCGAGAGGAGAAAGTGTACGTGAAAAGCGAGCCTTCTTTAGAAAGCAGGACCACCAGTGTGGAGAGCAGGGAAGAGGAGAGCGATCGACTGCCCGATAACGGCAACGTGGTGACGGTCAGGACGAGGGTGGTCTCTGTCGGACAATACGGAGACGAAAACGACGGTCAAATACACGAACCAGGCGGAGAGCGCCTCGGCGGGAGGACTACTGAAGGTGAGAGTCGACCTCAGCCAGGAGGACCAGGTAAAGGTAGCCGTCACAGCGAGCCAGGCCGCCGAGAGGGACGAGCCGCAGAGGACAACCGACAGGGACAACAAAGCGACCGCCGGCAAGAAGAAGAAAAGCAAGAGGGGCAAAAATGGAAGGAGGACGAACCGAGTACGGAGGGTGGAGGGGCCTGGAGGAGGAGAGACGCGCCAGGGCAAACTGCCCAGGCATAAACTCAGCCGACCTCCGGTAGAGCCGACGAGGAAGAGGCAGTGGCGGCCGCTGTTGTAGGCCAACACCTAGAGAGCACCCGGCCGGTACCCGTCCCTAAAGACGGCGTACCTGACCCCCGGAAACGTCCGACGTAAGTATACCCGAAATCGAACGCACCGAAACTACTCCGGCCGCCCGAGGGGCCCGCCAGAGAAGGAGAAATCGTCGACCGGTAAAAAGAAGAAGAGCAAGAAGGAAAGACCGAGAAACCGGCGGCGGACGAGAAAGCGCGGTCGGATACTGGAGTGGCCGTCGAAAGGGTAAACGGTAGGGCGAAGAACCGGCAGCGGTGACCGCCACCGCAGTCGCAGTTACCGCGATCGCGGAGTCCGACCCGGAGGTCCGCGGAGACGAAGAAACCGTCCTGAACCGGCCTCGGCCGATGTGGAGCCGCGAGGGAGGAAGGCGACGAGAGTGGCGAAGAGGTGGCGACGACGAGGGGTGCCCTGGTTAGGGCTGACATCGAGCGTAGGGCGAAGGCGACGGCCACCACACCGCCCTCCTACAGGACGATCATAGCCGCCCTGGACCCCGACCGCCAGCACGCCCTACTCGCCGCCAACCTCCAGAAGCTCAACAGCGAACACCTCCGGCCGGCAGAGAAGCGGGCCGTCGCGATAACCACCGTCACCTACATCTCCGAATACCTAGAGACCATCACTTATATCGTCATCGACATTAAGGTAAGTCCTGTTAATACTGTTATATTTATATATATATTTTTCTTTTCTCCCGTACCGTTTCTTATATCGGTTTGTTGGGTTCAGAACTCGTCGGAGGGTGTGTCGGCCGAGGAGAAAATGTCCCGGATGAGGGAGGTGAAGGAGGAGTTGGCCGGAGTCCGGGAGGGAATCGTCGGTTTGGCCTCCAGCCAAAGGTGCGATTCGAGATGGTGGAAGCTCTGGAGAGCCAGGCCGAAATGGTATCCCAGCTGGTGACCAGCTCCAAGGAGGAGATGGACCGGGAGCGCGACTACAGGGAAGAGTGCTTCAACAGGCTCAACAATATCAGCGTCCTTATACAACAACTCGGCCAAGATCTACAACTGCTCGAGAAGAATCACGACATCGCTGCCGAGGTTACCATTTATTACTCGTACTGTAATAATAATAATAATTTTATGTAGTATATGAAACGGGTTAGGAGGAACTAATTTCTGATTTCGGATCCAGGAAAAGTTGACGGAGTTGGACAGACTGGAAGACACGAACAGGGAATACAAGAAGGAGATGATGTCGCTGGCGAAGGCGGAGGTGAAGGGCTGGCCGCCCGAAGAGGCTGAGACCGCCATCGAGGCCGCCGACGCCAACCACAACTGTATACTGGGACAGAGGGACCAACTCCTCCAGAGGATAGCCCTCGCCCACGAGTACAGGGACACCCTCGGAGAACTCGAACAAGTGACCACTCTCGCCGAAATCATTGTCGAGAGCCCCATCGTAGTCTCCCACCTGCAGCACCTGCAGGTAGTACCGCACACAGATATAGACACCCTAGGCCCTATACTTATATATATATAAGGAAAACACTCGCAAGTCGAGCGGAATGAAAAGTACTGATTTTGCGTTTACCAGGAGGAGATGCAGAAGCACAGAAAGTTTTCGTCAACCTGACCCACTGCCAGTCGCTGCTGGAGTCGCTGGAGGCCCACCTCGACGAGGACACGAGGGAGACGCACGCCGACCTGCACAGGGACCTCTACACGAGGGCGTCGGCCATCCTGAGAAGGCGGCCGAGAGGGCCGAGGGATGGCGCTGGCCGCCTCCAGGTGGACCCTGTTGGAACAGGGCCTGGACCAGGAGAAGAGGTGGCTGATGGTCGCCAGCAGGAGGCTGCCCCACCTATCGGGAGTCACCTCCGCCGACTACCAACAGTACATCTCCCTGTACCAGGTAGGCACTTGGGGCGATTATGTCGAAAAAGAAAAATTATTTTCTCTCTCCCCGCCTAATACGGTTATTTTCGGTCGGCAGGCTATGTGCGCCGACATAAGCCTGCACTACGGCAGAATCTGCCAGTTCCTGGTTGTTGCTGACGGTCTGCGGTCGATGCTGACCTGCGACTCTCTGAGCGACGATTGCGCCGATATACAGGAGACGATCCTCGAACTGCAGAACGGCGCCAACAGGGACCTGCTGCGGTTGCTCAAATTCCGCGACGTCTGGCGCCGCTGCGAGACGCTCACCGACAACCTCGAGGCCTGGATCACCGACACAGAGAAGAACAACCTGCTCGGAGAGGGAGCCCCCCAACCCGCGCAAATTTGGGTGGGTCACGGACCTCCTGGTCGCAGAAAATATCGAATAGCGGCAGGTTCTTTCGGATAACGGGGAATTTTTTGTTGTAACGGTCCGTTTTCGCGTTTTCAGGAGATCAAGGCCCAGTACGAGGTGTACAAGCGGGTGAACGCCGAGGCGACGAACGAGTTCGAATCGGCGATGCGGACACTGTCCATCGCCGACGAGACCCTGCAGCGGCAGTACAGGAGCCAGAGGGCGGACAGGTGGAAGAGGGTGGAGGCCGGCGTGGAGGCGGCCGCCGCACGAGTACAGGCGATGGTCTCGGCCAGCACCGGTTCGGCCGGCCAAAAGCTGGACCCCTTAGTCGAAAAACAGATGGCCAACATGAGGGCGCTGCTGGACGACACCCACTCGACGATCAAGACCAGGGAGGATCTGCGCTACTACATCGAGAGGCTGCAGGTAACTATGGCGATACACGATTGGCGGCGCTTAAATATCCGATAGGCCCGGTAAATAATGCGTGGTTTACGTTCGCAGGTGTTGAAAGAGGGCGTGTCCGGCGTACTGGAGGACTTGGGCAGGCTGCTGGGGAGGGAGTGTTGAGGGGAAGGAGGGTGAGAGGGCCGCCGGCTGGAGTGTGAGGCGAGGCGGCTGGAGGCGGTGGTGAAGGAGGAGGCGGAGGGGCGTCCGCCCTGGGGACAAGCTGGACGGCCTGCTGGAGGGCCTCGGCAGGCTTGGACAGGGACCAGGCGAGGGCGGCCGGCGTCCTAGACCAGTGCGAGCGCTGCCTCGACGGCTCGTCGGAGGACGTCCACCAGGCGCTCCACAACTGCCGGGTAACTGGAGCCGCCCCTTAGTAGTAGAGACACGCTACCTACCCGTCCCGGCGGCGAGCTTATTTATCGGCCGTGTTACAGGGCGTGTGCGACACCCTCGGCGAGGCGTGGAGCGGGCTGATGTCGCTGAAGCAGGTGGCCCACGGCCTGCCGGCGAGGGGCCTCCGAGTGGCCGTGGCGCCCGTCCAAGTGGAGCGGGAGACGCTGCGCCTGCAGAGCGGCCACAAGGGCCTGGAGGCGAGGGCCGAGGCCCTCCACTCGAGGCTGGCCGAGAGGGCCCGCCTCTGGACCGACTACACGGGCCGTCTCGAGTCGGTCAGGGCCTCGGCCCGCGAGGCCGACTTCATGATGCAGCTCCTCAAACTGCAGGGCAGCGTCGACTACCACAGGCTGGTCAAGGCGACCGAGAGGCTCGAGGTAAATATACCCATTTACCTTTACCTTTACCACAATTACCCCCCCCCCACCCATCCCCCAACCCTTCCGTTCCTCTCTCCATTATTCGTTATCGTTCCGTATTTAGATTGCATCCAAGACAGGGGAATAATTAATTATTTAATTAAACGGATTTAGCCAGATTTTCGGCCCATCGCTCAACTCTGGACGTTTTCGAGAGTAAATGGGCGTGCCCTTCCTCTTCTTCCGGCCCCATTCCCGATTTCCCAATTTTACATTCTCGAGGAAAATTGTGTTTTAATAATGTCGGACTAACTGTGGGGTAAAGTTGGAGGAGAGAGAGAGGAGGGAGGAGAGAGAGAACGGACTAATGTCAGTTTTGTTGTGCCCGTTGTGGTGTAACTGCCGGTTGGTGAAGGAAGGGGAGAACACGCGAACTGTTGTTGTTGGTGTTGTTGTTGGAGGGCGCGGTGGTGAAGTTTTTAATTAGGCCCTAGAGAGTCAGTCAAGTCGGTAGTGGTGGGGTGGGCGGTGGCTGAAATAGGGCCGATTTCGCCCCACATATTCGGGTCAAAAAGGGTCCCAACCGAGTTATGCACTTGCCCCCCTGAAAGGAGAAGTGAAAAATCGAATATTTTTAAAATTTCAAAAAGGTGCCCGATTTCGCCAATATTCGGTCCAGAAGTGTATAAAGTGAGTTACACTTGCCCCTTAAAAAGAGTACAGAAAAATCGAAAATTTTTGAAATTTCAAAAAGGTGCCCGATTTAGCCAATATTCGGTCCACAAGTGTACAAAAGTGAGTTACACTTGCCCCTGAATGGAGAAGTGAAAATCGAAAATTTTAAAATTTCAAAAAGGTGCCCGATTTCGCCAATATTCGGTCCACAAGTGGTTAAAAGTGAGTTACACTTGCCCCTGAAGGAGAAGTGAAAATCGAAAATTTTCGATTTTTCAAAATGAGTTTTGCATATTCCCACCACAAGTGTACAAAAGTGAGTTACACTTGCCCCTGGAGAGCTGAAAATCTGAAAATTTTCGATTTTTCAATAAATTTGCAAAAAAATCGTCAGAATTTGCCCATATTCCCACCACAAGTGTACAAAAGTGAGTTACACTTGCCCCTAAAAGGAGAGCTGAAAAATCGAAAATTTTCGATTTTTCAAAAATGTCGTCAGAATTTGCCCATATTCCCACCACAAGTGTACAAAAGTGAGTTACACTTGCCCCTAAAAGGAGAGCTGAAAATCGAAAATTTTCGATTTTTCAAAAAGTCGTCAGAATTTGCCCATATTCCCACCACAAGTGTACAAAAGTGAGTTACACTTGCCCCTAAAGGAGAGCTAAAAATCGAAAATTTTCGATTTTTCAAAAAGTCGTCAGAATTTGCCCATATTCCCACCACAAGTGTACAAAAGTGAGTTACACTTGCCCCTAAAGGAGAGCTAAAAATCGAAAATTTTCGATTTTTCAAAAAGTCGTCAGAATTTGCCCATATTCCCACCACAAGTGTACAAAAGTGAGTTACACTTGCCCCTAAAAGGAGAGCTAAAAATCGAAAATTTTCGATTTTTCAAAAAATGTCGTCAGAATTTGCCCATATTCCCACCACAAGTGTACAAAAGTGAGTTACACTTGCCCCTAAAGGAGAGCTGAAAATCGAAAATTTTCGATTTTTCAAAAAGTCGTCAGAATTTGCCCATATTCCCACCACAAGTGTACAAAAGTGAGTTACACTTGCCCCTAAAGGAGAGCTAAAAATCGAAAATTTTCGATTTTTCAAAAAGTCGTCAGAATTTGCCCATATTCCCACCACAAGTGTACAAAAGTGAGTTACACTTGCCCCTAAAGGAGAGCTAAAAATCGAAAATTTTCGATTTTTCAAAAAGTCGTCAGAATTTGCCCATATTCCCACCACAAGTGTACAAAAGTGAGTTACACTTGCCCCTAAAAGGAGAGCTAAAAAATCGAAAATTTTCGATTTTTCAAAAATGTCGTCAGAATTTGCCCATATTCCCACCACAAGTGTACAAAAGTGAGTTACACTTGCCCCTAAAGGAGAGCTAAAAATCGAAAATTTTCGATTTTTCAAAAAGTCGTCAGAATTTGCCCATATTCCCACCACAAGTGTACAAAAGTGAGTTACACTTGCCCCTAAAGGAGAGCTAAAAATCGAAAATTTTCGATTTTTCAAAAATGTCGTCAGAATTTGCCCATATTCCCACCACAAGTGTACAAAAGTGAGTTACACTTCCTGCCCCCTAAAGAGAGGAGCTAGAAAATCGAAAATTTTCGATTTTTCAAAAAAGTCGTCAGAATTTGCCCATATTCCCACCACAAGTGTACAAAAGTGAGTTACACTTCCTGCCCCCTAAAGAGAGGAGCTAGAAAATCGAAAATTTTCGATTTTTCAAAAAAGTCGTCAGAATTTGCCCATATTCCCACCACAAGTGTACAAAAGTGAGTTACACTTGCCCCTAAAAGGAGAGCTAAAAAATCGAAAATTTTCGATTTTTCAAAAAGTCGTCAGAATTTGCCCATATTCCCACCACAAGTGTACAAAAGTGAGTTACACTTGCCCCTAAAGGAGAGCTAAAAATCGAAAATTTTCGATTTTTCAAAAAGTCGTCAGAATTTGCCCATATTCCCACCACAAGTGTACAAAAGTGAGTTACACTTGCCCCTAAAGGAGAGCTAAAAATCGAAAATTTTCGATTTTTCAAAAAGTCGTCAGAATTTGCCCATATTCCCACCACAAGTGTACAAAAGTGAGTTACACTTGCCCTAAAGGAGAGCTAAAAATCGAAAATTTTCGATTTTTCAAAAAAGTCGTCAGAATTTGCCCATATTCCCACCACAAGTGTACAAAAGTGAGTTACACTTGCCCCTAAAAGGAGAGCTAAAAAATCGAAAATTTTCGATTTTTCAAAAATGTCGTCAGAATTTGCCCATATTCCCACCACAAGTGTACAAAAGTGAGTTACACTTGCCCCTAAAGGAGAGCTAAAGAAAATCACTTGCCCCTAAAGAGAGCTGAAAATCGAAAATTTTCGATTTTTCAAAAAGTCGTCAGAATTTGCCCATATTCCCACCACAAGTGTACAAAAGTGAGTTACACTTGCCCCTAAAAGGAGAGCTAGAAAATCGAAAATTTTCGATTTTTCAAAAAAGTCGTCAGAATTTGCCCATATTCCCACCACAAGTGTACAAAAGTGAGTTACACTTGCCCCTAAAAGGAGAGCTAAAAAATCGAAAATTTTCGATTTTTCAAAAATGTCGTCAGAATTTGCCCATATTCCCACCACAAGTGTACAAAAGTGAGTTACACTTGCCCCTAAAAGGAGAGCTAGAAAATCGAAAATTTTCGATTTTTCAAAAAGTCGTCAGAATTTGCCCATATTCCCACCACAAGTGTACAAAAGTGAGTTACACTTGCCCCTAAAAGGAGAAGTGAAAAATTTTAAATATTTGAAATTTCAAAAAAGTCGCCTGATTTAGCCAATATTCGGTCCAGAAGTGTACAAAAGTGAGTTACACTTGCCCCCAAAAAGGAGAGTTGAAAAATTGAAAATTTTTTCACCTCGATCTCGGTGACCGTCTCGCCGATATTGAGAACAAAAAAAAATAAACGGTACCAGTTGTAGTGTACCTGTCGCCGCGCGCGCTGTACCATCCCGTTCAGTATTTACGTCCGTCCTTTCCTGGTGGGGAGTAGTTGTGCCGTCGGTGGTGGGAGTGGGTAGGGAGGGGTGGGATCTCTGTCCGCCAGTGTTATCAATCAGTTGTCGGCCGAACGTTCTACTTGTACTTGTACTTGTACTTGTTGTACTTGTTGTACCTGTGTCCTGTGTCCTGTTGCCGGCCGTCCTATCTACAATATTGTTGTCGCGCTACTGACGACGGCGTGTAGACAATGCCGACAATACCGCGGTAAGATTCTTCCAGAATATATACCGTTTTCGGTCCATTTATGTACGCCGACGGGATAGATTGAACTAATTGAGTAATTTTATCCGAACGCCGGTACCGAATTCTCCACCAGTGGACGGATTTTCGATCGTTTGTTTGTCTCGAAAAGACAATTTTCGTAACGAAAACCTAATTTCGGCGGGGGTCGATAGTTTCAAATTGAGTTGGGGGTGGCGAACATATTGTTTTCCATCCCTCTTTTATGGAAATTGGCCGACCGATTGTTCGTTACTTTATCTATTTTGTATTTTGTACATCGTTTCTATTATTATCGCCGCCGACTTTGGCACAATTCCAGGATGACGTAAAGTACACCGGATTTGATAGGGGCAGGGGGTGGGGGTGCAGAACCTATTGTATTGTGACCGGAGCCAAACGGTGCCAACTAGGTGCTACCTGGCTGTACAATTTGAACAGGTGGTTAAAAAAAATTTTTGTTTACGCCGCCAAACGCAATTGTCCCAGTTGACTAGTAGTTGGAGTAGGTCGCCGAATTCCGCAATCGCGGCGCGGCGACGAAATTTATTTAAAATTCTGAACAACCGGGGGTCCGCGCCCCTATAGATTCGTGGACAATAAACTCGGAGTAAAATCGAATGTATTTAACGTCGAGTTGTATGTAGAGATAAGAAGATACGTTGTGGCGGCGATAAGGTAAAGCCGAAGTTCCGTTATCGGGGGTCAATAAACGATCGGATAAGGCGCCCCCCCGCCATCGTTCACAATACGAATCTATAGGAATCTATGTATAAAACTGGGGGCCGAAAGTTGGGGCGAGAGGCGTTTCGATCGGCCCAAATTCCGAACTAATGGGGGGTCGTGGGGCGACAATCTAATCTATCGTGACCGGGGTGGGGGAACAAAATACAGGATATTTGCGATAAAGAGATAAGTAGAGTAAGGGACTGAAAGGTAGTACTGGCGGTGCCCTTGCCCTTTGCACGGGGCACAGTAAAATTCGTTGAGGATGGACAAATCGGGTACGGGCCCCCTGATTAGTTTGTCGGGATACTGTCGGGATAGTTGGATCGGGATCGGGAATTTGAGAGTCTAATACTCTGCCAGTGGAGAATGTTGCGTAGGTTAACGGTTAGTTAGTCTTCCCCCACCTCTTCCTATTTGTGGTGATAACATTGTTTACGGAGGGGGGGACGGCGTTTCTCTACGATTATGTCACGCTTTTAAAATAAGTCCCAGAGTTCTCTCTCTCTCTCTCTCTCTCTCTCTCTCTCTCTACTTAGTTGCCGATATATATATATATATATATATATATATATATATATATATATATATATATATATATATACAGAGGGTGGTCCAAAAAATGTATCCACCGTTTAACAGTCGATAACTTGCAAACTAATCTGATTTTTGTTGAAAGTGTAGCTTAAAGTCCAACTTGAAGATATATCATAGCTGTAGGTGTTCACACCGTTATTAACATCTTACTTAGTTGCCGATCCAATATATATATACAGAGGGTGGTCCAAAAATGTATCCACCGTTTAACAGTCGATAACTTGCAAACTACTCGACAGAATTGTATCTGATTTTTGGTGAAAGTGTAGCTTAAAGTCCAACTTGAAGATATATCATAGCTGTAGGTGTTCCAAAATTGTCACCGTTATTAACATCTTACTTAGTTGCCGACCCAATATATATATATACAGAGGGTGGTCCAAAAAAATGTATCCACCGTTTAACAGTCGATAACTTGCAAACTACTCGACAGAATTGTATCTGATTTTTGGTGAAAGTGTAGCTTAAAGTCCAACTTGAAGATATATCATAGCTGTAGGTGTTCCAAAATTGTCACCGTTATTAACATCTTACTTAGTTGCCGACCCAATATATATATACAGAGGGTGGTCCAAAAATGTATCCACCGTTTAACAGTCGATAACTTGCAAACTACTCGACAGAGTTGTATCTGATTTTGGTGAAAGTGTAGCTTAAAGTCCAACTTGAAGATGTGTATAGCTGTAGGTGTTCCAAAATTGTCACCGTTATTAACATACGCACACAGAGACAGAAACGATGCCGGCCAACTGCACCACCGACTACTAACTGACTGCACAACGTGTTCAGTCGGATATTTGCACATCCGACTGTCGGATGAGATTCTCCAAGTTCATCCAATGTGCGTGGGGCTTTTGGCGTCGATAAACGACGTCCATTAGTGTAAAAGTCCAGAAGAGTTTGAAGTCTGTTGAATACGCGTGGTGGATACTCCTCAACACCACCAACTATCCATCTTCCTGGTAGATTTTCGTCGAGATATAAGCCCCCATAATACAACGGTTGTATTATGGCGCTATTGCATCAACTACAACACTATAACAGTACCAAAAATGAGAGACAACTCGGTCAATTAGTTTGCGAGTTATGGACTTTAAACGGTGGATACATTTTTTGGACCACCCTAATTAAAGTCAAAATGTTGATTACTTTTGGTTGCCCCGAATACAGTTTTCCCACCCGTTATTTTGTAGGCGTGCTTAGAAAGTTTCGCTCTTTTTACATTACGCTTGAAATCGCTACAATATATATAAATATATTCGGCGAAACGTCAGATGTGACTACAGAGTTGTCATACTGCCGAGATTGGACTCAAAATTGGAACCGTAAAACGGTTCTAAAAATGATGTCTCTAATTACCGACATTCTGGCCCCTTTTACATTTCGCGCTACCTCCTACATCCCCCACCTGTCTATAAATAAAATTTAGAAAATTAGGTAAAACGCGAGTTGTGCAACGGTCGCTGTAATTTCTGTTCCAGAGTCCCACTAAATTGTGGGGGGCGGTGCTTGTTGTCGGTTTCGGGCCTCGAGTTGTAAAGTTGGTATTCCAATTGTAAGTTGGGGGTGGTTGGGGGGGGTTGGGGGTTGAAGTTGTCTCACGATATTCGTGTCCCGCCCGACACTTGGTACCGGGTGCTTGTTGAACAAGTTAACGAAATTGCACACAAATCTAGGTCAAGTCCCCGAACACATTTCAAATTTTCCTAATTTCCTTCGTGACGCAAAAATATCCACTCGGGTAATATATATATATATATATATATATATATATATATATCGCGAGTCTGGCCGATGAGAAAATATAGTCTCGAAACAGAGATATATGGAGAAAAAATGTATCCACCGTTTAACAGTCGATAACTTGCAAACTACTCGACAGAGTTGTATCTGATTTTGTTGAAAGTGTAGCTTAAAGTCCAACTTGAAGATATATCATGACACTGTAGGTGTTCCAAATTTTGTCACCGTTATTAACATCTTGGTTATTCAACGTCTTGGTCAAGTCCATAACTTGACGGGATTGTCTCTCATTTTCGTTAGTGTTATCGCCAACCATACAAGAGTTGTATTGTATGGGGCTTATATCGACGAAAATCTATCGTAAAAGATGGATAGAGGCCGTTCACCCCCCCCCCGGACTTAACTCCTCCGCTGGACTTTTATACAGTCGGATGTGCAAATATCCGACTGGACGCGTTGTGCAGTCAGTCTGTCTGTGTACGGTGACAATTTCGAACAACTGCAGTGTGATGATATCTCTTCAAGTTGGACTTTAAGCTACACTTTCAACGAAAATCAGATACAATCCGTGTCGATTAGTTTGCAAGTTATCGACTGTTAAACGGTGGATACATTTTTGGACCACCCTCTGTATATATATATATCGGGTCGGCAACTAAGTAAGATGTTAATAACGGTGACAAAATTTGGAACGCCTACAGCTATGATATATCTTCAAGTTGGACTTTAAGCTACACTTTCACCGAAAATCAGATACAATTCTGTCGATTAGTTTGCAAGTTATCGACTGTTAAACGGTGGATACATTTTTGGACCACCCTCCGTAATGTCGGTCCGGTTGCCATCCTCTTCGGATGGACTCTTTCTCTCTCTCTCTCTCTCTCTCTCTCTCTCTCTCTCTCTCTCTCTCTCTCTCTCTCTCTCTCTCTCTCTCTCTCTCTCTCTCTCTCTCTCTCTCTCTCGTCTCTCTCTCTCTCTCTCTCTCTCTCTCTCTCAGTTCTCCAGATCTCATCTCCGTCCCTTTCTACTATATACAACTCGTGTAGCCCTATTGTTGTACACGTCAAATGGCCGTCTTTGGGGGCGCGCAGGGTGTCTGCGAGAGTCTGGCGGCGAGGGAAGGTGGCGTGGACGAGTTGAGGCGCAGCGCCGGCCGGCTGAAGGAGAGTTGCCGTTCGAGGAAGGGCGTCGTCGAGAGGCTGGAGCGAGAGGTTGACGAGGCGGTCGAAGATTGGCGCCAGATCTCCGAAGAGGTGGCCGGCCTCTGTTCCAGCTACAGGAGGGCGGCCCAACTCTGGCACCGCTACAGGACCGCCAGTTCGGAGATCGCACGCTGGATCGACCACAACTGCCGTACAGACCACTGCCCACCGCCAAAGGTTATAACAGCCAACTACATTACCACTAATCTAGTTTCAGCCCTAACAAGAGTTGCGTATACCTCGGCGTCCTCTCCAGGTATCCGGCATATCCCGTTTATCCGAGGCCGGGTCGTAAAATTCGGCTCCGGGCTAGGGGCGCCTATAGCCGGAGGGAGGCCCGGTAACGTCGTACAATATTCTGTACCAATTTGCAGCGAAAGACCGAAAACGGTCCCATCCGTCGGACAATGGGGGTTGTTAAACCGACGTTGAAAAAATATCCTCCAACATCTCATTGGAAAATTGTCAATTCTTCAACTTTTATAGGGCCATATATATATATATATATATATATATATATATATATATATATATATATATATATATATATATATAGCGTCATGGTGGGGGGTAATTGTGGAACAATTTTCCTGGATCAACCCCTCAGATATTACAGTGAAAATATTCCAGCCCCAACGTCATATTATATAATATAGTGACTGGGGGTTGGGGGGAGGAAGCAGTTGGGTACAGCCTTTATAGGACTTTAAATTGGCACTCCTGCGCACTCCGATCCTTATAAATATTTGCGATAGGATGTTGGACGAAAATGTCTTCCGTCGATGACCTGAAGTTTGTCCGACAGTACGCCGATATACTCCGGTACGGACGGATATATATATATATATATATATATATATATATATATATATATGTGTGTGTGTGTGTCATGGCAGTGGGATTTCGGCTTCTCGCCAAAAACTTACGCGACCGCCATTAAGGGACGTGAATTACTACGAGGAGTATGTTGTGTGTGTCAACTAACCCCCCCCGCCCCCTTGGGGGTAGAATAGAATATGCGGCCGGGAAAAAATTAGGTAATACCGTGGTAAGTAGGAGGGCGGAGGATAATTTTTACTCGGTCCACTCGGCGAAGCGCCGCTGCCCCGAGCGTGCTTAATTCGAGTGTAGACGAAGTCCGTCCGCCGCGTGACAATTAACCTGAAAATAAGCTGTGTACGGACAATCGGTCCACAAAATAAAATAATTCGTATACAAAAGGTATATTGTACATATCCATTGTATATGTGGTCCGAAAAAAATGTATCCACCGTTCAACAGTCCGTAACTAAGCAGACCGATTGACCGAATCGCGTCTGATTTTCGTCGAAAGTGTAGCTCGAAGTCCAACTTGAAGAATTGTTTCGCGCCTGAAAACCGCATTTTGGGGCCAATTTTGCGTTAAAAAAAAAAAGCCATTTCTGGCCCCGAAAACCGCATTTTCGAGCCCCAATTTTGATGTCTAAAAATGTCAATGTCCGGTCGGATATTTGCACGTGAATATGTACGAATTTGAGACACACACACACACAACTCGGTCAAATTAATGGATTTGCAAAACGGTGGATACATTTTTTACACCCCCCCCCCTCCTCCCACTCTACTGTATATATCCGTTGATAAAAGTTTCTCATTCTGGTATATAATTGGGTAATTTTTTCTGTTTTTTTTTCTCTATTTTGCGTACGCTTCAATAAAAGTCTCTGTTTCCCTCGTTCGATGCGATTAACAGAAAGTGAAATTTTTACAGCGATGGTCGGCCGACACTCCGACACGTACTGCGACGTCACCGTCCCCGTTAATCACGTACAGGTGATCGTACGATTGTAAAGCGTACAAATATGTATATATATATATATATAATTTATATAAATATTTTATATTATCGTTTATCCATAGTTGGTTGGTTGGTTTTTTTTGTTTTTTTTCTCCCCTGTACAATGTACGGAATATATAATTTCTGTTGATTTCGCTTTGGACGTTGTACCAGTTTTGATTGCATGATGCAGTTGATGTACACTGGCTCGGTCGTTAGTTAGGTGCATGTTGGATGACGACGGTCTCTGTCTCTCCGGCTCTGTCCCCCCCCCCCCCCCAAACCAGTCTTCAGTAGTCCCTCCCTCCAACTTATCATTCTCTTATCGGTCTTATCAGCTCGCCACTATTATCTAAAGGCTGTTGTATATTGTACCGTATTGTATTGTACATTTAATATTGAGTAGTTGCCTGGACGGAAGACCGGAAAAATTTTGGCATGGCATGCGCCCGTACAGACGACGACGACGAGAATTTTATTTTTTGGCTCGTTTTCGCGTGCATTTTAAATCGGAGAAAATCGTCGAAATACGGTCGGAGGGGTTCGAACCCCGGCGGCGGCTCAGCGGACGTCCACCCCCACCCCCTAACTCCTCCCTTTTCTTCCGATAGTCGACGGGGCCAACTCCTCCACAACGGAAGAGCGACAAAATTGTCCCTTTCGGACGTCCTCCGGTAGGAGGATTCGGGTCGAGCTCGGGGTTATATCGATTTTAAATGTCAAAAAGAAGAAGTTTTCGGGGAAATTTCCTTCGCCGACAGCGTTCTTCCGCCACCACCACCAGGAAGACGGTATCTTCCGGGGTATAATACGGGGTGAAGTGGGCCCTCAGGGCGGTCCGTTATACGGCCGGCTAAAGAAGGGTCGCCTACACGTCATTTTTAAAATATCCGGTTGTTTGGGGTGGGGGCCCCCATCCACTCTTCAAATACTCGTGACCGAAATAGAAAAGGGCGGAGAGAGAGGGGTTGGGGAGGGAGGGTGCCAGTGGCAGTCAGCCTCTGGTCACCGTCGCCGGTTACGCTTTTGTATGTCGTCCTCGGGAGCCGACCACCAGCACCAGGTAACGTCCTCCTCCCTCCCTCCCTCCCTCCTCTCACCCTCTCCTCTTTAGGGGCTCGGGCCCCTGTACCTGTAGGGTAGGCCCTATCAAACGACTACTATCAAATAGAGGGAGATTATCTTCTCCCACCCCCCCCCCACCTCTCTAGCCGGTGGTGGATGTGGCTGTTTTAATGTACATTGTAATTGGCGGTGTTTACCCCCACCCCCAGTCCATCGTTCATCTAGGTCTTCCTGGCGACCCAGTTGTCCTGATTCGGGACAAACCAGTCGCCCTACAACGTAGTAGTACTACTAGGTTAGTCCGAACACAATCTGCGAGGCGACAGGTTTTCACGGTATTGTAACGATTTTAGGGCTCGTACGTACACAACAGTGTATATAAATATATATATATCGGCTCGAATTCGAGGTGGAAATAGAAAAATTCCTGAATAGAATGTGCTTGTCTGTCCGCGAAAGGGAAAAGGGACTTTGGCGCTTGGAGCAAAATTAGATAACTCCATTCGGTCAGTTAATTGGCGGTCGAATTCGGCCCGAACAATTTTGAATTCCTGTTTAACGATTCCGCCCAATCGCTTTGCCGTTACCGATTCTTCTTCCTCCCGTATTATCCCGGTTTCCGTTTCCCCTACACCGTTTCACCGAACGGTGTAGTTAATCGGTTTTTTCCCCGAAACGTAACTGCGAGTGCCGCCGAGTTAGAGCCGCTGTCGCTGTATACAACAATAACCGGATTGACGGTATTGACGAGGTCGCCTGTTTTACAGGAGGAGATCGAGGCGAAGGAGAAGGCTCTGTGCGAGCTGGAGAGGCTGGTCAAGAGATAGGGGAGCGCCGTCGTAGCGCCGCTGGTGTTGGAGGCGGAGCTGAGGCGGCTGGGCGACGGGCTGAGGCAGGCCCAGGAGATGCTGCTGCTGGACCGGCCGGCCGACACCGCTCGACGTAAGACCCGCTACGCCAACAACGCCAGAGACGCCGAACAACGATTAGCCGGCCTACAACAGGCGAGTACCGACACACAACTACAATACAATAGACGGTTCAACTACTACAGACCTAAACAGAGACGCGATCAGACAATTCGACACTTCATTCGCAACAGACCGGTAACGGAAAAACTCGAAAATTTATTTAATCCTTTGCACCCGCGACCATTCCAGTACTCCTCCTGGTGGTCGGCCAGTGTCACTCTCACTGTATAAACGTACATCTCCGGAGCTCATCTTCACTACCCTCTACTTGTGTATACCGTACAGACTCCAATCCTGTTTCGGACGTTTTGCCCGTTGTTCTAATAATAAAAACTGAATAAATCCGTGGGTCGAAAATTTCTAATCATCAATTACTTTTCCCTGCTTTGAAACTCACAAAACTCGATGACATCTCTTCAATATATATATATATATATATATATATATATATATATATATATATATATATATATATCAGTGATTTTACTCTATATTCTCGATTTTCATTTCAAGAGAAAACATGGGGCAAAAAGTTGCCCCGAAATATAACTCAATTCCCATTAATCGGTAATTAATTTCGGAGTGATGGGCTGGAATTACAGGAGACGACCGAGTGCAAAGGGTTAAAATATTTTAAAGGAATCGGAGTAAAATGCAAAATGAATTTACAACGAAACCGACTGTTGATCGATTTAGTGGCGCAGAAATTAGCCCACTCCCGAATCAAGGAAGGAGGTTTAAATATAACCGGTTTCTATTTCGGGAGAAAAGAATTTCCGGCCTTTGTTTACAGTTTCCGTTTTCTCCGAGAGGCATAAAATCCAGCCGTCCGACCTGTGAATACGCTCCAGGAACGGACTTAGACCTTTCGCTTAGATTTCTCGGAATTGTAGCCATTCCGAATCTGTATATTTAGAGTAGGGTTTTCGCTTAATTATTTAACTGCCGTTCAAAGTAACAACGGGGATTGGTATTTTAAGGCCAACTCGACCGGAGGACCCACAAACGATCTCCTTTCGGATGGTTTATATCGAATTATCGTCCGTTTCGACTCCCGATAAAGCTCCTCGCCGCACTCAAAACAATCGACTTGAACCCGACAAATTTCGACTCAGGGCCAATTACTAAGACCGTTAAATATCTACGGTTCGCTAAATATTTCACATTTTGTAACGACAATAAGTCTACCGTAGGTTCCGTACTTGTGTTTCTGTCTCCTCTCGCTGTCGCTTTGGTCGTTTACTCGACCGATCTTCAGTAGCGCTGTGTGTTTCTCCCGAGTCATCATCACTGCCCACTGTGTAAGTTCCGATAATGACACTACTGAAGACGGGGCGAACCGGGGCCCAAACCGGTCTAGCGAAGATTCGAACACCGCCACGGCGGCGAAGGAGACAGAAACGAACGTAACCTTTAACGGGTATTCCCAACCCTCGCAGACCAAAAATACAGGTATATTAAATTAATAATAAGAGATATAAATATTATTCAGATCGGTACGCCGAAGAATGAACCGGCTATAAATTATGATAGGGGTGAGATAGGGATGGAACTTTAGGTACCGGTATGTCGAGGCGATTAGAAATATACCGGACGCCAAGGACTTTTCTAAGATCGGAATTCGCAGAAGTTGCGGTATAATTGCGGTCGATATATACGATATTTATTGTTAATAATTTGTCGGGCAGAGCTTGTCGGGCGATTACGAGGGATCTGACCGAGCGGCTTGTGTCGCTCAGAGACAACCTGATTGATCTCGCAAAACTGAGGCGACGATACACCTGGTGACGCGCCAATCGCGATCGACTTCCGACCGCCGCCAAAAACAAGATCAACATCGTCAACACGCTCGAGAATGCACCGGCCGGTCTGTTCCATTCTCTTGGCCGGACTCGTTACGATTAGCGTAATCGGACGAATATTTGCGTAAAAGGTTGTTAACGCCGCCGCATTTAAAACGAAGCGACGATTGTACTGAACGTTGTTCGGCGGTCTGTTCGTTTCTGTATTACGATATCTTGTCAATAAAATATATTACGACCGTATAATAAAAGGTGTTTTAACGCATTGTTGGGGAAGGGGAGAAAATAATATTATACTCATCTCGTTAATGTGTACTAATATCATTAGTTAAGGCATTAATTAAGCGTAGGAACCAGGTTTTGAGATTCTCCCTGGTTTTTACCACCGCATATTTGTCGAGCTCAATTACTACTTAATTAATTTCATGACGCCGGGAGGAAATTATTCCATTTTATTGAAAACTGTCAAATTTTTTTAATTATTCGCTCGATTTCTGTTTCTCGCCCTTCGGGATCGTCCAGCTGTGGCAGCAGGTGTTCAGAGAAACGTTCCAGGAGTACCACAGATTGTCGGGCGAAACTGGTCACCTCGGAGGACGGTCCCGCCCGTCATGAGCCTCTGGCACGACTACCTAGTTCACGTCCAACAACTTTCTCGAAGGTTCAATACCCGACCAATACCACCTTCTCAACGAGCACAATCACCTGTGTCAGGTAACACGACGCTGAATGTGTAAACTGTCGGAACTCGGGTTCGGCCGGTAACAATTCTTTACCGATATCAGGAGTGGGATCGACGGCGACATTTTGTAATTGTCACTCCAGTAATAAAATGCGACGCTACGTAAACATTTGGAAATCCTTGCGAACGTTTAAAGAGACTGAATAGTGCGTTATGCGGATTTGATTTTAGAGCCGATCGGAGTGCTGAACCGACATTGTACAACGTCGTTGTATTTGCAGGTTCACCACAACGTGTTGAGCTGTCAGGAGGGCCTGCTGAGCAAGACGGCGGCCGGCGTGCGGAGTCGTCGTCGTCGTCGTCCGAAATTCAAGAAAACGTCGACCTCACGTTCATCGAACAGTTCAACAGTTTGACGAACCTGCACAACGAGACGTTGGCCAAAATTATGGACAGGCAGACGCAGGTGACGGAAAATTCATTAATCGCGACCGGAAAAGAGCGGCTCTTTATAATTTTTCGTATATTTGTCGTATACATATATATATATATATATATATATTTGTTTGTAAAAAATAGGTTCAAAGCCGAATTAGCGCCTGGGAGAAGTACAGGGAGGACCAGGGCAACTTGTTGTCGTGGCTCAAGGATATCGAAGCGAAAGGAACAGACTGAAATTGCGCTACATCCATATCAAGACGACGGCCAAGACTTTGCTAACAATTCAGGTAAATTTTGAAACAGTTTAACGGCCCGTCGTAATAATCTCAAACCGAATAACTTGGAGACGTAACAGTTTGAGAACCGGTCGCTTTCGAAACTCGAATACGATTTGTTTTCGACGACTATCGTAAAATTTGTACGAAATACAATATCGGACGGATATATAGCTAACGAATTAGTCGTCGTTTTAATTTCAAATCGGCCAGCTCGTCATTTTTTGTTGTCCGATGGGCAATGTTTTTTCGTACATAACGTACACTGACGGATGTTATTGTTGCGCGGATGGCAGGAAATGTTGGACAGGATGGGCGAAGGCGGCCGATGAGAAAGAGCTGCACGGCCAGCTGACGAAATTGGTCGGCTTGTGCGAGGACAGCGCTTGGCCAACTCTCTGAGGATGGAGCACGCGCAATCGCGCACAGGATCACCAATCTCAACGCCGCCCTACACACGTGGTCGGTACTTTTAACAACATTATTCGACTATGTTTCAATCTGTAAATTTACGAAAATTTGTCAATTATCGAAATGCGCATTACGTATTTAATAACGATGTATTCTCTGTTACAATTTACGAGCCAAAAACTAGATGATATCTTGCGCTAATCTAAAATGTTGTATGCGTTTAAACTGGTTTCACCGGTCGACGGCAAGAATCGTACAGTATTGTGAACCGAATTACTGTTTCAGGAAAACCTATTTGACGAGAGTGAACGACTACATTGAAAGTTACGAGCCAGGTGAATAAAATTCAAAAGGCGTTGACCGACGTGCACAACCGGCTGAACCCGGAGCGGAAACACGACCGAAAGTGCTCGCTCCTACCCTATTCCCGACTGCAGAGCCAACTCGAGAAAGTCAAGGTAATTGACGATTTTCTAATTAAAATTTTACACGCCGTAAGCGACGATCGATTAGAAAGTGTGGAACGCTTAAGTTCAGTTTGCGCTCAAGTTACGAAAAGTTAAAGGCCTCGTTGGGAATCAAGTTTTGAGTCGGCATGTCCTTTCCTTAAAAATCCAAAAGAGTATTCTGGCCGCAGGCCCGTTAATTGATTCGGCCGACGGCACTTTCAATCGAGATCGATTCCGTTACGATTCGTATATGAAATATTGCGCCCGCCTCGAAAAAGCCGCAATGTATTTTTCGTAGTGAATTAGCGCAAGTTATCGGAATTGATTGGAGACGGAACGTTAGATAGGAGGGCTTAACGCCGAACTTGTCGGAGTGAGTGCACTTTGTCACCTGCGCAGACCATCCGTGTTTTTTAATAAACCCCGCTTTGTCCTCATCACGCGTGTGAGCGATTATTAAATAAACGCCAGGAAAAAGGTGCGCGTGGTAGACCACCGGCCGGCAGAAACTGTTAACTTGTGTTCTGTCCAGGCGATCAGCGAGAGTCTGACGGCGTTGACACCGAATTGAAGTTGTCTGCGAGACTCAAAGAACGCTGAAGGAGAGCCTGAGCCCGAGCGACATGAAAGTGGTGACGCAGCGAGTCTGGCTGCTGCAGCAGCAGCACGCCGATCTCGAACACCAGCTGGCGATGGCCAGCCAGGCGATCGAACAAAGACTACAGCTGTCGCACATGTTCGACAAGAGGTAAACAGGATCAGGAATACAGCGACCAGATGTTATTTTATAATAAATATACTGTAGGTTCGTGGTGTTTCTCTCTCTCCTCTCGCTGGTTTGCTCTTCGCTAGACCACGGTTTTGGCCACTCGCCATCTTCAGTAGCACTGTGTCAGTCACTGTTGGATGTTTTTCGGGCATCCTCACTGCCGACTGTCACTTTCACTCGTACTGTAGTATTTCGTCTGTTGTATATATACTCATTTTGTTATTGTTATTGGGTAATTATGTCTGTCTTATTCGGGTTGGATTTCGTTAATCCGTTTTCCAACTGTGAGATTGTCTGATATGAGGGCTGGTGTGATCCTTCAATAGGAATTAATCTTTTGTTTTTTAAGTACTATGTCCATTTCTTTCCCTTTCTTGTGTAATAAGCTTAATAATTTTTGATATTCATTGTCTCCGGAGTCGATAATGTGGTTGACGGTTGGAATCTGTCTTGTATTATATGGCTCCGATATGCTCCTTGTACCTATCTTCCGCCCGGTTCGGCTGATGTATAGTATACATCGCACGATCCGCATGCTATCTCGTATATTTAGTTTTTAAAATGTCCGCGATTTCGTAAGTTTCGCGTTCGTTTTTGTGAGGTTCATTGCGGAACAGTCTAGCTACTACACCGGCGGGATATCACGTTTGTTCTTCGCTATTCGGAGGATCGTTTTACGTCCTTTGTCGTATTTTTCACCGGATAAGGGTGTCGGCGGTCGACAGAAACACCACGCGAACCGCGAAAGTGGTATATTAAAAATATATTTGTCCGACTACTGCCCAATCGAGGGCGTCGTACTAGTAGTCCTAGGTCCACTCCAATATACAATTTACACCGCGCGATATCGGCCTGCACGTCCTTACACAGTCCTTCCACACGTTTACTGACGACACATCCGATCTAAATCGTGCGACTATAACTGCCGACCTTCAGGAACACCTATCCAACATCCGATCCCGGGTGGAGGCGATGGAGAGCGGAGGGTGGACGGCTCCCCAAGTCACCTCAACACTACGTCGCCGTCGGCACCGTCCCGACGCCTATTTCAACGATATACCAATTCATTGGTATATGCTCGAGGCTCCACCTCGACAAAAAGACTCAAAAGAACCGACTTAAACAGGAAAATTTGTACTCTTGAGGCCGTTATTAGAACGGACGTCCGAAATTGACCTTAAGCGACAGACTGACAATATACAAAGCGATACTGAAACACATCCAGCTGGACATCGCCGCATCCAGAGATTCTGATCGAAAGTCCTCCCAGACCACCCTTAATGCTCCCCGGGTATGTTTCTAACCGGACAATCCACAATGACCTCAACATACCCCGACGGTCGAGAAGTCGCAAAATCCCGGTTCCTGAAGTTCCATCCACTCCTGTTCAATCCCTCTCCTCTCTTACCCATCCATTATCATCCCCGCCAGGACGGCTTAGCCCTTAGAATCGCTTCACCGAGCCGTAAATTATTTACGACGCGAAAAGTGCCGTAATCGGACGGTCCGTTTTGTCGAGCCGTTCAAGCGAGAAGTGTCATAACACTCAACAGTTGTACATACAATTATGTTATAATCGATGGGTGCCGGCGACACAGGCAGGCGAGGTTCATGCAGTGGTGCGAAGGGCTGGAGGGCGGCTGGGCTGGTTGGCCGGCGGCCTGGTCGAGGCCAGCGGCGCTGAAGCGGCTGGAGACCGAGGTGGCGGCTGAGGTGGCGCTCAAGAGGCGGGAGATGGAGTGGATGACGCGTCGACGGCGGCTGAGCTCATTTCCGCCGAGCTGGCGCCGCAGCGCCGCCGCCGCCGCTGAAGACTGCCGCTCGACAGAAACGGTTGGCTCTGAAAGGGGTCGCCGGCTGTTGAGGCCAGCGTCGGCGCCATCACCGACGCCTGGCGTAGAATACTCTCAGCTACGGACCTACGCGCGACAAAACTACGATCGATAATACAGGTAGGCGGTACACATTATTCGTTTGGAATAAATACACTGTAACGTTAATTATAAGACGAACTAATAGAATGAAATTAGCTGTTTGTTTCGTTTAAATTTTATATTGTTGGGGTTTGTCGGCTCGAAGCTCTGAGTCTACCGAAGGTGTAGCGGAGCCGAAAACAATGTCGTTCAGAACTACACTGCCGTATTTTTGTATAACAGGTTTAAATTATGTACTTAAAAATTCCGGTTTTTCTGTTTCAGGGACTGGGTCAGTTGGAGGTGAGAATGGACGAGTTGAAAGACTGGCTGTATAAAATTGACAGGAAGCTGTCGCCGCCGATTATTTTCAAACGGCCAACCGAGAAGATATGGACAGCCGGATGGCCGCCCATGAGGTCAGTCCCTCCTCACTAGTCTATAAACGCGCCATCGTATCTACGTAAATGGCTTTTATTTCACGAGAATGAACTCGACTTCTATTTCTAATAACAATTTATATGTATAGACTCTAAGATATAAAACGGGCAACGAGCTGCTACTATTTGCGGCGTAGCTTTCAAATTGCGAATCGAATTTCGTTGGTACCAAATAGGAAAACTTTTCCTCGGAAAAACTATTTTTAAATGCCGATTTCACTCTTTCGAAAAAAATACCGCGGAAATATTATTTTTTAACAAATATTTAACTTTATAACGGCCTCAAATTTAAAAATACCGACTAACCATTCTGCTGGTTTATTTCTTTATACTCCTATTACGATTAAATCTTCACCAAGTGACTAACGCTATATTATCGCGTTTACACTGAATGTACACAACTGTTGTAGTGCGATTTTATTTGCAGAGAGTGAATATACGCCGTATTATTCCATTCGGAAGAAATGCCCGGAAGAAAACTAATTATTCGTAATCGGTTAGAATTGTTGTCGATTTAATCGTCATAAACCTGTCTATTGTCCATCGGTTGAAATGTGGTTAACGGAGCGTAAAAGTTATATCGGTGTAAAACTAACGAGAATAAGAAGCTCTATAGAGCGTAACGGTTCGAATTCGGTTTTGTAGGAATTGCAGAAGGAAATCGAAATGAAGAGTTCCGAGATCGGGACGTTCTGAACGTGCGAAATTCTGCTCAGCGATTGTGATTCGATGCGACGCCAAATTGAACACGGAAGGGATTACCGAAGCTATGGCCAATCTGGAAAAACGGTGGGCGGATATATATTTTAATTTTACGAGTTGAACGCCCGCGAAAATTATTTCCATTCGGTATTTAATTTTAAAAAACTGTAATATCGGTCGCAGGTGGAAGAAAGTGTGCCTCTTTGGCCAGTCGTAAAACGACGCTGGTCTCCGCCTGGAGCAGGCTGCAGCAGATTTTGGTCGTGACGAAAGAACAGGAAGACTGGCTGGACGAGAAACGGATCGAGGCCGACACCCTAACGAAAAGGCTCGAAATATCCGCTCACGACCAACTGCCTCTCATACTGCAAGATGCGCAGGTAGGCGCGACACCGTATCACACTTTGGTGTTTATCTATTCGTTATATCCGTCAGACAAAACAAACCTGTATGTGTCGGGCGACGGTGGATTTACACCGTACAAATTGTTGGTGTACGGAGAGTGAGAGAGAGAGAGATTGAAATATCTATATATATATGTATTGTAGAGGCTAGAAAGCGAGTTAAGGACCGCGGTAAGGAGGGAGCGAGCGTTGTCGATGAGCTGTATGCGCGCTGTTGAGGCGCTGGGAGAACAATGTGAGCGTGTCGAGCGGACTGTGTGCCGAGAGGACGGAGGCGTTGGCGGCGAGGCGGCAGGAGTTGGGCGCGCAGGTCGGCCAGCTGGTGGAGGCAGCGCAGGCACCACGCTGCCGCCGGCTCGCTTCAGGGAGGCGCAGTCGCGCGCCTCCACGCCCTCGCCACTGTCGACGCACGCCTCACCATCGCCTAAGCGCCGAGGCCGCCACAAACACCGATATCGGCCGACAGCCGCTGGTCAGCCCTCGCTTATATATATATATATATAAACGGCTAGTCATACGACAGACCGTTGAAACGAGTATTGAGCGGTGTTCGCCGCTTTTGCAGAAGGTGGAAAAGGAGATGGAGAAGTGCGGCGAGGTGTTGAGGAGGCGGATCTGGTCGGGCTGGAACTGATGTCGGTGAGCTCGCCGGACGACGCCAACAGGATACAGTCGATGATCGACGAGTACCAGCAGCTGTGGGCCGACATCGCCGCAGGATGAACACGCCAAGACCGGCCGGACAAACCAAACAGGTACGCATTCTACTTATACGACAATTATAAAATGAATTTCACTAGTCTCGAACGCGACCTCCGATATTTTGGAGCGTCGGCTTGTCCGATCGGGGCCTGTCCGTAAGTAACGATACGAGACGGTAAACGGTAAAATGTCGTTTATTTAACGACCGGTTTAACGATAATTAATCGCCGCTCAAAACCGCCCAGACCCAGAACGAGCCGCCGAGGTGAACACGCCAAGTTTGAAACCGACAAGAGCACTCAGGTGAACACGCCGACGCCGGGCGCCGTTGCTCAGGAAGGACGCCTACATCCTCGAGCTGAAGAAAACGCGCTACGAATTGGAATCGCTTCGACAAATTGGAATACGGCGAAGTCGCCCTGTCGCAACGCGAAACCGTAAGTCGGATATTTCCGTTTAGATCCCGTGCGCTATATTATATTGACCGCCGAATATATAATATATATATATATTTTTCCTCCGAACAGAACAACTTGTTGGGAAGGTGCCAGTCGACGGTGGAACTGGGGAGGCACCTTTTAGCGGGCGTGCGTTGATCGAACAGTGTTCGCGACGGCTGAACAGGCGATGACAGGCGACGAGTCGAAAAGTTGACGGCGCGCTTCAATAAAGTTCAGACCGACGCCAAGGAGAAGGAGGCTGCGCTGAGACAGACGAGGTGAGTATCCTCCACGCTGGCTCATACTGACAATACTCATGGAGATTTCCACACGACTTCCGGGAAGCCGACTGAAAAGATCTTTGTTACTTTCGCTTAACCCGTGCCTGCACACTTTAAGAAACACTTTTTCAATTGTTTACGGCTGCCGGATGAAATTGATTGTAACTTGTATATATTCGGAAGTGAAAATTACATCACGTTTGACCGCAGTTTTGCAAAAACTGTCGACGGCTATAACCGCCATTTGCCCGTCAGTCCTCATTTCGCACTGACGCTGTTCTTTATTTATCGATTAAAATGTGCACGACATATCGCCTACATATCGATGGCCGTGGCCGCCATTTACGGCGACGGGTTAAACTATATATATTAGTTTATATATAGCGCTTTATATATTAGTTTATATATTAGCGGCGATCGTTATATATTAGCGTTATATATTTTCATCGTAGTCTCCTTTATCGGGACCAAAAATTATTTCTACATTTCGGCGCTACGAGATGTTTACGGGCAACGGAAAAATACATTTATGACAGCGGTCGAAACGATATTTTATATTAACGAATTCGTTGATATATATATATATATATATATATATATATATATATATATATATATATATATATATATATATATATATATAATGCTTATTATAAGTGTTACTATTCGGCAGAGTTAAAAACGAAAGAAAATGTAAATTGACGAACGTAATTGGATAATTTGAATTGTTTCCCCAACAGGTCTGACCAAATGGATTCGTACAAACTCTTTTGCGAACAGTTAAGTCTCGGCACTAATTATATATGCATGTCAGTGTAGTCGTTTTAAATGTTCGATTCTAATATATCGGAATACGCAACAATTGCGAAGAGAATACAATACTATTAAAATGGGAATCGTTATTGCCAGAATTGTCTAAACGACTTTTAAATTTCTAATTATTAATCGCTCGGATGTACAACTGACTCGGTCCAAAAATAATATTTTAAGTTTGTCGCCCGAACAGTCGAAAGTGCGAACTTAGAAATAGAACATTTTATCTAATTAATATGAATCGAATAACGTAATAATATTCCGCACCGGAGACAGTTGTTGGTCGAAATCTACGGATGAAATGAACGATGTCCGTCTCCGGGGCGAATCGTATCGCCGGGATATCGAACGTTGTTATCGACTATGAAACACTTTATAAAATAGGCCGTTATAATATTTGATTGAGCGTTGTTGTTGTTGTTGTGTGTTTTGATCGATGATCAGCGGCGGCGGTAGGTTGACTTGTCCGTTGTGCTCAAGGGCGCAACTGGAAACAGCTGGACAACGACCTCTGGCGGCTGGAACAGTGGCTGAGGCACGCCCAGGCGACAATCAACAACCATCCTCAACAACCGCCGACCAGCATTGAACCGCCAAGATCTCATCCAGGACCACAGGGTGGGTCTCTCGTCCGCCAACTCTTATTATATAATATAATCACCCTATCTCGCCCTCTAATCGCAACAGATATTCCAAAAATCTGTCGGTTCGTTATGTTCTGTCTCCTCTCTCGCTGCCGGTTCGGTCTTTTGCTAGACAAAGCGGTTTTGCCGCCGCCGCCTTCAGTAGCGCCCGTGTGTCAGTAGTCACTGTTAGCACTTTGATGTTTTTCAGGGGCATCCTCACTGCACTGCACTGCCCACTGTCACTTTCACATACCTAAAAACGGATTAACAAAATCCGAAAGACAAACATACCCCCAATAACAATAACAGAACATATATATAATACGACTGACATACTGACAGACATTACAGTACATGTGAAAGTGACAGTCAGGCAGTGCAGCAGTGAGGATGCCCAAAAACATCCAAAGTGCCACAACAGTGACTACTGACACAGGGCGCTATGAAGATGGCGGCGTCAAAAACGCTTTGTCTAGCAAAAGACCGAACCGCAGCGAGAGAGAGGAGACCTACAGTATATTCCACAACCCCTCGCAGACCACACACACACACACACACAGGTATATCGAATTCCAAAAATCTAGTCCAATTAACCGATTTTTATTCTCCGCTTATTTTCCCCACCGCCAATCCGACCCAATAAAATAATATATAAAGAAGATATAGCGGTGTTTTTAATGTCGACTTTATAAAATCGTGTCGTAACGTTGCAGTTTTGACCCGTATTACTAAAAAAAAAATCCAAAAATCTAGTCCAATTAACCGATTTTTATTCTCCGTTTATTTTCCCCACCGCCCGAATCCGACCCCAATAAAATAATATATAAAGAAGATATAGCGGTGTTTTTAATGTCGACTTTATAAAATCGTGTCGTAACGCTGCAGTTTTGACCAGACATTAAAAAAAATCCAAAAATCTAGTCCAATTAACTGATTTTTATTCTCCGCTTTATTTTCCCCACCGCCCGAATCCGACCCGATAAAATAATATATAAAGAAGATATAGCGTGTTTTTAATGTCGACTTTATAAAATCGTGTAACGTTGCAGTTTTGACCAGACATTAAAAAAATCCAAAAATCTAGTCCAATTAACCGATTTTTATTCTCCGTTTATTTTCCCCACCGCCGAATCCGACCCGATAAAATAATATATAAAGAAGATATAGCGGTTTTTAATGTCGACTTTATAAAATCGGTCGTAACGTTGCAGTTTTGACCAGACATTACTTAAAAATCCTATCACCCGAATCCCCCAAATACAAACTGTAAGGAAGGGTATTGGAATATATGCGTAATATATATATCCAATGTTGTGTGTGTGTAAGTGGTGAAATTTCATTAAATAAGCTTTTTTCTCCGCCACCGCCTTTCCCATCTCCATGTCAGCTCGGTTGAGATCATACATCGATATTGCTCGACCTCCTTGTCGAATAACGATTATTTTTTGTGTTTCCAGGAGTTATTGTTGGACTTGGATAGCCACAGATCGTTGGTTGTTTCGTTGAACATAGTCGGGACGCATTTGGCGAACATTCGATAGCGAAGAGAGCGCTCGAACTGAGGGAATCGGCTGGACGCGGCGAACGCCAAATGGGAATCGGTCTGTTCATCGGCGGCCGCCTACAACAACACACTTCAGATCGCGCTCATCCAGGTCAGTCAATCGACCGCTGACCCGGAAACGGAATATTATCGGTCGGGGAATGTCATCTAATTTGTTGCGTTTTAATCGTTCCAGAACGAGGAATTCCACGATACGATGGCGAATTGCTCGAGTGGCTGGAAAGGACCGAAATAGTAATCAGACAGTCGGAACCCGCCGATATTACGGAGCCAACGCACATCATCACGGCTAAATACGATAAGTTCAAGGTAAACCACGGGTATAGTGTACCACTTAGATTATCTATCGGAAGTTAGGGGCTGGCTATGGACACATAGTCGTTAAAAAGAAGAGAAAAAAAGACGGGTTTCGTGATAAATTTAGCCGATGAAATAAGCGGCACGCCAAAGTTAGGTTTTAGGCGTACTGACCGGAGGTAATATAGTGTAATTTTGGGATAGGAACTGAGGCGCGAGTTGAGAGGTGCGAGCCGAGGGTGAGGACGCTGGAGGAGACCGGGGCAGCTGCTGATGGTCGGCGACGAGGATCGCGACGCGGCTAGCGCGGCGGCAGGTCGACGAGGGCGGTGGCCTCGCGAGACTGACCGGTATCCGCTGAGGGTGCAGGCCCTCTCCAGGCTGACGGCGCTATACGTGCTCAGGCTGGCGACGGCGCCGGCCACCAACCGCAACAACAATCACGCCGACGGCCCAGCCGCCGCTATACTCGCTCTCCAACCAGGTCGATACAGCCAGACCAGAATACACTAGAATAGAATACGCTAGACTAGACTGTTCTACGCACGCCCGTCCATTTAGACTACTTTATAAATCCTTAGAAATAACGCTTTGAAAATAACTCTAGAGTAGACTGAACGGAGGGAGCTCCGTGTCCTATATATATTTCGCCCAGTAATTGGATTAGCTCCGCGAATTTATCAGTTAATCCTCGAAAGGACCGCGTGTCGATATTTTGCTCAGTGCTAGAAATTGATTGAGATTGTGGATATCATTTATACCGGCTTCAGTCGTTAATCGTTAATCGGCGCATATTAATCGCCCGTGAAAGATTGTCTACTAAAACTGTCTAGCAATTTATACCGATCGGTTCAGTTCACTCGCCGGTATTCGACTTTTTCCCAACTCGGAGATTGGGCGGGGCCGAATTAAAATTAAATTGTCGCTCGCTTTAATACTCGAGAGCTAATTTGAACGGATCAAGAATAATAAAAGATTGCAATTTTTCGTTGCGAATAACTCGCTGAATTTTCCTGGATCGAAAATTTCAATCCGTTCTCTTATATTGTTAATGGAATCCGGTTTTGAACAACAGCCGAGAGGGCCGGAAAGAAACGGGCGAAAAACCGCCCGGCTGCGGATCGCTTTAATACGGTAAAATGGCAGGACGACTTTATTTACGATTGATATATAAACCGGCCGGCCCGACCCGAGCTACAAACACACTTTCTGCCGACGCTATTATTATTAAACCGACCAAATACTGGGCACGAACGATTACTACGATGAACCGAGAGAAGGATGTTCCGAGAGTCGATTTTTATATAACGCCGATTATGGTAAGCGTCTACCGACTATAATAATACGTTATCCGTAGTGCGATTTTAGCTTTTAACGAATTACAAATTGTTTATTCGTACTTCATTTGTAGCATGTTCATTCAAAAGTAGTTGGCACATTTTTATTTATTTATATACGTGTATATATACATATATATATATATACATTTTTTTTTTTTTTACAATACTCTGGAATCACTGATCTATTCGGTCAATATTATTTGAATATTTATTTTCTGGTCAAAAAATTTAACCGATTGAAAATAGAGAGCCGACGATGCGCCGTGGGGAGCCGGCGTCGTTTTTTTTTATGCTTCAATTATATTTATTTTAGTCAGCTCGGCTTTTTTTTTTTTTTTTGGAATTTATCGCTCCCGATGTGTAATACGAGGTATGTGGAACTGCCAATCTGCTTTTGTGATGTGCTCTCGACTCCAACGTCGTTCGGAGGAGCGGCGCGATGTTTTATTTTAGACACTCTGTTTTTAGATTTAGATCTTCTAGATTTTATCTCTGAGTGGGTGCGATTCGCACCGAATATTACCATCCCGTCGCCCGCCCCTCCACCCCTCTATTCCCCCACCCCCGCCACTCTACCCACTTTTTCAATCACGCATCGATAATTCTTTTTATTTTAATTTTTCCAACTTTTTGTTTATTCCCTAGCTCTTGGACTCAGCAACTACCGGCTCTGGACACCAGCTCAAGTAAATATAACTTTTTATATTATTAATAGTAATTAGTCTCGATTTATTTATTTATTTTTTTTTTGTTCCTAATATTGTGTAATTTATTTGCGTCACTTCGAAAGTTTTAAACGATCAATAATTTTCTCTCGGACAAACGAAAAAGCTACGATTTAATCGCATTTCGGTAATATCTTACCGACTCAAATATATAATAATATAATTATCATTTTCCCGAGTCAAATTCAATATATTTCTGGCGATTTAACTTGTATAAACGGCAGGTGTTAAAGTGTCAATATTATTTCTTGTATTTCGAATTTAATTCGAAATTTGGTCGATTTATTGAAAGAGTCGGAATTTACCGTTTTCTGAGAAATATCTGCCGCTTAAAATCAAGTCGAATGAAGTTGGCCCGAATCGCTCCGTTTATAAAATGTTAAAATGTTGAATGCAGGACGAGCGAAGACGAGGAGGGCGCGCTCGGTGCAGGCGGCGGAGACGTTGACACGAGTTGTGCTGAAGCGGTGCAACAAGCTGTTCGCGTGATGCGCCTCGATACCGATAAGCGCTCTGTTGCTGCTGTTGGTCGGCGCCGCTTCTAATACCGCTGTCGCGACAACGAATACTGTTCGCCGACGACCAACATAATACAGGCCATCACTCCTCTCATCCGCTATCCGGACGACGGCCACCCGATATAAATTCAAATTTAATAAACGTCGACGTCGTCCCGCTTCAACTTTCATCGCAGCTTTTTCCCCCCACGTTCAAAACTAGATTGTTATTACAAACAGAAAGTTTGTATATTCGCGTATTTTAACGTAAATTTTTTTTTTTTTGGGGGTCGTAAATAAAATTGAAAAACTACATTTTAAAATAAGATTTAATTCGTCGTGTCATCCTGTAAAAATCTTTCGTTCTTCTTTTTGTAATTTTAAAGAGTCGCCGATTGTTGTTAAAATATAACGAATTTCTAAGTGATGCGACTGACCCCTCCTCCACTTCCCTTATCGCCTGTTATCTATCGGGCGTTGTCGCAATAAAACATATTCCGTTATTTATAAATTCTCTATAAGATTTAAATCTTGGCTGCAACGGCCGAATTATAAAACAAAATCCAAAACGTGTAACAAATTGGATAAGGCTTGCTGATAATTTATATATATACATATATACGAGTATATATATATTTGTTTAACAAAGACCGAGCGGTGTGGCTTATAATAACGCAGGAATCGAATTATAATAATTCAAAAAAAACAAAAAAAAAAAACGATAAAGTACAGTCGCGCGTTTTAATTATCATTTCTGTTTTACTCTTTCTTCCGTGAATTGAGAAATAAGAATCATTTTTATTTATATCGCGTACGATGTTTACTGTTATACGGTTAATTACGGAGCGAATCTCAGACAATTAAATTTTAACTGTCGTCGCACCTATTTTATGTTAATTGTAAAAGATATTATTGCTTTCGTGTATAATAATAATAATAATAATAATAATAATCGAGGAATACGAAGAAAAAAAAAATGAAAATATATTTTGGCTAGCCAAAGTGGAAATGATATGGTTTAACACGGTGCCTATTTAACTGAGTAATTTAACTGTGGTGAAAGGTTATAGATATATATTTAGATGTTACATTTATAAAATATATGTTGTCAACTCATTGAAATTGTTATTTCTTCCTATTTTTTTTTTCTTGACCCCAAACTTTCCTCAGTCCGTTGAATATTTACTGGACTCGAAAACTGTATTTAATCGTTGCCTCGTACGAGCGAGTCGAATACAAATACCTTGGCGGTGACAAAAATTACATCGCTCTTCACTAAATTGCGCCCAACTACTGAATCTGTGGAGGAGAAAAAAACGGTAATTAGATATTTTTAAAACTGTTAGAAACCCCGGAGCGTAGTTTCTGAACGAAGCATAATATTGTGTACCCGCCCGAGGCTCGGCGGCATTTATTGGTATAGTCAGAGGTACAATTTATTTTTTTGGATCGTATCTAGTGACACAGTGCTCTCAGCACTATAGATTGACTCTCGGTGAACTCTTGAGAAGGAGAAGCCCCCCTGATGATGGTCAGCTCCTGATGACCTCCCTTTAGGGAGGGGATTTTCATTAAGGGGTGAAGGGGGATGATTCCGGAAGGAAGGGGATTTATGCACCGGGGAAAGCGCTAATTTCGAACGAACGGGACTTTCAGATAGAAATCATCCCCGATGACGGTACTGGTCAGCTCCTGATGACCCTCCTTAGGGTCTTCAGGAAATCGCATGGCCGTCTCCGCTTTAGGAATTGAGGATGGATCGCGGAACGAAGGGATAATTCGGGAAGGAAGGGGATTTATATACCGGGGAAGGCGCTAATTCTCGAACGAACGGGACTTTTTAGGTAGAAGCCGCCCCCTCTCAGATTATCGAATTGTAGTCGATCAATCGAGGGATTTTATAAAAAAAAAAAAATTAAATTTTTCACCTTCGACTGACCGGTTTGCCCTAATCTATCTACCGGGATAGATCCGGGATATATATATATATATATATATATATATATATATATATATATATATATATATATACTAGTATTAATTTTAATATTTTCATTGAGGCGACAAAAATGTCCAATTACCATGGCGGGGAATAATTTTATTTGCAGTAGTTTTTCCCCGACGAAAATATAATGAACCTGTTACAAAAAATTACACGCACGTTATTCAGTCAGCAGCTGCCTCCTGAGAGCGCGGTAGTTTATATTACCCGTAAAAACTATTCACTGTTTCGCAGAATAGTTTTATACAAAAAAAAGTTAAAATTTCGTTAGTATATTAATATTTATAACAATTTTAATCGGTAAATTTAGGAATTTAAATTGTATATCCGTCAAACAGATAATCGTACTATATGAGGCGGAGTAGGAAAATTTGTTTGACGCCGGTTGGCCAAACTGCGGCCAGCGGTTTAAACACTGTCGTAGCGTGTGTCGGGCGAGGGGTTTCGTTCGTTTAGCGTTTTTCCTTTCTTTCTTTCCGCTCGGCGATATTATTTACCGCCGGCTCTTTTGATCGTACATTTCACCGCCGTCGTTGTTTTGTCCCGTCCGATCGGACATAACGGAATGGGTAAAAAGCACAAGAAGGAGTCTAAAAAGAGGAAGCACCGCAGCAAGAGCAGGTCGAGATCGAGGTCCAACGAGAGATTTGGAAAAGGACAAACGGAGGCATCACAAGAAACACCACAAGGAGAGGAAGAAGGAGAAGTGCGTTAAAAGGCTGAGGAGCGACATTTCTTCAGGATCCGACGGTATGTTTGTTTCCACCACCTCCACCACCACCACCACCCCACCCTGTAAATTTTCAATTTTCATAAAGGGCTATTGCAATTAACCCTTTGCCCTCGAGGCGCTTTTCCGGTGAACCGGTACAACTCGTACCAGAACCGTTACATCGATAACGCCGTATATAGAACCGGATGATAAAGTTTCTTGCGGCGTTATCGTTAGTTTCCCTTCACTATCGTCAATGACTGATTCCTCGGTGAAAAATTCTATCGGTTCTTCTATGCGTGGAAATACGTGCGATCCCACTCGCTCTTTGCCGGATATAAACGGTATTCTTCTTCGGGATTTCTTCGATTCCGCGACACCGCCCATTCAAGGTTCAGTACAGAGTCATTTCGCTTCCGGATTCGTTTTATTCGTCTTCTCACCTCTAACGTCATCTATTGTTATAATTTGTCCGCTACTAAAAATCGAACTCTTCGCCGGAAGTAATCTCTTCGTGTATTCCAATACTTATCGGGGTCTCGGTAACTTTG